>JAWDGP010004601.1:0-100987 GCA_033675545.1 Elysia crispata | reverse complement strand
TAGCTCAAAGACTAAAAAGGAGAATCACTGGGATTTTAACCGTTCACAAGGAAAACCCGTGGAGTTCTGAGTTAGCTCAAAGACTTAAGAAGCTGAATCACTGGGGTTTTAACCGTTCACAAGGAAAACCCGGGGAGTTCTATGCTAGCTCAGAGACTGGGGAAATCTTAGCTCGTAGAAACGTAGCACCCGGGGTCTAACGAGCTAAGCCCTGCCTGGCGGCAGCCTGTAACGACACTAGATCGGACACTCCACTCCTAGTGGACACACAACTGCCGTATGGATGAGCAAATGAATGCACCTCTATCATATTAGGTTGCCGGCCCTTTGACAACACTTAAGTTTTGAACTAGAAGAATGTCACCAAGAGGGAGATGATTATAACGATCCATCGCCAATCTCTGAGTGGAGCTAAGCGAAAGTTTGTTTCCCAAGCCGTTGGTAAACCCTCCAGAATCTGTCTAGATCATCAGAGCGTGGCTGCTTGCTGCAACAGCCTGTCGGATGCACCGCGCTCCAGCTTGAGAAGATATCGGAACTAAGATGGTCAACTTTAATCCAAGAAACTTCCCGAGATTGAACACGAGATAGATTTTGACATAAAAAAAAAAAAAAAAAAAAAAACGGATAAGAAACACTCCTGACTGAAAATGTAAATGCACGAAAATCACATTTCCTTTCTATTTCCTATCACATTTGCTTCTAACCAGGAGTTTCTTGTACACAAAGTGTCACAAAAACGTTGTTGATCCGTCACACACGGCGTGTGGGGTAAGCATGCCTCCTTCGCTAACTGATGCGAACTACACAGATCCACTCCCTTCCGAAAGCAAAATATTGTGAAGTTTAAAACCACCATGAACAAACAGAATTCCTAGGTCGAAGGTTGATATCGAGTGTGAGCTCTTCACGAAAATAAAACCAACACTGTAACTACATCGAGTTGGCCGCCGGGGACACTCTATGGATATACAAAATCTACGTATGAAACTCTATAATTACGTTAGAAATGATTCTTTGAAGAGAATCCATCAAATACACCAAATGGATGTAAATCTTCACAATCGCAACAGAACAAAAGTCCTAAGCAGGCGTTTGCCGTAACTGTGACATGTGTGCATGAAGCACCAGTAACAGTAAGCATGAGGCCTCTATGCGCTGAGCTACACACTGCACAAATCTGTCATGATGATGGAAGGTGAAACAAAAAAAAAAGCATCTAAACATCATTAAGTTTATTCATCTCTGGCCTAGATTAGAGATCTAGCTGAAACCGAAACACAGGAAGGCGTGACTCCCAGAATCACATGCCTTAGTTGTAGACGGCAACCACGCAAACACTAAATACCCGGCAACACGTGATAGACAAGAAAGAGTGTTTTGGTTCTTCCTATGAAATAAAATCCTATAATATAATCGTGTCCTTAGCTCTTGCCTTTTGGTTTGTTTTTTTTTTTTTTACCGGGTTATGACAGTTGCATACCTTTTCACTCCAAGAAATCCACATGATTGAAGAAGATAATGTTGCAAGGTAAAGCGTACAATGCCAAACCTTTAAGGGTAAACTATCGGATGGTAAGGAAACCTTTAAATATTCACTGTATTTCTAACTGCAGTATTTCACATAAGATTTTTTGTGTTGCACTAAAAAATGGTTCTGATGTAAACATTGGATTACACCAAGGAGAGCATGATATTTGATAAGGTTTATCAGGAGGAAAAAAATGTAGATTAAAAGCTATATATGATAAAAGGCACAAAACTTATCGTAAGTATCTTAGCGTGTATTGCGCACTATGCTATCGGTTGTCCAATAAACACACACACACACACATACACAGAGAGATTAGAAGAGACTCGCCCGGTTTTAGATCTAGTTCAAGAGCACCAGAAAGTGTATAATTATCGTTACATCCTCTCTGAGAGCATCTCTAGAGGTCAGGCCGGGTCATCACACATACACAACGTCCAGGGTAAGCATTATCACGTTGTGTCTAATACAAAATGTCTAGATCCAATGACGAAAAGGTCACTAAAATCAAGGGAAGACCCAGCTACACAGGTTCTTAATTTCAGGACTGATTGTTGGGCACTCTCTCTCTCTCTCTCTCTCTCTCTCTCTCTCTCTCTCTCTCTCTCTCTCTCTCTCTCTCTCTCTCTCTCTCCCTCTCTCTCTCTCTCTCTCTCTCTCTCTCTCTCCCAATCCAGATCTACAGGATGCTGTATGGACCACTTGGTCCAGTGGCAATAGAGACCAGCCCCACTAACCAATACCCGATATTAATCGAGTTGCGTAAAGAGCATCAATCGACAATCCATCGGCAGGAGAGGATAGGCGGGCTCTCTCTCTCTCTCTCTCTCTCTCTCTCTCTCTCTCTCTCTCTCTCTCTCTCTCTCTCTCTCTCTCTCTCTCTCTCTCTCTCTCTCTCTCTCTTTCTCTTTGGCTCTCCCTCTCTATGTCTTTGTCTCTCCCTCTCCCCTTTTCTCTATCTCTCTCTCTTTCTCTTTGGCTCTCCCTCTCTCTCTCTCTCGCTTTCTCTCACTCTCTCCCACTCTCTATGTCTTTGTCTCTCCCTCTCTCTCTTTTTCTCCCTTTCTCATCACTCTCTCTCTCTCTCTCTAGGCTCGACCTTTCCAAGCTGTGGTCAAACAGAGGCCAAAATCGATGAGAGAGTGGGAGACTGAGGAAAGCATTCAGATTTTAGTGGATCATGTCTATATAGACCACCAACCCACCTCCCCCTCGCTCTCACAGGTTACTAGACTCACCAAAGAGGGGAACACGATAAAAGTCTGAATGTTGGAGAAAAGACAGAATAAGAATTGAAAGGAGGAGTGAGGAAGATAGAGAAAGGGGTATAGAAAGTTATAGGAACATTCCCGCCTACACTCCCCCTCCCCCTACACACATATTTTCTCCCCTATTCCTCATGCATTCTTCGTGAAACTAAAAAGATTTAAAATGCTTGGCGTGCGAAATATATAATGTCACAGTAATGGGTCGTGTTCGGCATTAAAATAAATTGTAGTGGAGCATCTAACCTAACGAATCTTGCTCCTGTTTTACATAGTGAGACTGCACAAAAAGCAAACAAACAAACGATCGAAGGGAGATAAATATAAATATATATATATATATATAAATATATATATATATATATATATATATATGTGTGTGTGTGTGTGTGTGTATAACATTACTTAACAAAAGGATGCAATCATTCTTAATACAACCACTCAATTAATCACAAGTTTAACCTATCTCTCTCTCTCTCTCTTCCTTCCTTCCTTTTCCCTCTCCATCAACCCATCTCACAGCCTCTTTATCCTCCCTTCCAGAGGCCCGAAGACCTTCCTCAAGCTCTCTCTCTCTCTCTCTCTCTCTCTCTCTCTCTCTCTCTCTCTCTCTCTCTCTCTCTCTCTCTCTCTCTCTCTCTCTCTCTCTCTCTTCCTTCCTTCCTTTTCCCTCTCCATCAACCCATCTCACAGCCTCTCCATCCTCCCTTCCAGAGGCTCCGAGAGACATGGTCCAAAGCGAACTTCCGGACTCTCCCTTCCCCCCTCCCCTCTCGTGATGTTTTCCCGAAGAATCGATGAGCTGCCTGGAGAGTTGGCCCTCCAGATCTGGGAACAGAATCACGCAGGGGGTGACAAATCCGCCCTGGATGCCAGGCGCTAGGGTGCAGAAGAGAGGATTTATGTCTATCCTCTCTGGGTGCAGAAAGTCAGTACAGACCGAGGCAGGTTTGGGTTGTATCGGGGCTCTGTATGAGTTTTACAATCACATGCAATGGTGGTTTTAATCATGACAGTCATATGAAAAGATGGACAGGAAGTGTGAAGGATGAGGAGAAAGGGAAAAAGAGAAAGCTAAAGCGGGGGTGCCCTAGAGGGGAGAAAAAGCGAAAAAGGAACAAAGAATGGGGGAGTTGGGGGGAGGGGGGTGTTAAAGAGTGCAAGAAATACGAAATACTTGGTACAGTAGAACAAGTAAACTACTTTCTTGTCTTTGAGATCTGGTTTGGTTAAGACAAGTTCAAATACTGACTTATTGTTCCAAATGCAAGGATGGCTTACTAACTTACACAAAGTTAGAACGATTGTCATTTTATTTCTTTTATTTGTTTCACTTCATATGCTAGATTTTGTTGCAACACTCAAAAAAAAAAATCTTCGCCATGATTTGTTCAGTTGGCCTCAGATCAACATTGCTCATTGTTTAGTACACTTCAGGTGATTCTTGTAATGAAAACACTTCAAACAAAGACTGTGAAGATGGTGATCAAACCCCAGTAAGCTATTAGCTCATTCAAACGAGCAGAGCCCGTATGCCGCAGCTCAAAACCGTAAACTGTAGATTAGGCCAACAAACATTCTAAAATCAGTTTCCTACATGTATAAAATTCATTTCCGTATCTTTTAGCCATTTCTCAGCAAAATGCACTTTTGATATAGCCCAGCTCTAAATGTATTATCTTTATTCTTTCTGCGATTGTATGTTAAAGCCTGACATAAGACTTAGAGTCACACAGAACTTGATACATCACGATGGGGGAATTCCCTGACTAATGGATAGAGCATTGGTCTTGGAAACTGGAGGTTTTAGACTTGAACACATTGCAAGATCAGGACTCGCGTCACGGAGAAAGGTTATGCTCGATCAGCATGACTGGCATGGCATGGACTCCATACAATATCTTGAGAGACATGGAAATTTTTCAAGTTTCCAGAAATTTTAGTCCTCCCTTTTTGTTCGGCAGGATTAAAAAAAAAAAAAAGAAAGTTTTACAACTACAAAAAACGTTCTTTAATTGAAGGAATAGAAAAAATGCGAAAATATTGACTGACTTCATAAAGTTCTGTGATGTAGAAAGACATTTAAATATGTTCAAAATTTTGGAGTTAACTAGTTAACTGGGAACACCTTCTTGCATTATCTTTATTTTCTCTCAAAATAAGGTTAACTCTCGCCTAACTTTACTTGTTTTTGTCTTTATGCATCAAACATCTCGGTTAAAACAGGCAACATGAACAGTTCATTAAAAGTTCAGATATTTAAAAAAAAATGTGTAAATGTAAGCAAAGTGTGAAGCTTACATTTATAACCTTCCTATAAACTGTCTAATAATGGTCAAAATTTGCAAATGAAGCCAATGGGGAAAAGTCTCTTTTGTAGCACTACTGGTAATACTCTTACTTGCTTCTCTCTCTCTCTCTCTCTCTCTCTCTCTCTCTCTCTCTCTCTCTCTCTCTCTCTCTCTCTCTCTCTCTCTCTCTCTCTCTCTCCCTCCCTCCCTCCCTCTCTCTCTCTCTCTCTCTCTCTCTCTCTCTCTCTCTCTCTCTCTCTCTCTCTCTCTCTCTCTCTCCTTCCCTCTCAATATACATATCTCTTTGGTTTTCGCGTTCTACTCAGTCCTCTCCCCCATCCCCCACCCACCTCTTCATCACTCTCACTCACGCATACTCTCTACCTCTGTTCTGTCTCTCCTTCGGTGATAGCTTCCTCTTTTCTACTCTCTCTATCTATATCTGTTTGCCTCTTTTTTTTACCTCTCTCTCTTTTTCTCCGTTTCCTATTTTCTCTTCTTCCCCTCCTCCTCTTCTTTTTTCTTATACCTCTTTCCAAATTAGCTCAGTCTCCTCTTTCTTGCATTTTCTTTTTTTTCTCTCTCCCCCTCTCTCCCTTCAATGTAAAAAATATACATAGGTCGTGATAGGGCTTTTAAGTTGTCTCAGAAATTCGCTGTTACCATAATACGTTCAAGTTTTAAGAATGTGTATACTTCGAATGTGATTGTTGCTGTAGTATCTATTCGGCTTTTTTTGCTGCTAGAGTTCTTATTTTCCACAACAAATATACAACGACCAACATTAAGCCAACGCTCACCAATACTCGATATCAAAGATGGCTGATTCGGCAGTTAACAGTAAACTATTATGACCATGTGGAACAATCAAAAGAAATTCTTAACGCATAGAATCTTCCAGCCGC
This sequence comes from Elysia crispata, assembly GCA_033675545.1. Classification (NCBI taxonomy): domain Eukaryota; kingdom Metazoa; phylum Mollusca; class Gastropoda; family Plakobranchidae; genus Elysia; species Elysia crispata. The sequence continues at coordinate 94,995 of JAWDGP010004601.1, read as the reverse complement.
TTTCACAGCTTTACAGCAAACATCCAAGAGAGGCAAAACATAGAGTTGTGCAGAATATATCAGTATAGTCTTTTAAATGAGTCATATATTGACCCATAGGTCCTTTAAAAAAATCAAAGCCACACTTATTGAATCAGGGCTTATTTGTTTGTTTGCCTGTTGCATACAAGGTGGAAAAATCTAATTTTCCCCCCTTAAATCAAACATGAAGCATCTCTGAGAGATTCCAAGGCATACTCTTGCTACATCCGTTCATAGAATTAATATCAATCAAAATTTAATTTCCAAAACTTTCACTATCTGGTACTATAAATAGCATGGGCTATAACAGTGCTAAAATGCTATTGCGGAGAATCTCAAAGTATAATTACGTACTAGAAACCAGTCCAATGCTCACATTAAGATAAGAAGCTGTAGATTTAAAATTTGACTCAATGCACTGAAATTTGAGTAAAGCTTGTCTATTCAGAAATTATCTCCTAAAATCAAGGAAACTTTACTATCATACTAATAGTGCTTTAAACGTTGTAATTTCATGTTTTTGAATGTGATGATCATGAAATACTGCACAAATAAATACTTTTTGAAGTAGAAATATTGAAAGTTTGTACTTTCTTATGTTTTTACTCATATTAAATAATCAATACAAAGAACAAAATGAGATTGCGATTACGCAAACCTGTGCAGGAAAAGATTCCCTTATATTTTGAAATCCATCATTCTCTTCTTATGCTGGATATTGACTTATGTACATTATGTTCATATACTAAATTTTGAAACTATCTCTAAATTCTATAACAAATTAGAAGCAGCTCTAAATTTGTTGCGTGCTCACATCGTTTTACCTACTTAACCATTGTGACAAGTTGTATAAAGGCAAAGAAAAGGAAATACTACAACTTTGTTGTGTCCGAATATAAAGGAACATTCCTAAGGGGCACTAACCTAGAGCCCTGGAAGGTTGTGCTGTTTTTTGTTTCCATGATCACTCTTGGAATAAAAAAAAATGTGATAATTTAAGAGTAAGCTATTTCAATTGGGGATCATTCTTCGGCAAAGTAACGAACTCTTAGTTTACTAACCAGATGGTAATTAGTGATGTTTGAGAAGAGGGGGGAAATCAACCTGAGATTGAATTTTAGTAGAGAATACAAGACATGAAGAGTACTTAAGCAGATTGTTTGGTAGTGTCCAAAAAATGTTTTTTTTTTTTTGGCTTTACAGGATCCATTGGCGAAAAAGGGACAAGGCCACAGTAACATTTTATAAAGCGTGAATACCCCAATAATAGACAGGTATACTGTCTAGGGTAAAAGCGATTCTTGGGGTGCCTGAACTGGCTTGAAAGAGCTGGGCAACCAGCATTTCACCATAAAACATTCTCAAAACTTTGTCCACCCTACAGTCAAGAACTTTCAAACGCAGAATACTGAGCATCTCTAGTCAGACAACAAACAGTGGATAAAGTCCAAATACCTAACACTAACTTGCTAGTTATTTAAATCTTATCTGAAGATAATAAGTGAGTTGTACACAATTTCTTAGAGACTAGGCTGCAATTCTTTTAGTCCTGGAGAAAGAAAACACAATCACGAATGACAGATACCACATGTGACCTAGATGCTTCCTAAGAGGAGTCAGATTGAGGTAGACAGAACAACTGTAGCTCTACACCCCCGACTTAATGAGCTAATTCGGTCAATTTTAAATGTTTGTTGAAGCAATGATCATAACTAAAGGTAATCACAAGGGAAGTAGCCAAACAAAGTCAAAGTACTCCGTGATTACCTCCCTTGTTTTTACCAAACTGCAAGAGCAAAATACACCCACTCTTTACCGTTTCCACCCACTTTCCAAATATCTGCCAGTTTTGGCTTTTTCATCTTGTATCTATTATGCAAGATATTTAAAGAAAGTCAAAGAAAGGAAACAAAAAAGACAGAGATTTTCCTCACTTCATTGAATTGTAAGGTGTTCTTTGAATTTGAGTCTGAGTTCATTGGATTCCAGGTGCACTGTACTTTTTTCAGTGTTTTTAGTGGGTACGAAAATTTGACATTGAAAACAAATGTACATGAGATTTTTCATGGCATGAGGAAAAAAGAGAAAAAAAAATTGTGAGTGTATCGCCATATTTTGTTGAGTCATCATTTTTTTGTAACCACGTCAGTTATGGGTTGTGGGGGGTGCCCCCTTTCCGCTTGAGAAACAACTCATTTGCAAAAGTTTGAAAGCTAAATTCTTTTAAAATCCCTATAAGTATGACAGTTTCAGCAGCCTACTTTTTACGTTTTCGTGTGATAGTAAAAATTCATGCTAAAATTTAAGTTCTACCCAAAGGTTGTGAAGAATTAGCTAGTATTAGTACTTAATACTTGAGCAATTTTCGTTGGGTATGACTTTGGATTTGATATTAGGTATCCCAAACCACGCAGGCGGGGGCGTGAAAAGGCAAAAATTTGTCTACAAAATCGGTATCTTTCAAGCCTTTTTGTTAATGGATAACTGGCTCCAAGGATAATGATTTTTATATGAACGTTTTATTTGTTTCTTCGGCTATCGTTTTGTAGTATCACATTAAAGCAACAATAATAAATGAAACAAATTAACGCAATTTTTTGTGGAGCTGTATTTATGGCAAAACGCCACTTTGCGCTGTGTGTGCAGCCTCTTTTTCCGTCATAACATACACCCCCCACAAATCGGCAGCCCTGCGCGTCAAATGGTCTGATTGGCTTGAAATAAAAACCAGAAGAAAGTAGAAAGGATGAGCTTTCCAACAATGTAGATTCCAATGCTGTGCTACAAATTTGAAAGTGTGTTACAACAAGTTAAAAAATGACTATTTTTAGAACAAAATATCGGCGTGTAACCAATGATAAAATCGTATGAATTTGCTACATTTTGGTCTACTTTTTTGTATCACAACAGCCATATTTCCCATCTTTGTGCCTTCGTAACTTCTTCATTTATCATTTTAAAAGTTTACTTTTTTTAATTGTACAGACCCCTTCTCTGAGTGTTTATTATATGTGTTGACTTTTTACTATGTTTTTAAATTTGAGATACAAATGCATATATCTTCATTTTTTTTCTAAGTCCTGCTAAATTTAAATTGGCATAACTCAGCTACTAATAGGTCTAGGTTGACATATTTGGTAGGCTATCATTTTTCTCGTCTGTTCAAGATCTATCTGCTCATGGTTAAATCTTTTTAATATCTTTAATAAAAAGATTGGTTTGGTACTACCTATTGATATGTTGGTTTATACATTGTAGTTTATTAAGATATGATATAAAATATTTATAATGCCATTAGAGTTAAAATTTCTTTCTTCTTTATTACCCATACAAAAAACAAGCCCTTGGAATCTTTTTCTGTGGCCTGATTAAAGGAAGCTATCTTGAGTATAAGAGTGACAGCACCCATTTGGAATTCCTTCCTTTCGTTTGTAACCCCAGGTACATTTAACTTACCCTGCCATCATGGAATCTAACAAAATTTTATTTATAATAATCCATAATTATTTCAAATCCTATAGGTTCTACTCTTTTTTGCAGGCAAAAATTCTTTAATTGCGATATCTCTGTTAACTGAAATTCACACAAAACTGCATTTGATTCCATGACAGCAGGCCAGAGTAACAAACAAAAAAGCGCTGAAAATTATTATTAAATTAACTCTTTATGACCGGAGTTTTTCACACATTGTGCCGCAATTATTTTTTATGCGTTGTGAAAAATTGAAGACAATATTTTTAAAAACTCATAAAAAATTCAATTTTGTTAGAAACATTCCACTATTATATATCATTTTGTTCATCTTGAAATAAAGATTCTAAAAAACATATTGATCATTATATTATGGCTTGTTATGAGTGTAGGGTAAGAAAAGAAAAAAGAAAAGAAAAAAATTAAAATTTTTTTTCCTGTATTTCAACTAATCTTATGTAATTTGGTAATCCACTGTGATCAAATATTACTCCAGGAACTGCTTGTAGATAATCCAATGAGGAACATTTGGGTCTTTACAGATAGAAGATACTTCAGTTTTGAGAGTTTTTGTGCAGATTTTCATAAAAAAGTTTCTTTTCTAGCATACATGCCTCTCAGATGATTGCATGACATCAAAGCTTGAAATTATATACATAACACTTATTTATTTACACTATGTACAGATCTGCCTTTCATTATAAATTCTTGGTTGTTTCTAAAAGTGTAGCTGTGTATGCCACACCTTGAAACAATGGTTAGGGTGCAGGGGAGGTTGGTTTGCGCAGCCTTCACCCCTGAAATTTGTTTTCTTGGGTTTGTCAGGTGTGCTGCACACTTTGCACCTTCGGTCGTCTTTTGAATAAACAATCATGTGCTTGCAGCCTTCAAGGCGTTCCACTGGATTGGACAATCTAGGTCGACCTTGCTTTACAGAAATCGGCTGTGTTGGATTCGGGGCTGGAGTGGCAGCAACTTCGCAAAGTTCATCAATAAGACGAAGTTTGAAAGCTTTCAGACCTTGATATTTCTTCCTTTCGTTTTTCTGAGACAACTGGCACAAGATGTAGGAGTTGGAGCAAGTGATCTTAAGCATCCAATAGAATATTTTTTTCCACCATTTTTTTTTATTTTCTAGTATGCAAACCATAATATCCCACCATCTGATCAGCTCTGTCGCACCCATTCATGCTGAAGTTGTAAGAGTGGATCACAGCTGGCTTTTCCTTTCCCTTGATGGTTACAGTTTCACTTTCAGTTTCACTTTTTGTGGATGTAACGTAGACAGGCTTGTTTGCCTTTTTGTCTCTCCAGGCCACGCACATCTTCCTCAAGTCTTCTGATAGCCAGAATTTGTGCTCCATGTAGTTGAGCTGCAGTTGCTTGGAGCGACTTTCCTCTGGGAATCCAACACGGTTGGCTTGGAATGTGTCTCTCTAGGCCACGCACATCTTCCTCAAGTCTTCTGATAGCCAGAATTTGTGCTCCATGTAGTTGAGCTGCAGTTGCTTGGAGCGAATTTCCTCTGGGAATCCAACACGGTTGGCTTGGAATGTGCCAGTGAAATACTGTTTTTTGCTGATTAGATACTCCAGTAAATTCATGGTGGTGTACCATCGATCAGCAAAAATGTGGTATCCGCTGCCAATTGGTTTCAGGAGAGTGTCCATGATTTTGACCGAGTTTGAACCGTGACTGTCGACATCAAGGTCAGGATCATATGACGTTTCTGCTCCATAGTACGTCAACAGATTTAGCACATAGCCTGTGGCACTGTCCACCAATCCAAAACTCTTTATGTGGTACTTGTGCGGCTTGGATGCATTGTACTGCTTGTACTTCCATCGCCCCTTCCAGCCAATGATCATTTCATCAATCGAAACATTTTCATAAGGTGTAAAAGCCTCATTGTATGATTCAATGAGACGATTTACAAAAGGCTCTATCTTATTTTTGCCTGTGGCATCAGGCTCACCCACATGGAGCATTGTGTGATATATAACTTCAAATCGCTCCCGGTCAAACATTTGATGATACCGCGGAGCATACTGTGATGGCTGTGTTGAAAAATAGTCTCGAACAGCGGCTCGTTTGTCGATGCCCATGTTTGTCAAAACAGCCAAAAATTTTAGAAACTCCTGTTTCGTAATATCAGTCCATGAAGCATATCTTGATCGGCGTCGAGCAGGGGTGTTTTTTGTAACCTGAACTGCTGCAAAGTCATTGATTGACTGAATTATGTAGTCAAAAAGAGCATCAGTCAAAAGAGCTTTCAAGCATCTAAGTGGGCTAGGGCTGTCCACTGGGTCTAGATCTAGATCTGGACTTATTCCCGGTTCTCTGCCATTCTTTGGGAGAAATCTAAAATTGTTCCCTGTTTCTCGATCTAGACCTGTTTTCACCTCCTTCCAGCCATCTACATCATTAGTCCTGGCTCTTTTGGCAGGCCTTTCACCACTGGGGCCAGGCTCAGGCTGTGCTGCTCCTTGCCTAGATCTATCACTGCTAGCGCTACTAGTGCTGGGCCTAGAAGTTGCTGAACCCGAGTCTGAATCCTCATCATCATTGCCTACATTATATTCAGACCCACTTGATTCAAGATCATCACTTTCGTCCATGTTTGCAAACATTTCACGCACTTTTTCGGCTGTGAGTCGCTTTGATCGAGCATTGCTACCGTTTTGAGGCGTTGCCATGTTGTGCAGTTTGTTGTAGCAACGGGTTGAAATGTAAACAAACTTCAATCACTAAAAACGATCGTTATATCAATAAAATACTGCTGAAAACCTGTCTGTTTTGATCAAATTTCGATCTCAAAATATCTGCTCAAAAGCATAAACATCCGCTGGAAGTGTAAAATTACGCACCGATTAATAAACGGAACAAATAGCGAACCGACTTAGAGGAACGCTGTGAGCGTTCTTACGGTATGAATGGAAAGACAATGAGCGCTGTGAGCGTTCTTCCGGTCTTTAAGTGTTAAGGTGGCTTTGAAGATCAAAATTCTAATCTAGAATCTAAATTCTTAAATGTGGAAGGACTTCCAAATTCATAGGTAATTTACTCTATAAAAAGTATAGATTGGGCCATAGAAAAAGATCGTATTAATGCCTCAAGTAAGTGTATATCATTTTCTAATTATGAATTACCAGTTTAAAAAAAATTGTAGGCATCATAATTGTCTTACATCTAGATCTCTAGATAATCTAGATCTAGATCTATTATAATAGTATTCTTAAACCAACGTAGACCCAATTGTCGGAAGTCCTACCCTAGATCTAGAGTTCATTATAGACATGAAACCGCACGAAAGAGTAGGTTTATCATTAACCTTTTCAAACCAATCAGTCCTACCTGTGCTCGCTTCATAACCGCCATTACTTGAAGTTTTTCAGTCTCAGACAAGCCTGACATGTCTGGCAAAGGAAAAGCCAGATCTTCGTTGTCAAACGACGCCATGATTATTTTGATTGCAGGTTCAAGAAAGATAACTCAAATATTTCACTTCCGTGCCAATAATTCCGTAACATAAATGATTCGCTTAAAACGCCGCGCATTAGATCGAAGTATTTTATTCAATCGTGAAACCATTTTAGTCAACCTGATTCAAATAAACACCACTTGAAAAAAAAAAATATTTATATATATATATATATATATATATATATATATATATATATGCTAAACAGCCTTTTTAAAAACTTGTTTCTTGTTTTATTTTGTTGAGATTTTTCCAATTATAGGACGCTTTACACAATCATGTTTAAGTATGGTTTGTGAAGAGCGGTTACTTTAATTTGTTTTTCCTTCGTCGTAAAATATAGCTAATGTCAAGTAAGAAATCAATTTTCCCCAAGATTTTTAAGCAATCTTAGAAGTCATACTGATGGAGTCGCGTTATAAATGCAACCTATTTTGTTATATATGGTAACAGCTTGGAAATAGTAAACATATAGATTTTTTTAATTTTAAGGCAGGGAAAATAAATGATGAACAAACGTCGCTTACCATAGAAGTGCCCATTCCTGTCATCGTCACTGGTAAATCAGATGGACATTCAAATTAAACATTTAGGGACATAAACAAAGCATGCACGATGCACTAGCGCTAGATCTAATCTAGATCTAGATCTAGGTCTTAACCAAACTTACATTAAAATTATAGAAAGGGGGTGGACAGTTGCGCACGCTCTCTATCTGAATCAATGCCAACACGGCTGAAGGTCTACACTCAGTACACTGCACAGTTCAAGAGGGGGCGTGGCCAAGCAATGTGTATGCTTTATCAAAACTACACAGTACCAGCATAATCAACAAAGCTATAGCAAGTTACTGTAAGTGAATGTTAGGAAACTATTTTTTCCGTTGTTATATCGCTTTTTATGTCTTTATCTATTGGTGTGTCCATATGAGTTCTTTGCTGGCGTTTATCATAAAAGCTTTATTGCTGTGTACGAGCATTTTAGTAACGACTCGCGTACTCAACCAGCACCAGGGAATGAATGAGGAAAGGAGCCCTTGTTCTTCCGTTTAGACTGCGTAAGATTTTTTTATGCTGAACGAAAATAATTCTTCTTTTTTTCCCCTCACTTTGTCCGTTATGTTTTGGCTTTAGATGAATAATTATGGGCGGCGCATTTTCTCGTCTTCATTAAATTCGGTTCTTATCAATTGTGTCCTCAATCCTCAAAATTTAAAAAACTCCAATTATTTTACTTGACTATGTTCTAGGTTCACAAAGTAAATTGAACTTATGTATCGGTAATTGTATTAATGGTACTATAAAGAGAGAGAGAGAGAGAGAGAGAGAGAGAGAGAGAGAGAGAGAGAGAGAGAGAGAGAGAGAGAGAGAGAGAGAGAGAGAGAGAGAGAGAGAGAGAGAAAGAGAGAGAGAGAGGGGGGGAGAGAGTGTGTGTGTGTGTGAGAGAAAGACAAACAGACAGACAGACAGACAGAGGTGGACATAGACAGACATACACAGGATAAAGATCTCGCGATGGATTTTAAGAGATAATCAGAGGACTCAAGGTAAACCAAGGGATAAACAAGGACACGACATTTATTATGATTCGTTAAACTTGAAACTTTTGTGTTAGGTGATAACCACGAAGGCAATTGCTGTGGGAAAGGCGCTAAGCTGATGTGGGTGCTTGTACAATAGTGACAAAGAATAAAACACCAACATCAACTTCAGCAGTAGAAACAGCCTAAGTAGCAGTAGCAGCAGCAGCAGCAGCAGCAGCAGCTGCAGGAGTAGTAGTAGTAGTAGTAGTAGTAGTAGTAGTAGTAGTAGTAGTAGTAGTAGTAGTAGTAGTAGTAGTAGTAGTAGTAGTAGTAGTAGTAGTAGTAGTAGTAGTAGTAGTAGTAGTAGTAGTAGTAGTAGTTCTTGTAAATTGTCAGTCGACCTAGGCTCTATGGTCAGACTGCCACGACTCTTTCACCAAACAATAATCGAAGACTGCAAATCCACACCAAATCGGATCAAGGATGTGTGCGGATCATGACCATAGGCCTAGCTTGGTGCTATGTAGTCTATCGCTACCTAGCTAGCTGTGTTCTTGCTTGGTACATCTCTCTCTCTCTCTCTCTCTCTCTCTCTCTCTCTCTCTCTCTCTCTCTCTCTCTCTCTCTCTCTCTCTCTCTCTCTCTCTCTCTGTCTCTCTCTCCCCTCTCTCTCTCTCCCCCTCTCTCTGTCTCTCTCTCTGTCTCTCTGTCTCTCTCCCCCCTCTCTCTCTCTCTCTGTCTCTCTCTCCCCCCCTCTCTCTCCCTCCCCTCTCTCTCTCTTTCTCTCTTTCTCTCTTTCTCTCTTTCTTTCTCTCTCGCTCTCCCTCTTTCTCTCCCTCTCCCTCTTTCTCTATCTCTCTCCCTCTCTCTCATTCTCTCTCTCTCTCTCTCTCTCTCTCTCTCTCTCTCTCTCTCTCTCTCTCTCTCTCTCTCTCTCTCTCTCTGTATTTGAAAGACTGGAGATTCATAGCATACAGGAATGAGATAGCCATAATAACAATACTATTTAGAACTTGAATGCATTAACAATTTTCAGCACCCTGGAGTCTTATGACACAAATGAAACTCAGCTAATCTTTTGAATTATCTTTTTTAGATTCGCGGCCTCAACTTTTCTCGAAAAGTCTTACACGCAGAACGCAACTTTTTTTCCTTTCAAGCTGGGGACAATCGGTGATTTAAGGTAGTCGCACATTACAGTCCATGCCGCAACATCAACCCGCAAAAACGTCAAGGCTGGCTCGTCCAGAAAGTCTACTTCTCTTTCATGCGACCCATGCAAAGCAGCAAGCCAACGCAGCTAGTGCCAGAACCAATATGCTATGTAGTGCAATAACTCCAGCCGTGCCATGAAGCTTGTTCTAAATCGGACCAGTCGACATCTTGATCTCCAGCTTTCGACTCTAAACTTAAAACATCGTGTTTTAAACAATGCAGCAACAAGCAGTAATCAAACAGGCAAGTTTTGGTTTAGCCGCAACAGCAAGTTTTTCAAAATCAGAAAGCTCAGTTTCAGAAATTGGTGAATTCAGTGAGTGCATCTGCGCGGCACTCATCGACCTTGACCTCTGCCCTAGACGAACGATCACCCAACAGTGTTCATGTTGGTCTGGCGTGGAAGTCGATCGACTTTAACTTTTTCATCCAAAAATTAAAAACAGTTGTTGGTCATGTCGGTTATTAACGTATATTAGAACATACTACTTCCCCAAAGACCTTCTTTCTAACTTGACGTCAGTGAGCGACTGGCTTAAAGAAAATTGAACTTTTTTTTTTAAATTGCCCTAGCCGGAGCTCAAACCAGTCAGTAAATTCTTGTTACAAAGTAGTGTAATGATCCATCGACTGAGCGATCTGGTGTTCCCATAACGCATTTTGGTACCCATGAGTCACGAGAACGGCTCCCAAAGCAAACCATGTAACCCATGATCCAAAACTTTAGAGAACTGACCTCATAACACACCTTGTATTTCATGACTCAAACTTTAGAGAACTGACCTCAGAACACACCCTGTATTCCATGACTCAAACTTTAGAGAACTGACCTCAGAACACACCCTGTATCCCAAGACTCAAACTTTAGAGAACTGACCTTAGAAAACACACTGTATCCCATGACCAAAACTTTAGAGACGGATCCCAAAGCACATCCTGTTACCCCTGACCCAAATTTAGAACACAGATCTCAAAGCACACCCTGTAACCTATGATCCAAACTTTAGTGAACATATCCCAAAGTGCATCACCCTGTAACCCATAACTCAAACTTTAGTGAACGTATCCCAAAGTGCACCACCCTGTAACCCATAACCCAAACTTTAGAGAACGGATCCCAAAGTGCACCACCCTGTAACCCATAACCCAAACTTCAGAGAACGCATCCCAAAGTGCACCACCTTGTAACCCATAACCCAAACTTTAGAGAACGGATCCCAAAGCAGATGCAATGGTAATCCACCCAACCGCCATCTTTTAATTCACAGAAGAATATCTACTATAGGCAATGAATCGGTTGGTTATTACCTTTCGTATCTTTTCCTTTTACATTTTTAGAAACCATGCGACTTGAACGATGAATGTGTCAGTATGGTCACTACCTTTCGTGCCGCTTCTTTATTACAGATTATAGACAATGAAACCTTGCAACTGCAGCTTTGAATCAATCAGTTGGCCGCTACAGTAATCACTTTGTACATGAGCCACACGAGCCATGCAATCATGGTTCTTCAAATTTTAAACTTTCCACCGACAGAGATGCCGAGCTATAAATAGATGTGCTGGTCAGAGTGAAATCGAGTTCCTTTAATAAACATTCTAAGATGGGGTTTACCCTGACATTATCGAATCTTAACTCAAGGAAGATGCTTTTTCTCCCCCTACCCGATTCAGCCCACGTTGATGAGTTAGCTCAGATGGACCGCCTGATATGTGGGATAAGAGACTCTATCCTTAATTGACCTGAGATACACAAACATCAATACGAAAGGGAAAAAAAGACAACAATGTTCAAGCCTACCTTTTTCTTTTTAAGCTGGAAGTCAATGTCTGTGCCGAATAAAGTGACTTTTCGCTTGACCTTGAGATCAACGATGTCACTGCCAATGGAGCTCCGGTTCAAACTGCGCTGGCGACTAGATGCAATGGACGGATTTATAGAAACTTCCTCGCCATCATTGTCAGTTTGTAATTCTTCAGCCTCGGAATCGACTAATTCGTTTCCCATGCTGGCTGTTAACTGGGTCAGTTTTTCATTCACTAGCAACTGCTTGGGGCGTGACAATTTCCCTCTGCGCCGGCGGAAATATACCGAGCTGTAAGGGGGCAACACTGTCGTCCTGGCAAGATCACTGCAGTCTTTGTGGCGCCCACGGCAACAGGGACTAGAGCAGCAACAGTTGCAGCAACAACGCCTCATACATTTCATGCGTCTGGCTTAGACACACAAACATGCAGCCGTTTTCTGCACGCTTGTCATTGGAAGACTTGAGCTAAGCATTTTTGCTCATTGTGGCAGTATGAACTGGTAAAAAAGAATGGTGAATGAGGAGAGGAAACCAAGTTTATTTCATCAAGTTCAGTGTAAGAAGAAATTTGTGAGAAAGCATCTATATCTTTATGCCAAAACCTTTTAGTTAAAATAATGGTTTTAGATTAATCCTAAAGTTAGAATTAGACCAAATAAATATTATTTCACTTAGACCTATCTATCGCAATATCTAGACCTAATCTAAAACTGAAGTCTAGACCGTCACCTTTCTATAAATCTTGAATCATCGCCGTTTACAAATGGTTGAGAAGATGGTAAATCTTTTAATTTTCAGCATTTTGCTAAAGTTTTTCTCAAATTTTAACAATATGAAGGCTTTTAATTTACATCAAGAGCTAGAATCTCGGTCAATTATTTTTTTTTTTTCTGTAAAGAGATGTTTATTTATTTTTTTAATAAGGATGCCATGTATTTCCCGCTCCGTTTACGCTACGGTGCGAGGAGACGACCGAACGCAACGCAGATTGGTGTGCAGAACTTCTTCTTGATAAATTTTTCTCTTTGTGGCATACTTTCTCTCTTTCTGTTATAATCTTGAACAAAACAGCCGCATACAGCGACGGTTATAGAAACATCATTATCATCAACATCTTCACCATCGATGTTATTACAGTCTTCAAATGAAACATGGTTATCTTCTACATTAACACCACTAGCTACAGCGAAAGTTTCAGCAAAATAACCATTGTCATATGGAATCCAACAAGACAGCAGCATCACTATAAAATTTGAGACTGGTACCAAATTAGATAATTACATATTGATTCAGTCTAAGGCAAACAGATTCTTCTTACATAACGAAATGTTAATGTTAGTTGGTTCTCCTGACACACAAGTGTCAGAATAGTCTACATGTATATGATTATCTAAAGGGAGTTTCTGGGCTCAAAACAAATACCGTTTCAAATTTCAAACATTCGAATCAACAAAAAATTTGCATGGAGAAGAGGAAGTATCATGTACCTGACCCTTTGTGAATCTTTTTACCATGGAACACTAAAAGATAACAGTTTGTAGTTTTGAAAAAGTACTTAGTTCTCCAATAATTATTTCTAATATGTTTTGGGCTTTATTCTCGGTCCTTGATATGCATCAGCTTAAGGTTTCTTCAGATGGCGCCTCTATTTCTCATGATATGGCTTTCCTTATGTACACTATATGAGAACATCACCTTCCGTTGATTTTAATGTGGTCTTTCTTTGAGAACTTGAGAAATTTTCCATCAGCAGATTATTTGAAATTTTATCACATGGAAATGGTCTAATATTTTTCATTATTTTCCACCCTTAACTTATGTTCATATACGAAAATTTCCACAAATAAACTATTAATCTTTGATATGTAATACAACAGTGTCGATTGCGACACATCGAAAGACTCAAGCGACAACAGAAACAACAGCGCTTACTGTGACAGAATGACCTAAAGACTCAAGCAATAACAGAGACAACAGCGCTGACTGTGACAGAATGATCTAAAGACTCAAGCAACAACAGAGACAACAGCGCTGACTGTGACAGAATGACCTAAAGACTCAAGCAATAACAGAGACAACAGCGCTGACTGGGAGAGAATGATCTAAAGACTAATGTAACAACAAAGACAACAGCGCTGACTGTGACAGAATGACCTAAAGACTAATGTTACAACAGAAACAACAGCGCTGACTGTGACAGAATGACCTAAAGACTAATGTAACAACAGAGACAACAGCGCTGACTGGAAGAGAATGACCTAAAGACTCAAGTAACAACCGAGACAACAGCGCTGACTGTGACAGATCTAAAGACTCAAGCAACAACAGAGACAACAGCGCTGACTGTGACAGATCTAAAGACTCAAGCAACAACAGAGACAACAGCGCTGACTGTGACAGAATGACCTAAAGACTCAAGCAACAACAGAGACAACAGCGCTGCTTGGAACAGACCTAAAGACTCGAGCAATAACAGAGGCAACAGCGCTGCTTGGAACAGATGTAAAGACTCAAGCAACAACAGAGACAACAGCGCTGACTGTGACAGAATGACATAAAGACTCAAGCAACAACAGAGACAACAGCGCTGCTTGGAACAGACCTAAAGACTCGAGCAATAACAGAGGCAACAGCGCTGCTTGGAACAGATGTAAAGACTCAAGCAATAACAGAGACAACAGCGCTGACTGTGACAGAATGACCTAAAGACTCAAGCAATAACAGAGACAACAGCGCTGCTTGGAACAGACCTAAAGACTCGAGCAATAACAGAGACAACAGCGCTGCTTGGAACAGATGTAAAGACTCAAGCAATAACAGAGACAACAGCGCTGACTGGGAGAGAATGACATAAAGACTCAAGCAACAACAGAGACAACAGCGCTGCTTGGAACAGACCTAAAGACTCGAGCAATAACAGAGGCAACAGCGCTGCTTGGAACAGATGTAAAGACTCAAGCAATAACAGAGACAACAGCGCTGACTGGGAGAGAATGACATAAAGACTCAAGTAACAACTGAGACAACAGCGCTGACTGTGACTGAATGACCTAAAGACTTAAGCAAAACAGAGACAACAGCGCTGACTGGAAGAGAATGACCTAAAGACTCAAGCAACAACAGAGACAACAGCGCTGACTGTGACAGATCTAAAGACTCAAGCAACAACAGAGACAACAACGCTGCTTGGAACAGATCTAAAGACTCAAGCAACAACAGAGACAACAGCGCTGACTGGGAGAGAATGATCTAAAGACTAATGTAACAACAGAGACAACAGCGCTGACTGTGACAGAATGACCTAAAGACTAATGTAACAACAGAGACAACAGCGCTGACTGTGACAGAATGACCTAAAGACTAATGTAACAACAGAGACAACAGCGCTGACTGTGACAGAATGACCTAAAGACTCAAGCAACAACAGAGACAACAGCGCTGCTTGGAACAGATGTAAAGACTCAAGCAATAACAGAGACAACAGCGCTGCTTGGAACAGACCTAAAAACTCAAGCAACAACAGAGACAACAGCGCTGCTTGGAACAGATCTAAAGACTCAAGCAACAACAGAGACAACAGCGCTGCTTGGAACAAATGTAAAGACTCAAGCAACAACAGAGACAACAGCGCTGCTTGGAACAGATCTAAAGACTCAAGCAACAACAGAGACAACAACGTCGACTCCCTCGGATCTTGAGGCTCAAGTTTATTAGCTTTAGTGAAAACATGTACCTGACGACAAAAGTCACTATAATACATCAACGTTAAATCAAGGCTTACTATGGAATCAAAATGTCTGACAACTGAAAGACTTTAGAGTTTTAACGCAAAGATTCTTGGAAAAAAAATGTCATGTCTAAGCTTTAATAGAAGAACAAAGAAAGAAAAGAAAAAACAAACCCAAAAACAAATGAAGAAATAAATAAATTAAAGCACACTAGAGGAGAATGCCATAAATCAAAAAGTCGAAATTTCTTAAAGTGATAGCAAGTTCAGAAAAAAAAACAACATAACAATTTTCTAGAAGATCTCTGCTCAGAAGTTTTCTGACAGGTAATTCTCTCGGTTCTGACGGTCTTAGATAAAAGCTACTAAATAAGACAGTACTGAGAGCTACACCACGTGATTTGTCACGTGATTTTTATCCGTCCACTCCAGACGGACAACAGTATTCCTAAACATCAAAAGTAATTTCAGTGTTCAAGAAATTTAATGATCTGAGATCTGTGGCACTAATTTCTTATGTGATATTCTTTGAAAGAGTAATCATTATGGTGAAAAGGGTTATTTTTTAAGTTATATTTGTACTGGGATAGATATGTCAGCAGCCTTCGACACAATAGACAGAGCAACCCTCCTTAACATACTCGAAACCATCATCGAAGAAGACGAGCTGAGATTAGTGCGGTTCCTTCTAAGCAACATCTGCCTAAATATAAGAATAGGAGGAACAAAAGAGGAAAAGAAATTTACAAGTAATATAGGCACACCTCAAGGAGATAGCCTTAGCCCGATCCTGTTTGTGGTATATCTTGAAAATGCTCTCAAAGAAGTCAGACCGATACTTCCTGAATCCGAAAAGACTCTTCCCAATGAAATAGCATATGCAGATGATGTGGACTTCATAGCACGAGAGAGAATAGACGTAGCACAGATACAGAGGGTTCTAAAAAGATACAATCTTGAAGTTAATGTCGATAAAACAGAATATACAATACTGGACAGAAATGAAAAAAGCTGGAAAAACACTAAAAAAGTCGGAACCCTAATTGGAGACACAGAGGATGTACAGAGAAGAAAGCAACTGTCCACCGCAGCCCTAGCCAAATTACAGAACGTGTGGGTAAGAGGCGACAAACTTAAGGAGAAAACAACACTGAAGCTATATAGAGCACTTGTCAAATCTGTCTTAACTTACAATTGTTCTACGTGGGCACTAACACAAGCTGAAGAAAAGAAATTGGATGCGTTTCACAGAAAACAGCTGAAGCGGGTTGTTGGGATAAGATACCCAGTAAAGATAACAAACAAGGCTCTCTACAAGCAATGCAATGAACGCCCGCTTTCACTGTATGTTTTGGAAAACAGATGGCGTTTGTTCGGACATATACTGCGACGCGACAGAGAAATCCCAGCCAATAAAGCCATGGAAGGATTCTTTATCCCACAAGGGGACAAATACAGGGGAAGACCAATCACTACCTTGCCAGTGGTCTTGAACAACGACTTGTCCCGATTAGAAAGTAATACTTATGGTCTTAAAACCTTCAAAGACATTGAAAACCTGAAAAAGATCGCAGAACAGA
The DNA here is from genome assembly GCA_033675545.1 of Elysia crispata. Lineage (NCBI taxonomy): Eukaryota > Metazoa > Mollusca > Gastropoda > Plakobranchidae > Elysia > Elysia crispata. Next base: position 78,170 of record JAWDGP010004601.1, on the reverse strand, counting down.
GGGATCAGTGGAGGATAATGTGCACAGGAATACAAAAGGCAGCCGAGGCGTTGCAGTCTGACGACTACGATGCGGAACGGCGATAAGTCAAGTAAGTCATATTTGTACTCGAGTCTGAGCAGTTTGCCTATATATAAAGAGTAAGAACGTGGTGAATGCTGTTATGACATCAAGTTTTGTGAAGACGGTAACATAGTTAAACATCATTCTTAAAACGTCAAAAAGCCTTTGAAAGAGATCATTGTATTGATATCCCTTGAGCGGCTAACACAATCCAGCCTCATCTCAATGTTGACAAATTATAAAAATCTTAATATAAATATTCACACAGTGTTATGATGGCTAGACTATCTCACCAGCAACGTTAGCAGAGATCGATCCTATTGATATAATTATTCTATGGTCACATACACGGTCATGTGCACCAAAAGTTGGGCAATATTTTTTATTCTTTTTTGTATCTAATGATTACCGAGGAAAGGGAGATAACACCCCTCTCATAAAATTTGATGTTGACACAACTTTTTGCAAGGTCCATCAAACACCTTAGAGGAGGGTTGCCTATCTGAGGTTATTTTTTTTTAATTTTTTGTAAAACTTCTTAATACTAAATGTAAATAGAAAATAAAAAGAAAGTTTTTTTTTTTTTTGTTACAGAATACAGCAATAACGTGAAATCACATTATGTTGATAATAAATCTGTTAAATTTGCACGCCTTCATTCATCTCCTGTGCTAAAAAATGCCTACATTTTTAAGTAAAATAATCTCATTCTATGTAAATTAGATAATTATGATGTTATTCTCCTAAACCACCATTGAAAAAAGTTATCTTTCGGTGAAACCTCTTTGGGAAAGTTCGTTTTAGATGATTGGGCTAGACTATATATTTTAATTAGATTAGAAGGGCTGGAAAAATCATCACATTTGAGCTACCGACATTTATTGATTTAATTGTAAAGCCGCATTGTCCAAAAGTTTATAATATAGCCCATAGAAGGGGTAAAAATCATTAAATTTGAGCTGCCGACATTTATTGATCTATTTATAAAGCCGCTTTGTATAAAAGTATATTATATTATGTAGCCCACATGACTCTCTAAGCCAGAAAATTACCTTTTGTATTCGCATTATCCTGGTGATCTAACCCAGAGCAAGGGTGGAAATTTATCAAAATTTTCTGCCATCACCTTAATGTGAAGACCACCTGAATATACATATTAGAATGTTAGTTTCATGCCTTGTAGATGGAAGGGGAAATATTAAGTCAGAATTATTAATTGTATATACTATTAAAAAAGTTCATTCAATCCGGTAGGTTATTATTTTCTTCATTTTTAGTTTCAGTAAGCACGATCTGGAGTTTTGTTATGTTTAGATCAAATATATCGAGCGTCTATTATATCGCTTCTATCATAAAGTAATTTGATACGCCTCGTCCAAGTCAAATTCCTCGTGATGGGACATTTCAATTAAGAATCTTTCACAGAACGCACTTATTGTATATTTATCTATGAGATAATCTTCACTTGTTCTGCATTTGCCAGATTTTCATGTTGAGGGTCTTTCTTGGGTGCTTGGCGAACGCTTTTTTTTTTTTTTTGTGGTTCAAGATTGCCTCTTTATAGTTTGGCTTGCTGGTGATTTTGTGGCGTTTGCTCCTCATACAGTATTGCTGAACGCTGGCTTGTTCCATCTTATTTTCCTAATCCTAATTTGTACCTATTCATCTCTGCTCAAAGCATTCCTGTCAATTGTAAAGCTGCTTCACAGCCATTGTTTCTACAAGTTTCAGCAACCGCTGACAAGAGATGGTTTAAAAAATCCGAGCTACTAAAGAGATTTTCAGTATCTCGGGGTGACCTGTGACTCTCATCAACATTCTAGTCACGTCCTCAGATTGGCCTCATATCTGTTCAGCATAAAGGAATGCGCTTTTTTCCAATCCGGTCCTCAAATTTGCGTGATTTAAATTCCTTCAATTTCTGAAAATGAACTTAATTTACCTGAAATTTTTATTTTGTACTGACTTGTCTATGGTTTAGTTCAATGCAGACGATACAGGGGAAGGCAGAAAGAGATGGGAGGCGACATAACAGATCTGACAGGTAAAGTTGTAGAATGCTCTTCGACAGCCATCAGGCTAAACATTGAGAAGGTTGGAGGAGAGTGGCCTCTCGATCCCACTCAGTGGAGTCGGTGCTCGACTGGCGGGCAAGATCAGAGTGAAGTAAACACAGGTCTGCTGATCCTGCTCCAGCGTTTTATTTTCATTATCAGTTAAGACCATTTGGAAGTGAAATGTAACATGGCTTTTGATACGGTTATAATAACGGTGCAAAAAACAAAAAAAAAACAAAAAACAAAAAAACAACAACAAAACAAAGCAAAAGACAAACAAACAAAACAACAACAACAACAACAAAAAACAAAAAAACAATCAAAACAATACAAAAACCAAAAAAAAAATAAAAAAAAATTTCAAGTCCACATCACTACCGGTACTGTACTTGTACTCGCAAACTTCATGTTAACATGCTTTTTTTGTGGGTTGTTGGGAAGTCAATATAAACATTTGAAAATTAAGCCTAGTTATTAAAATCGCAAAGTTCATTTAAATGGAAAGTATGCACTTTTTTTCATTTTTCCTTTTTCCTTTTTTTTTTTTTTTTCATAAATTTAATGCATTATCAGCATATCAGTGCCAGGGGTCGGCCTTTTCACGACTAAAATGAAATTTGAAGATGTAGGAAAAGTTGAACCCTTTCCTTGATGTGATGAATCAATGATTTTGAGTGATCGAGGTTTAAGAAGGGACTTATAAAGGAAAGTTGAAACCATTCACCAGTCAAGCTTAGTAGCAGAACAAACTTAATAACAAGAGATTACAAGGGGCTTAGACTGCTCCAACAATATATCTAAGCCGACATCATATTCAGTTATGTCGATTTGAACATTGATAAATTGGTTCTGGCTTTAAAAAGACAAATTGTACTAATAAAGAGCTGCAAATCGTATATTACAATCCTTTTCCTAAATTACAATCAGGAGATGAAAATACCATTCAAACAATAAAAACATATGTTACGATTATTTTAATTATTGATTTTTTTCCTTTTCTTAGCCCTGACGAAACTGGAAATCTTCTTCAGTTTCCAAAATGACGTCTCTCTATCTCTTTCTCTCTCTCTCTCTCTCTCTCTCTCTCTCTCTCTCTCTCTCTCTCTCTCTCTCTCTCTCTCTCTCTCTCCCCCCTCTCTTTCTATAAAAGTATCTGTATAAAGTGGCCTCTCTCCTCCCTGAGAGTGAGATAGATATAATGTTTTGTTTATCTTTTTTTTCTCCCATCTTACTCTCAGCATTTTCCTTACTTGGACATTATAAGTTCAAAAGCGCAAGCACAAAATATATTTGCTAAGTTTAAATTTTTTTCTTTTTTTTTACTTGCAACGAGAAATCTACTTTCTCTCTCTCTAAAATAACGGTTCTGACCTCTTGCACCTCATTATTGTAACAATCAGGTCTATTAAAACATCCTGCAAAAACAATCATTAAAAAATACAAGTTTTCCATGTAGCTACATGACTATTTTTTCTATGAGTTTCAATATATTCATCTGGAAGAATCAAGGGGTGAAAACTGTGTGTTGCTGCCTCCACAGAATGAAGCCTCTCTTTTGGAAGGGTGTTAAAACAGTTTCTGGATCCATTGGGAGTAGTATACATACTAGGATTTAATTCTTGTCTCATATTCGATTTACATGATTTTCTTGATGCTAGAATGGTTTGTCTGCAGCTATTGCTCTTATTCATTCCTTTTGCATACCGATCGATTATAGAAGAAAAACCTGACATAATTATCTTTCATTTTGGTTCGAGTAAATTCAAACATTATCAATCTTCATCTTTGCCCTGTTTGTGCAAGATGGACAGAAAAATATTTCAGTGGATGATTTTTCTATTGCTTGAGTAAACGAAGGCTGAACAAACGCCGTTACTGGATTAAAAAATTCTTTATCGTCGTAATAACTATGGTGAATATCATTATTTAATTGAGAAAGTCCTTTCAGATTAGGAAAAATTGTCAGTCACATATAAGAATGCAACCTATGGACGAGCCGTATTTGGGAAAGAGAACCAGCAACTTTACAAAATCTTTGTCCCATGCTAGGGAAACGTTTGGTCATCACATTAATGTAAGCAAGTTTATGAATACATTAAAAAAGAAAATATGACAAGAACAATTTAGGGAAAATCATGAAACACAGTAACGTAAGCCTACCGTAAACAAACACGGTTATAGGTGTATAGAAAAAAAGAGGTGTTTATTATCACTACCAAGGTTAAAAAAAAATATAAATGAACTTGTTTTGGTAAAGAAATTTGCGATAAATATATTAAATATGATTGCATTATTAATTTAAAGCGTAAAATTCTAAACTCAAAGCAGAAATGTACTATTTTTAAGGAATTTGAGACCAATCATAGTATTTATCATCAAGGTGTTGCGATTCATTTCTTCATTATTTTTCATAAAAAATGACACTTAAAACAAATGAAATCAACTTGCTTTATCATTTTAGGCTCAAAGTAATACAGAAATTTATAGCGATTTATTTTTATTGCTCTCGGCTAGACCATTCCCTTTGATATTGTTGTGCAAGCTGACTACTACATACGCCTAGAGGAGGTTTTGGTGACTTGAAAGATGTTCTATTATAATAATAATAATAATAATAATAATAATAATAATAATAATAATAATAATAATAATAATAATAATAATAATAATAATAATAATGTTGTTGTTGTTGTTGTTGTTGTTGTTGTTGTTGTTGTTGTTGTTATTATTATTATTATTATTATTATTATTATTATTATTAAAACACCTTTGGGTGACTTAAATTAACAGTGCGTGCAATTTTAGTATTGCAATAAAATCCAGGCACCAACATTTTTGAGAGACTTGCGTAAAAAAAGCTGAGGTGAGTGGCAGGCAAGTCTACTCTGATGCCCGATTTTCTTGTAAATAAATCTGGCGCTCCCCAAATTGAAGTGAGATGGTAAAAAACGGTGCGGAGAAAGCGGCTCCTCTGAGACTGGACATTTAACCTGTGGTTGGGACACCAACCTGGAGTATCTATGGGTTGGGACCTGTACCATCCATCTGGAGAGCCATGGTTTTAATTACACGTCCACAGATTAAATCCCTTCGACCACATGACTTCCTGGCCCAAGCCGTTTCATCATCAGTGCTCCTTGTTTTAGGCTCAGAGGCCGGTGTTAAAACTGTTATAAGCCGGACTGGCTGCTTAGTGCTGACCGCAGGCTGAACTGTGAACAATAGTCGATCTAAATCGAATTTGTGGTGCTGACATTCAGTCAATCCATTGCGATCAAAATGGCAGCTTTGACATGCTCACGGCTATCACATCGTTTAGGTGAATATAACACATCACATCGTAACAATTTATATGAAAATCCCAGAGATCTAGACTCTAGATCTAGATCTAAATCTAGATTCTAGATCTCTAGAGATCTTTTTCTAGATTCTGGACAATTGTTGGCCTACGACGTTTCTTTTTAAGCTTTATATTTCCAGACAGTCAATTTTATTAAAAAAAAGAAAAACAGGTTTCGTTTCGCAAGAGAAGCTAAACAACTGATCTAATCTAGATTCTCTAGATCTAGATTCAACATATATCTATAGAAGTGTCAATATCTTATAATTCCAGTCTAAATTTAGACATAGATAGCGCTAGATCCATACCTACACCTAACAGAAATCGGTAAAGTGTTACATCATGTAAAGACCAACATCATCCACCTAGTCCTAGATCTAGATTTAAAATCTGTATCTTTAGAATCAAATAGCATGTTCTAAGTCAAAATCATCAACTACTTAATGAACTGAAGTTCTTAGCTCTTTAAATTACAGATTAACACACATTTTCTTATCTCCTGACAATCTGGAAAAACTATTTGTGACTGATTCATAAATAATGTACCTTTAGCTAAGCATTAGAATAGCCTTTAAAGACCTTGAGTAGCAAGCTGTCTGAGAGTCGAATTTGCAAATTTTGCATATTTTTTACTCAGAATTCAGTCTCAGCATGGTAAAAGCACTAAACAGGAAAGGGAGAAGGCAGTGATACCTATTTACTTAAATTGTATTTCAAGAGCAGAGAAGTCATAATGTGCCTTAAAAAAATTACAAAAAACCACCCACACAAAAATCGAGAGCCATTATCATTTTATGATGAAGGTTGAAAATATCTGATTTAACAATTTTACAATCCTCTTTGCAGCAATATTTTCCTGGTTATGATGAGGCATGGTTTTATTCATTACATGTTTTCATTTAGGATGAAAACTGCAGCTGCTGATCAGCTTTTGAAACTAGTACAATCATGCTAGAACTCTTAAAATGAAAAAAAATAAAAGCCATGGAAAGAGTTTATAAAATTAAGCTAATAAGCTTTTTGAAGTTTATGAAGCCTGAAAAAGCTAGCCATGTATATGTCATTGATGACACTTAGCATAGAATTAATTTGGCTTTATAAGCTAAACTGTAGAAAGTTTTTTTTCTTTTCCACGTTCAGTCTCAGTTTCAGCCAAGGACTTTCTCTTCAAGTCCCCGAATCAGCTACAGAGATGTACATCAGCTCTAGCTGCCACCCGCAACATTTTGGAAGGAGAGTTGAAAGACATAAAAAAGGCAGGAACTTACAAGTCTGAGCGTGTGATCACCTCACCTCAGGGACCAACCATACACGTGACAGGCAGCTCTAATGACATTCTGAACTTCTGCGCTAACAACTACCTTGGACTGTCGGTAAAGAATATAACACTCTTCAATGATAATGACTTTTGATCTTTATCAGTTGGAAGAAAAAGTGTTTGTTTCTAATGCATTAAAAAAATTGAGATTGAAATGAAAAGATTTTGTCATAGTTTCAATTTTTTTTTTCAAAGTTTTTGCTGTAAATGCTATTCATAAGGAAATGTCAGGCAGTCAGTACAAATGAATGAGATGTTAAAAGTTTTGTTGGAAAAATTTCAAGGCTTTTTTTTTTTAGTTTTGGAAATATAGATCTCAATTTATCAAAGTTTCATAAACAAACCTGAAATAGAACATTGATGCATGAGATTGAAAGTATCCTTTATTTATTGTTTTTTAGGAGAGTAATCATATCAGTTAGAGAGTGTAACCATTTCTCTGTAACAATCATTACCTTCTGTTGATTTCCCTCTAAGATTGCTGTTCATTGAAAGCAACTGTTTAACTTTTTTTCTCAACAGAGTCATCCAGAGGTTGTGGAGGCAGGTAAGAAGGCTCTGGACACTCATGGAGCAGGCCTCAGCTCAGTCAGATTTATTTGTGGCACCCAGGTAAACTTACAGCTGAGCTTTGGGAATATGCTTATTGCTCATTCCTGATTATTTATCTTAACCACAAATCTACTTAACTCTCAAGCCGTTTAGTTCATCTTTGTTTTTTAGTAATTTTTTCCCCTTTTTTTAATTTACTCTAAAAAAATCTTTTAATTTTTAACAACCTACTGAAACTCACAAACATTATACATCAAAATGAAGAGAAATAATGCTTTAATCAGAATGGCCCTTAGTTATTTGTAATTATCTAACATACAATGTCGTCTTTTGCTGGTCTTGACAACAGCTTCAATTTAAATCTAGAGTTGAAATAATATTTGATGTATACATTGCATTAAAATTTCAAATGCATACAAATATGATAAACAGGATGTAAACAAATGTAAAGAAAGCAGTGCTGTAGGTGATTCCAAAAAAGTTTGGTTAGTCTTTGAGTCCAATGTTAATCCTGCGTCGTCCTATCAGATGCTCCAAGGGCTCACCAACTCGTATTTTATAAACTGGCGGAGGCTCTCAGCGTCCAATACCAGTTTAAGAGTTAATAGTATCCCCATTCGCCCATCACGTATCTAGCAAACCCCACCTTTCATTTGCTGCACATTCTGCCTCATATAACTCTTCCAATTGTTTTAAGTAAAATGCTACATTTTGTGGAAAAAGAATTTGTCTTTTTTAAGCTGGATCATTCCACAATGCTTTACAATCATGTATTTTTTTTTCTTTTCTTGTCTTTTTTTTTAAAGAATAGTTAAACCAAAGAAATACGGATCTAGTCTTAGATTAAAATATTTTAGCATTGCCATACTGATCTAGATAAAAGGTTTCCTTAGTTGGAGGGGGAGGGGAGGGATATACATTTAAGATTTCGATGTTCCGGATTTAAATTTTATAGCTTCAAAAAGTTAGTTTGCAAGTGACATATCTGAAAGGAAAGAAAATCCATTTGAATTTTTGTAAAAACTTAGTTTTACATTCATTAATAAAATCCATATAAATTTTATTAGCGATATATCTGGATGCACTGGAGTAATACAGCTACAAGTCTAAATCTAACGTTTTGGATTTTGGAGTTATGACAGCATCATTCCCGATAAATTGAACATCAACAGAAAAATTTGCTCTGAACATTTGAATTTAGAAATCTAATCAAGATTTTCTACAAATAAGATCACTTTGTTTTTGAATTTATTTATGGACTAGCCTCTTCTTAAGGTAAAAACTAGGTTGACAAACAAGGTATGCACAGATACTTTGGAAAAGAAAATACTACCTCCAATTTAACAACTTTTGAGTTTAATTCAATCATTTCAATGTATAAGAATGCTGTTTAAATTCTTCATATGGGACTTTTTCAAAAAAAGTGAAATCTCGTGTCCGGGCACTTTGGTCTTCGTTTGATGAAAAATGTTACTTTCTAGGCTAAATTTTTTTGTTCGATATGACTCTTCAATCAATTATACACTGATTTACGGGATATTACACTCACACATACAGATTTCATGGATTTATGGGCTTTTTAATGTAGGGCGGTGCATGAAAATGGCATGTCCCACTATCTAGTTGAAAATGAAATGTCGATTAATTTTGCATTAAAGTTAATATCTCTAATTCTTACAATCTTTTAAATAAAAGATTAATTCCTTAAATCTCTTACAATTTCATTACTTGTATTTAGTTATTTATCGAAATACAAAATTTGTCCCACAGAATTATGTCCTCTCCGTTACAATGGACAAAAATCGTGTGCTACAATTTTGTTACTAGACATTTCCGCTTAAAATAGCTGATTTAAAGTGACTTCCCCTTCCTCGAAAGCATGGAAGACAACATGGAGGGGCACGAAGAGGCATTGAAAGAAAACAAAGAGAATAATCACAGCAAAAAGGTAAGAGAAAAGCTTGGTGTCCTCTCCGTTACGTCAATGATTTTACACTTGAATGGACGATTACATAAATTTCTATCCACTAATTTGGTTCTTTACATTCCAGTGTGTCGTTCTTCATGAGCTTGGCTCTGATTTTTAGAAAGCTTCGGATTTGTAAAGAAAGAAGTGCACTCCTGTCTTCTCCGTTACAGTCCTCTCCGTTACGGAAGTCTCCTCTGCATTTCGTAACGGAGAGGACAGGTTTGTAACGGATAGGACAAGTTCTTAGATTTAGATCAATATCTACCCCAGATGTGATAATTTTTAATACTTCTGCATTTTAGGAGAAAGTAACACAAAAGCTAACCATTGATAACTGTTTTCCAATCAGATTGACTATCACACAATGCCACCTTAGATCTTAATTTAATCTAGATCTAGATAGGTTGCACGCATTCCGTAAAGCACTTCCCGTTAGCAATAATAATTACATCCGTGACTTTGTCGTGGGTATATTTTTATGAGTGAAAATTTACTGACTCTGATTTTAAAGTTTGTGATCATAAGTGATGTGCTTTAAAAAGAAGCCTTTTTATGCCTCTATAACAAAAGGTATGAGATAATTTTTGTCTTAAATTTATCTTTTTGTGGTTTTTTTTTTTCACCGGAAAATGTCTACTAAAGAACGGATGCAAGCATACTGGGCAAGATTAAAAGCAAACAAGGCCCAGCACGACAAGGTGAAAGAGAAAGACAGGAAAAGAAAGAAAGAATCTTACACATCTGTGTCCAGCATGTCAGATCGACAACACAGAAAAACAAAGAAGCAGTGGAAGGCATCAAAAAGAACGTGGCGACAGAGCAAACAACAATCAGGACAAGACTCTTCACTCTTTCTATATTTGTACCATACAAAGTTGTATAATGGATTCGCACATGTATTATAATTTAGTTATTTTTAAACTATGATGGTCCTTATTATTATTTAGTGAAAAAATAAAGAAGAGCACCACCTTAAAACTTGGGAGAATAAAATTAATAGTTAACACTGTAGTGTAACTGTACAAGTTAGTGCAGTATTCAATCAATTTTATTTAAATGTCTTCTCCGTTACACAATTGTCCTCTCCGTTACATATTTTAAAAGTTGCATAATTATGATTCTTTGTGAAAAAATAAAGAAGAGCACCACCTTAAAACTTGGGAGAATAAAATTAATAGTTAACACTGTAGTGTAACTGTACAAGTTGGTGCAGTATTCAACCAATTTTATTTAAATGTCTTCTCCGTTACACAATTGTCCTCTCCGTTACATATTTTAAAAGTTGCATAATTATGATTCTTTGTCAAAAAATAAAGAAGAGCACCACCTTAAAACTTGGGAGGATAAAATTAATAGTTAACATTGTAGTGTAACTGTACAAGTTAGTGCAGTATTCAATCAATTTTATTTAAATGTCTTCTCCGTTACACAATTGTCCTCTCCGTTACATATTTTAAAAGTTGCATAATTATGATTCTTTGTGAAAAAATAAAGAAGAGCACCACCTTAAAACTTGGGAGAATAAAATTAATAGTTAACACTGTAGTGTAACTGTACAAATTAGTGCAGTATTCAACAAATTTTATTTAAATGTCTTCTCCGTTACATAAAATGTCTTCTCCGTTACACATATGTCTTCTCCGTTACGCAATTGTCCTCTCCGTTACGTATTTTAAAAGTTGCATAATTATGATTCTTGTGCAGATTTAGTTGAAAGATTAACTTTAACCAGTTCTCCCACCTTTATAATATATGTTAAAGCAAATACTGACTGCATGAAGTCATTAATATGAGTGTAAAGCAATGAGGAACACATACAAATCTATTTTAATTTTCAATATTGACTTTTGTTTTTATTTTACAACCCTTTAGTTTTTTTTTAATGTATATAAAAAGTTGATTAATAGATACAGTGAGTCCCATTTATGGTTTCAGTAGATAAAAAACACATAATTTGTTTTGATTTCTATTTTATTATGAATTTTTTTTTCAAATGTAACGGATAGGACATTTTTTCCTGTTTCCTAAAGTTCAAGGTCACTTGCTGGGTCACCTATGTGACATTAAGGTCCAAATTTCTGGCATTGTTATCTTAAATGTATGTACTTATCAAAAACCTACTCCAGAATAAAGACACCATTGAATGAAAAATTGAGTTTCACATCTTTGCTTTTGTCACTTTTTTTGAAAAAGTCCCATATAAAGAAGCCACCTTGTGATTACACTTGTAAAGATCATATAATATTTACAAAAAAAGCTGTCAGGATCTAGAATTCCAATTGAGTGAAAAGACCAGGAATCGGTTTCAGTGCAGAGATGACCTTGGGCAATTTCTTTTCAACCCAGCTTTGCTTGCCTGGGGTTTATGTGATGGATAAGTAACCTTGCATTTTTTGTAGCAGGATGGGTTTAGTGAATGATTAACCTATATCAGATCTTGTTATATCATTTCCCCAGGATATTCACAAAGAGCTGGAGGAGAAGATAGCGAAGTTCCACGGTAAAGAAGATGCTATCTTGTATATCAGCTGCTTTGATGCCAATGCTGGAGTATTTGAGGTGCTGCTTACTCCGGATGATGCTGTCATATCTGATGAACTCAACCATGCATCAATCATAGATGGAATTCGTCTATGTAAAGCTCAGCGCCTTCGCTACAGGCATAGAGATCTAGCAGGTTTGTGTAGACTTCTTTGAATGAATGATGTTTTCCATGTTTTGCTCTTGACTCTTTTAAGAATTGAGAGTTCTATCTTGTAAACTAAGTGACCTTGCTTTAATTAAAGAAATGCATGTTGTAGACTAAGCAATTTTGATTCAACATAGAAAATTGAAAGTCTTTTAAGTATTTGAAAAACATGAGATGTAATTTTTATTCTTTAAAGGAGAGAAATCTTTTAAAATGTTTATGAGACTTTTTGATGGATGAATACTGTGTATTGAAGAAAGAAAAACAATTTTTTTCCCAAATATCGAGTTCATAAATGAAAAAAAAAAATCCCAGCCATACCATCTATCTTTTTCTTTCACATTCTTCAGATCTTTTATAGCAACATGCACAAAGACAGTAAGCATATCTACTGTTTTTCTCTTAACAAGCCCTGTACATATTTAACAAGAAATTGGCAGGTTTTTATGTCATCATGCTATTTAATTCCAGTTAATACCAGAAAAAAAAAAGTTTGCAATCAAGGACGCAGTGTCTCAAATCAAATGAAGTTACAAAGTCACAAATAGGCTGCACTTTCACTTTCATAAAGAATATTGAAGGCGAGTTGACAAAGGAAATGGGGGGCATCTTCAATCTAAACAATTTCACAATTGTTTAAACCATGAAATAAGATATAATACTTAAAAAAAAAACAAAAAAAAAACTGATGTCATGCATGCCATGGAGAATGATATTATAACCAGAATTAAAAAAAAAAATCTTGGACAAAGAGGAAATGCTGTCTAAGCTAATTCAGTCGATTCAGAGGTTGATATCTGGTTTTGTCGGAACCTATTAACCATATTTTAAGCGGTAGAAGGAAAACAAGATTTTCAAACTTGAAGATGTCACTGAAATGAAATCAAATTCACTATTGGCGAGTATTCTTTGAAACCAAATTGGCCTTCATTTCTGAGGGCATCCGACATCTTTTTCCATTAAATCCAATCTTGATTCAGGCATCTAGGCTGGATCTCAATTTCTAAAAAATCTAAAATGGATCTGGGGCATCGATTTTCTTAGTCCTGCATTATTTTGAAAGAAAAAATGAATAAGCTGTAAGGTGGTATATTTCTAAAATCTAAGATTCCATGCTTCCCTTTAAAGATGTTTCTTTATAAAATTTAAGTGAAAATTTTATAGATTTTCTTATAGCAAAATAAGATATCTCATTGAAATATATTATCAAACTTATCATCTGCTTATGCAGAGTGTTAGGTTTTTTCGTGAGGTTTTAGATTAGGAAATTAGGCAGGGGAGTGCGAAAGGATATTTTTTCAATGTCGTCTACTAACTACCCATGGCCATTTAGGCTGGTTGAAAACATGTATACTGTAGAAAACAAAGACTGCTCTATATTTTCTCAAATCCAATTGAAACTGTAAGAATTAATCTTCTAAATATCTTTCATTATAACATCTATTTATGGTACAGGCTGACTATCAGTCATCATTTTACTGTTGAGTTTGGGGTTGAGTCTCATGAAATGGCCTGTTTCACTAACTAATACCCACGTATCAATATTTTTATTACAGAAGCTGAAAGCAGTCACAAATAAAATAACACTGAAGTGAGTCAGTCCTTTGATTTAACAAGTGAATGATCAACCTCCTAATACATGCTATATTCAGCCTGTGTGAAATGTCCTGGCAAAAGGGACTTAAGGGAAATATACAGTCAACTTTAATTCCCTTTTTTTGACCCATGACATCCAGCAATTCAATTTCATTGAAGGGAAATTTTAAAATGATAATTACAGGAAAACAACAGTTTTTAGTCAAAAGAATTTTTAATTTTATGGACCCAAATATATGTGAGGGGACACAATCCATAAAGCTGTACTTTCATTCTATCAAGGATAGCTTCCATTGATGTACTCAACTAAATGTAAATTAAACTGACCTTTTATTGCTTTAAAAAAATTTAAACTTTTAGAGAGCTGACAGCATTGCTGACAGTGCAGTTATTTTTGTTAAACTGCTGAAGTTCAAAGTCGGGAGAAATAAATCAGCAGTTAAAAAATTTTGAGCTGTAATGTTTAATTGTTGCATAATGATATTATTTTTAATAAAGAAAAACTTTTAAACCAAATTGATTATTGATACCACAATTTTTTTCCCCTTAAAAATCACTCAGATTAAACCAAAAAGGTTTTTTGCAGTCTAGAATTTTGGTTACAAGGTTTAACAGTGTTTGTTTGTACCATGTTTCAGATTTGGAGTCGCACCTGGTCAATACCCAGAGCTGTAGACAGCGGCTTATTGTCACTGATGGGGTGTTCAGCATGGATGGAAATGTTGCTCCTCTAAAGTAAATAAGTTCTTTTTCAAGCCATAATTTGTCGTGTTTTTGCTTCTTTTGTGAAAATACTAGCCAGAATTCCCTCTCAGTTTTGAAATTAGGAAAAAAGTCTGGAATTTTGTCATTTGCTCAATATTGGGAAAAAGCGGTATTGATAATTAAAATGGTGGGGGAAATCTATGTCTAGCAAGGATAACTTACCAGACTATGATTTTGTTTGTTACTTAGTAAAATTTTCCAGGATCTCAGGCTGGCAAGACTAGTATTCCGTTTCTTTCATTTGCCCTCTTGTGGTCAGTCTTAGCAATATCATGAGAGGGCTGAAACTTTTTCGTGACACTGTAACTAGGCAAAAAATCGCGAGTTTGTTAGTTTCTTTAGAGTACTGGTAAGCCTTTCAAATGGGTCTCTCACTCAATCACTTTAGGGTGTCGGCTAGATCATAAGATGAGTTTATATGGAGAAGATTGACTTAGAACAGCAAGACGTTGAGCATCAAATTTAAATTAGATCTATATTCTAGAGCTAAACCTGGATAGATGACCTTGTTAATCCAGATCTAGAATAAATTCTAAACAAGTAGCTTTCTTGGTGTGATGTGTAGATCTAGAGGTCTGTGTCAATATGCCAGATGTAGTTTTTCAAGAATCTTGGGCAGAGGATCCCCTGTTGAAATACTGGCTTGAAGACTTTGAGAACAAGCGTGAAGCGTTTAATTTTTTTTTTAAGAAACCACATATATTAGAGCAATGAGACGTTCATAAATTTAGGCTCTAGTATTGCCAATGCAAGCTCTTTGACATCTGAGATCTGGTGGTGCTTAGACCCTAGTCACAATCATGAAAAACAACTCTGCCAGTCTAATAAGGACATAGACTTTTATTTAAAACAACTGTTTCCAAGTGGTCCCTTAGTGAAGAAATTTAGTTGTGGGGAGACAAAAACCACATACCTCATGATATTTGGTGTAGCCCCCTATTTTAAGACTAAGCTGCTAGATGAAGCTTCAAGAGAACCTTTTTCGTTATTGTTTGATGAATCATTGAACAAATCTACAGCAAAAAGGCAACTAGATTTTCATATAAAATTTTGGCACAATGGTTTAGTTCAAGTCACCTGTCCAATACTTAGCAGGGTGAAGATTAGTTCTCTCTTGTTTAAGATTATACAGGAAGTAAGATAAATCATTTTTATAAGTGCTCTCATAAATTAGGATTAGTCTTGCTTTTTGGGGGAAGTCTTGAATTTTATACTGAGATTTGAGTAGGAACCCTGGCCAGCAGTACTCAGTGTTTTTTGATTTTCATTTAAAATGCAACTCAGAATGCTGGATTCCAAAACACTGCTTCAAAACTTTTCATGAACAGAAAGAAAAATGATTATGTGAGGCTAAAATTAAGACATCTTCATTGGTTACCAGTTAAAAGAATAAAATAGGAAACAGCTGCTTTTGCATTAGAAATGTCTCATTTTTAAATTTGTGTTCCTTGCAGATTCTTTGCTGTAGTAGAAAGAAAAACCCGTAGAAGAACATATGAAAGGAACTAATATTATTACTATTATAATTATTGTTGTTATTATTATTACTATTATTAAAATTGAATGAATGAATAAATATATAAATACTTTTTGCTTCAATCTGACAAGCCAGGCAAGAGACTAACAATCTTTCAATTTTTTTTTGCAGGGATATTTGTGATCTAGCTGACAAACACAGTTCAATGGTATTCATCGACGAATGCCACGCCACTGGATTTTTTGGCAAGACAGGCAGGCAAGTTGTATTAAAAAAATATTTAGACAAATTAAAAACTCTGCTTTTAAAATCATTTAGGCTACTCAGTCCATCGATAGGAGTTTAGATCACCCAGAATTCTTAGTCTATTTTCCAGAGCACTATGTGACTTAAGGCTTGCCTTAAAGGACAGTTGTTAACTGAGCAGCAGCACCATTAGTGCCCAGCTATGACTGAGCAACAACGCTGATAGTACCATTCATTAAACAAACGAGAAGATTTCAACAGTTTAAACAGAACTGGCACTTTCAGTCTGTGAAGGCTACGACCTAAGATATCCAGATCTATTTTAAGTCTCTCAACCTTGTTCTGGCTCACAAAGACTGACCTCTTACTATCACATTGTTTCTATTTGTAGGTAATTTTTATGTGCTAATAACACTGTATTATGGATGCAAATGTGCGATAAACGTCTTTAAAGAAATCAATTGTCATTGAATGAAGTGTTTTCCTCTAATTTTGATATTTTTAAGACCTCAAAGATCTAAAAGTTTCTCAATCATGACTTGATAATTTGTTGGTCTCAGTGTAGTATTGAACTCTATTCTTGAATCCAAATTGTCTAGATAATTGTAAATTCTGTAGAAAATGTTCTTGCTTTTTTTTTTGTTTTTATCTGCATGGTTTGGTTGGTTTGAAAAACATAGCTTACAAAATTGTAATGCTCAGAGTAATTTTCTAAAGTGAGATGTTTCAATCTAAGTGGTGGCTTGAACTGAAAGTTAATTTCTAGACTGCTGCACATATCTTGAAGAGATTATGTCTAAACAGAGACAAAATGAAGGAAGAAAGAACAGTTTCCATGTGCACCATGTAGATTCAAGGCTTATGTTTTTCTCTTTTACAAATTGAAATTTGTATCTAAGACGGTCAACACAGAAGAGATTCACAAGATTTTGTCTTGATCAGCTTGGATTTACCGAGCTGTGAAGGTATTTCATAGTTAGAAAACTCAGCCCCAATGTTTTCACCATTCAACAAGATGGGGAAATTTTGGAAGAAAAAATTTTGGGTAAAAATTTAGGCCTATACTTGTCAATTGTCAATTTTCTTGAAATGGCCAAGCCTGACTCATTTTGTCAGACTGCTAAACATCTACTTTGGTGTTGGAATTTTCATGTCTCAAATTTATGCTTTGAATTTTTTTTATACTTGATCTCAGAGATAAGCATCTTGGATTTTGAGATAAAAAAATACCCAAATAAAGTAAACACTATATCTGTTATGGGTGAAACCTGATAGAAACACATATAGAAACACTTTTACATCTGTCCTCATTATTGGCTCCGCAGAGGCACAGAGGAATATTTTGGCCTTAACAACAGAGTGGACATCATCAACTCCACCTTGGGAAAAGCACTTGGAGGGGCTGCAGGTACTGGCAATTTGTTATCACAGGCCTGTCAATTCATCTGAACAGGTTGGAGGTCTTCATTGTTGTTTACATCATGACTTTGTTGAGTTGTGATGATCTCCTGCTTTTTTAATTATGTTGATATCATTAGATTGGCCCTGGGATCAATGTTATTCGATATTCTTAAAAATTCACAGTGACCAATTTAAGTAACACAAATTCTTCAGATTCGACATTTACTGTGATTTTAGCTCATATACATTGATTCCAAACAATTAGATTGTTTTTATATTATTTCATCATTTTACCATCAACTGTCTTGATAAAATAAGTTCATGAACTTAGCTGGTTCAAGTGGAGACACATTTCTCCAAGAAAATTCAACAACTGACCCTACAAACCTAGTATCAAATGAACGTAGAAAAACTGCATAGTTGTCCTAAAGCCTGCATGCCAGTGAGCGATATTTTGAGTGGAAAAAAAATTCATGAAATTGAGATTGCCAAGTGACCTGCATTAAAAGAAGCCTTAAAAAAACCAGCCCAGTGCTGAGATAGGCAAAGGGTGGGCATTTATGTCAAAAAAAAATCAAAGCAAATTATAGCTTCACATCCTTGCAAACTTATGACTGTGTAATCTGTGCAGCAGGTATCAAAGGTAAAAAACAGTTGTACTGGATTTCCATAAAAAATGCAATATTAATTGTAGCAATTCTAATTTCGAGTTGCAATATTCTCAATGACCACTTGCATACTTCATCTTAATACTGTTTCAGGAGGCTACACAACTGGTCCCAAGGAGCTAATTGATCTGCTGAGGCAGAGGTCGCGACCTTACCTCTTCTCCAACACAATGCCACCTCCTATCGTTGCATGTGCTAGTAAGGTGGGTCACCTTCAAAAAACCAACTAGATTCTTCTTAGCAAGTAACGAGCTGAAGAAAGTTGATTTAAAATTTTTTTTTTGTTCGGTTTGTGTGTAACTAGTATGTTTCTGTGAGTCTGAAAACCATTTTGATCAGGACTCCAACCAATGAGCAGATGGTTTGTCTTAACTTGAATTAGTCTTTTTTATTTGTGTTTTTTAAACCCTGTATAGTCCTTACTTGGAGCGACATACACTGGCTAGGTTACATATCAGCTTATCTTCATTTTAAATTAAAGAAACATGACTAAAGGATGAAGATGAAAGACTCAAAAGTGGTGCAAAGCACATTTTAGTTGTGAATTCTGCAAACAATTTTTAAAAGAAAGTTAAAACATTAGCAGAATCCTAAGGAATTTTGTTGGTTCAGAGTAAGAGAGTAGGGTAAAACACATGGAAATTAGAAGACATTCCTCATAACACCTGATGAATATTTTTCCTCCAAATCTGTGCAGGCTCTGGACCTTGTCATGGGGAATACAGAGCTGCCGAAACGGGTCTTGGAGAACACAAAACGTTTCCGCAGCCGCATGACTGATGTCGGCTTTACTCTCTCTGTGAGTGATGCTTCTACTAGTGCCATTGTTTTCTTGCCGCAGCTCTTCTAGAGTTAAAAAAAAGAAGGGGGAAGGGTAGGATATATGCAGTGATTTGATAGAAAGCTGAGAGCAAAATAGATGGATAGTGGCAAGTGTCAAACATGAGAAACTCCAGAACTAGGGAGAAATTGCTTTGTAGCATATATCTAACAAAAGACAATAACCTTGTGCCAATTTCAAAATCCATGTTATAAAAAATATACAGCGTTGAGACACTGAGCATAGTAAGCAGGAGCAATAGACTTCTTGCATGTCACATTGTGAGAAGTTGAGCTGTTGTTTAAGAGCATCTTCAGAGTAGACAAATCACACTTTCAGTTGTGAAAAGCAAATCAAAGTTGTGATCTTAAAAATAATTCTTTTGATATCTCAAATCTTAGCAAAAATTCTATAATAACGTACCATCTGATAACTTTTACAACCAAGATAGCATTATTTTTTTCTTTTTTATCGTGCATCTGTTACTCTTATTTTTGTTGTTTTTATCAAACTTAATTCAGTATCAAATTTAACATTACTCATTTTTGAAGATTTAACTGAAATTTGAATGATTGAAAATGTTAAGGTGTTGGATACATTTAGATCAAATTTCGGGTCAAGGTAATTTCTTTTATGTCAAATTTTCTTCCATAGAAATTCAATGCAGTTTGGTAAATGATATTTTATTCTTAGATTTTGCTATTTTATTTTAGTTGAATTCTGTTTGTTTTGATTTTAAATTCCTTAATTAAAGGTTTTTACTCTTTGAATATCAGTTGGCTCGATGTAAAGAGAAAAAAAGTGCTTTGAGAAGCTTCAATACATAGGTAACATTTTCTGGCATACAGAATTGAAATATTGGTTGTATTTGTTTAAAAGATAAAGCTTAAATATAAGAAGGATTTTCTGGTAGAGGAAGCTTGAATTTAGAACCATCTAAATCAATGAATGGCTGAAGAAACCAAAAAAAACAAATTGTTGCACGAATAACTAAAATATAGTGAAACATATATTATACTTTTTAATTTTTTTTTTTCAAATACCTTGAAAATAAGATAAACAGAACTTCTTAAAACAACATATTTTCAAAATCATTAATACTGAAAACCAAAATTGGACGTTATAAAAAGAATCCTTATTGCAAAACACTTCATCTCCACATAGGTGCCACCATTGTCCTCGACCTTCTCCGCCGCCTCTTTGTGACTTATAAACATTGTCATTTCCATTTTGTTTTGCTTAA
Source organism: Elysia crispata (assembly GCA_033675545.1). Taxonomy (NCBI): domain Eukaryota; kingdom Metazoa; phylum Mollusca; class Gastropoda; family Plakobranchidae; genus Elysia; species Elysia crispata. The sequence goes on along the minus strand of JAWDGP010004601.1, from coordinate 57,966 downwards.
TTTTGTATCGTTCTTGTTTTTTCAGGGTGATCCTGAGCATCCAATTTGCCCTGTGATGTTGGGGGATGCCCGCCTGGCCTCAACGTTTGCTGATCAAATGTTGGGTAAAGATGATAAAATCAAGAGCTAAATGGTTATAAAATAGAAGGATATGAAGGGTTTTGTAGCAAAAATATTGAACACTTCATATAAAAACCCCTGTGGCCTGTTTTTTTTTTTTTTTTTTAAATTTACTTTCCAGAGTTGATTTTAACTAACTATGAAACAAAAATTTTTTCACAAGCAATGAAGGAGATGATGTCTTTCCATGAGCACTCAAATATATTTTTCTCAAAAAAAAAAAAAAAAAAGTATTTGGAGGCAATTCACTGTTAGATTATGAGTTACTCAAAAGCCAAATATGTTGGGCAATAAAAGCCATATTTAAAATAGAAGAAAGTCCAGTGTGAAATAATTATCTGGAAAAATATTTTTGATGAGCTGTTCATACATCAAGTGCTCTGTAATGTAATGCTTGTTAAATATTGTAACTGGTTATATCAAATCGCATTTTGACAATCTTATATTTCCTCAGTAAAGAGGTTTGAAAAATTTAGCTAGCATTTGATTTTGCTTGTTTTTCCTTTTGCTTTTTTTTTGGTCTTTGAGCCCTGTGGCTCTGTATCTATTATTCTGTCTCTTCCACTCTCTGTATGTCTGTCTATCTTTCTTTGTCTCTATGTGTCTGTGTGTGTGTGTGTCTCTCTCTCTCACACACGCATACACATTCACTTCCCTTCCTTCATGTCTCTACAGAACGTGGCATCTATGTGATTGGATTCAGCTATCCCGTAGTGCCCAAAGGGAAAGCCCGGATCCGTGTTCAGCTCTCAGCATCTCATTCCATCCAGGATGTGGACAGGGCGGTTGATGCCTTCACTGAAATCGGTCGCAGCCTTAAGGTCATCCAATAGGAACGGCCATAGCTACCTGAATCTCTCCAAGGTCGAAAATCTTTCAGTTGGCCTACTGGGCACTTGTTTATTGATTTATTGGTTGAAAATTAAAAATTGTAAACATTGTATGGTAAACTTGTTGGTCTAGAGATTTTGTTGATCTGCTTCTTCTAAAAAACTGTTGACTTTCTTAACATGCTACTCATCTGCACTATACAAATATGTGATATTAGAGGTCATAAAGGGTATTTTGATTTTCAATTTAGTACAAACAAAGTAAAACTTGTATGTAAAATATTCCTTTTCGATTTTAATGCATGCAGTCAAAAAGACAAGTTGCACTTGCAGTATGTCTTATAATATTCTACATCATAGCATGTATGAAGTTTTTAAGGCTGTGCTATAGCTTATATAAAATTCAGTTAAAATGGAAAAAAAAATTACTGAGGTGACCAAAACCCATTGCATTTGAGCTACTTACATATATATGTATTCATTCATGAGTGTTGACTTGATTATTTGGATCTTAAAGATTCAGTATTGGAGAGAAATTGTATTCTGAACTTTCCAATCTTGTCTAGGATAAAGTTTGTTACATTATAATGTTATTGCAATCTCTTGTTCATTTGATTCTGGTTTGGAATGTAGAATCTCAAAACTCAAAATTGTTGTAACAGACTGATGTATGTTCTAAACTTCTACTAAATTTCTTCTAGAAAAATCCTTTTACTCTACCTAAAAGGTTTTAATAATAACTCTATAGCTGAATAAATCTTTACAAATGAATGTGAAATGTCTGAACCTTCACATAACTGACCTCTTCATAATGTCACTTGATTGAGTTTCGAAGATAAAGAGTGTTACTCTTAATTTTTTTTTCATGATATTTTCCCTGCCAAAAATAGTAGGAATCGAATCATTTTCTTAAAAATTCACAAAAAGAAACAATTTGTGCAGAAATAAACAAGGTTTGTCCTCATTTTACAACATCTGGGTTGTTTATCTTTGCTTTTATATCAAGAAATTAATTCATTAAAAAAAACAACAACACTATCATCAAATTGCATGTGGAATCCAAATCAGAATCTGACTCAAGATCTAGATTTTCCTTTTTGGTCATCAGTACTATCTGGCATGGGACTGAAAAGGTGGCTGAAAAAAATTGAAATGTTTTTTAAATCTCATTGTTTCTCTGCTGTTGAACTAATTTTTATGCCAAAAGAAACTAATGAAAGTAAAATTCATCATCTTCTGATAGAGCCCTTCTCTCAGAGAAATCTTAAAAATAAATATGGACTGTTCAATGTTAAAAAAGCACTTGTAAAGTGAAAAAATGAAGTGAGCGTAAATGTGCCATTTAGTACACGATTTATACCCATTGATTGGGGCATTATAGTATTTTGAGGGTTTAACAAGAGATTAACTACAACTGGCAAAATGAAAATGTTCGAAATTTTCTTTATAATTTAATGCTCATATAATTTAAGTTCAGACAAAACAAGAACATAACAAAAAAAATTAATTTCAGTGTAATCTCAAAATTTTGTTTATTTCTTATTTTGGCTTTTTTTCTGGAATGAATGTAAACAAACTATTTTATTTTCCATTTTTCCTTTGAAATTTTATTTTATTCTATGACGTTAGGATATTTCCACCTTTTCCCTAATTAAGATTTTATCAATCAAAGCCCAAGTTTTTTTTTCTCTTGTTCTTCTTTTCATCATTTGTTGCTATTTGTTTGTACAGGTCCTATACATTTAATCTCATTTTTATTCACTAGTTTTGATGAGGGAAGCAAATCTCACCTAAAGAAAAATTTTTGTGTGATATGATTTAGAACTACGTTGAATTCAAGTTTGTGTTTATGGAATTTCCACATATTGTAATTAACAAAATAATATTAAATGAAGAATGATAGAATGTAGATGATTTGATTGTGTTTATCCCACATTGTTGTATGATGAGATGTAAATGATTTGATTGTGTTTATCCCACATTGTTGCATGATGGGATGTAGATGATTTGATTGTGTTTATCCCACATTGTTGCATGATGGGATGTAGATGATTTGATTGTTTTTATCCCACATTGTTGTATAATGGGATGTAGATGGATTGATTGTGTTTATCCCACATTGTTGTATGATGGGATGTAGATGGATTGATTGTGTTTATCCCACATTGTTGTATGATGGGACGTTGATGGACTTATTGTGTTTATCCTACAATGTAAACTCTGTGCCATTTGTTAGTAGAATTGAGGAAAAGCAAAGCACCACAGTATGTAAGAAATAAAACACAAAACCAAAAAAAAATAAAAATTGGCCATCTTGTTTCTTTCAGTTTTAAGAAAATTTGAAAACCCCCCCAAAATTCTTAGTTGAATCTTAATTTCGCTGTTATTTATTTTTTTATATATACTAAAAGGTAATAGGATATTTTATAATCAAGTTTAAAAAGACAGTAGTCAGAAGAAAAAGAAATTACAAAAATCACTAAACATAAATAAAGAATTACGGTGGTGGGAGGGTTGGTGGTGTCAAAAGAACTGGGTAGTAAGCAAAACTGAAAACCACTCTCCAAAAAAGTACTGAATGAGTTGATTATCTTTGTTTTTAGAGGTAATTCATATGCATACATGGACAAAGAGAATTTACAGGCACATCTAGAAACACTTTACTTCTCTTTCACTTGTTTATGTATGGATACATAATTTACAGAAAACTAACTCTTGCATTATTTTAGCTTTTACTGTAAGTTGAAATGGGCCTTGCAGACAATATAAAGACACAAAATGTAATTCATGTTTATCTGGCTTTCATATGCTATTAAATTTAACTGCAACCATCTGTGTGCATGATGACCGATGTAAAAATAAAAATGAGAAGACCAAACATTAACGGTAACATATTTGAATTTGATTTCACTATGTTCTTCTCTCTCTACATCCATTTTCCACCAAATCCAAGCACCCTTTAAGTAGAACTGAAGTTGTCAGTCACAAGTTAAACATGCATTGCTGCAGAAAAAGTCAATTTATTGAACACACGCATGATAATTTTTGTTTTTACGGAACTCAAAACATTTACAAACTGATTTTGTCTCTATCTCAAAAAATAAAAGAGATTTAACTGGAAAGGCCTGTATGCAATTTACACTCATACTTCACTTAAAATGATGGTATCCGATTCAAGAACTGAAGCAGGAGTATGGGCTTTCCATACGAATGCTGCAACTGAACTGAAATAAAACTAAGTCTCCTTTTTAATAAAATAACTTGAGTGATAGAGCATTGTTTCTTAATATTTTCTGTGGACACCAAGATGGAGCTTCTTTTATGAGGATAAGGTTTGTAGCTTAAAAAAAAAACAAACAAGAAGACACTTTTAGCTATTTCTTTTCAGTGTCTCAATAAACTCAACAAAAAGAGTAGTCAGAAAATTGTTTTTATGGAAACAACAGATAACTTTCACAGCATGTGAGCTTTTTGTTTAGCAAGATGGTGAAAGGGTTTTCCCAGAGGATCCATCTTGTGTTTACCACTAATACCAGCAATGACTCCTGTTGCTTATCTTATGTTTCTTCTTTTCACCTATCTCTCGGGCTTCTGTCATTGTAGGATTACACTGATGACTTTTTTTCCCCGTATATACAATACCTGAAAGCCAATGTGGTTAAACAACTATTTTTGTGGAATGGAGTGCGTGGTGAATTTCTCCTGAACTCTAAAGAAAATTCAGAGAGGAGCAGTCAATATTAACAAATTAGTGACGTGATTGAGCCGACATTCCTGATACCAATCTCCTCAAGTCCCCTGATGTGACTAACATGACCTGGCAGCTTAGTCCTGCAAACACGACGATCTGTTTAGCAAAAATTAATATCCATTTTTTTTCTGTCGGTACCACTAGCAGCATTGTGTAGAGGGTCAAGCCTTCATCCTTCCTGCAAGAATTGTCTGGTGCACTGTTGATCTTTCAGAATTTCTCTACATGACCTGCCTAAAGTTATTGAAAACAGAGAAGCAGAGTCCTATTCTCATCGTTTCCGTTGTATATGACTCTTGCGCCACATTCATTTCCTTTCTTTTAATTGAGATAAACGACTAGTTAAGAATAATGAACCTACTTACTAAAGATGTTCTAAGAGTTGAGTACCTACGTCATTTCTTGAAGACCATCGGGAAATAATGACTTTACTGTCATTTCTTGAGCTGGTATGTTTTCTTGGTTTTCCTGTAATTGTTTCTGTGCGAAATGATTTCATATTAATTCATTCTGGCTTCACACTCCTTCAGATCAAGTAAAATAATCTTGTGTTGTGTACTGCCTCTTCTCTTACTGAAATGCTCAGGCATCTCCTTGAGGTTTCAAAGAAAATAGCATCTCGTCTGTAAGGAAGTAACTATGCAGAGCTTGTATCATTTCTGGTCCATCTTTATGCCACGACAATAGACAGACGGTAGACGACTGCTGATAACTTCTTGAAAGTCGATTGCATAGATACGACGTTTGCTTTGAAACCCAAATTTCTTAATCAGAAAAAGAGTTTTCAAGAAAATTCATTGTATATAGACATCTAAGCCCACGCCGAAACCATCAGCTTCAGATCATCGGAGACATTTTTCGTTTATCAAGATGGCCATGAATATTTTCTTTTCGTTTTAATACTTTGACACTGGGCTTATCTCTTGTCACCTGCCTTCTGTTGTCACCGGTTGGAGGAGCTTTTGGCTTCAGGGTGAAGTCACCACCTGGTAAACTATGTGTTTCGTTGGTTTAAAACAAGCATGGAAATTGTCAACCCGTAACGACGGAATGTATGTCGTCAATCAACTGGCGCTTTATGACTTTATCATTGGTCCTTAAGTTATTGTGAATTGAGATAGAGTCGTCGGTCGCCTATAACTTAAGCATCTAAGCATCTGTGTGTTTTCAGATTTTTAATGCTGTGACCTGGATATAAATCGTCGCCGCTGGGACCCTGACTGCACTGTCGACTGTAATATACTGGCACTCACCGACTCCCGTAAACATTAATTTATTGTTAAGCCTTGAGCTCATTTGAGGCTGATGATAAGACTCAAACGTTAATATCTTAGATTCCACTTCTGATTCAGCAGTGGACTCTTCAGCCTTTGATTGAGTCCCACTAAGTCTTTCAGTCGTATTTTTCTTAGATGGCTCCTTTCTCAAGGTATCTATCTCATTGTTTGAATCTCACCAAGTCTCTCAGTCTAACCTCTCTCAGAGGGCATTGAACAGTTTTACAGGCTGTGTAAGAGGACACACATATAATGATGAAATTATTGGCGCTCTATTCAACAACACCCGTCTCTGCGTCTCCATTGTAATATCACGCCCGACTTACTAAATGGAAAGGATCGCTTATTGTAAGTAAGCGATCATTTAATATTAAAAAGGTGAAACATACATTTGTATAAACATTTATTGGGGAACTACGTAGTTTGAAATAATAATGATTTTTTTTAAGGTTTTGTAAACATAAGCCAGTATGCACCCTATGGCAATAAGTCAACTGAGAAAAACATCTCTCAAACAGGAAACGAGTCAAACAAATGTACCTGTCGAACGGAAAGATACGTTTGTACATGTCACAGGTTCCAGCCCACTTTCGAATCGAGGAAAGACTAGTTCTGGTAAAGTCAATTCTCTAAGAATTTTTTTCCCTTCAGGTATAGAGTACATCAATGTCATGCCTGCTGCAGCAATGATTCATTGGATTTAAATCAGGGCTAACCGCTATGCCTGCACCAAACTGCAGAGAGCGCTGCGCTGAGTCTAATTGAATATACCTTAACCAGAGAATACGTAGGAAGATGAAAAAGAAGAAAAAAGAAGAAGAAGAAGAAGAAGAAGAAGAGGAAGAAGAAGAAGAAGAAGAAGAAGAAGAAGAAGAAGAAGAAGAAGAAGGAGGAGGAGGAGGAGGAGGAGTGGAGGAGGAGAAGAAGAAGAAGAAGAAGAAGAAGAAGAAGAAGAAGAAGAAGAAGAAGAAGAAGAAGAAGAAGAAGAAGAAGAAGAAGAAGAAGAAGAAGAAGAAGAAGAAGAAGAAATGGACGAGGGAAGTAAATGCCTCAATTAAACTTATGGTTTCTTGTTTATCGACATAACCAGGTTTGAACAGTTACACTTTTAATTGCTAAGCAAAAGCCTTTTCCAGTTTGAAGAATTGAAGTGATCTTTTTGTAGAAAATCAACGACCAATCATAATTATGTTGTGTAACTGACTACACTCGGTTTGTCTAGCCTCATCTCGAAGCGGGAGCAACAAGTAAAAACAAAGGGGAAACAAACTCGACATGTTAGGTTTGACCAAATGATTGTATCGCTAACCCAATCTAGCTTGATCTGAATAGACAAAACCCCGTTGGTTCTGTACGTCATAAAGAGAGGCCAAGCTTTTACAAGTGAAAGTTGCTGTTGAAGTTCTTAAAGTAAATTCTACTGGCCAAAGGTTTTATCAATAAAATGAAAGTTCACTGTTCCAGGCCGACAAGTAAGAGGAGGATAGTTTGACTAATCGCCGCTCTGCTCATCGCCACAAAATCTTAATTCGATTTAAACCGTCTATCACCCCAGGCCCTCCCGTTCTACTACGACATTAACAACCGGCATTGCTCTATCGGTCTGAAATCAATCAGTCTACTCTCAAGGCCAAATTGCCCTTCCTTTCCGGGCATGCTGTGCTTTCAACTTCCTCTAATTCTCATGCGCTTATTGAAATCCCATAAGGCTTAGCGCCGCAATCATCTCCTTCCTGCCCTGCTGTTCCGGGGTCAGTGAAATTTTCACCACTGCCTATCAAATGCCCAGCCCATGGCATGCACTAGACTCCGAGTCTGGGCATATGGAAGAGATAAGAACTTCCTGTGACCATCCGTTGAATTTTTTTTCCTGGCCGGAAGTTCTCAGACTGGTAGCGGAAGCTTGTTGGTGGGACGACCTCTACTGGCCAGTAAGATGGAGGAAGGTTCGGTGTATGATAATCAATTGCTTGAAATTGATTTTAGCGTTGAAAGTGGGCATTGCTCTAGTATGGACAGATTTGATCTCGTTTCTACCAAAGATCTAATCCCACTGCTTAAAACCTAATCTACAATCTAGAATGGTAAAATTTCTTTATAAACTATAGAGAAATAGAGATACAAGTCGCGGGCAAAGATGCTGTTTGATACGATTATATAAAATAGTTCATACCGTATAACTGGAGGTGTGTTGAAATGATTGATAATTCCAGCAATGTATACAGTCAAACGAAAACAGCGAGTATGAAGGAGAGATTTAGAGACATCGTCAGAGAAATGATACGTTACATAAGCGGATGCATAGTTTAGTAAATACACTTGACCCACAAATAAATACATTTGACCCACAAATATTAAGATGTAAGAAAGTGGCGTCGAGAGATAGAAAAAGAGATTTATAGACAGGACAGAACGAAGAGAGTGAATGCGTATGACGAAGAAAGCGAGAGACAGAGATTGGGAGACAAGAGGGAGGTGGGGAGGGCAAACAGAGTGAGTGTGGATGACGAAAAATAACGAGTGAGAAAGAGGGAGAGTGAGAGAGGGAGGGAGAGAGAGAGAGAGAGAGAGAGAGAGAGAGAGAGAGAGAGAGAGAGAGAGAGAGAGAGAGAGAGAGAGAGAGAAAGAGCACTCGAAAAGAATGTTGGGGACTAATGTGTCACAAGTGTTCTGGTTTGTTGTTTCTAGTCAGATGTATCCTGGTCATCGGTTTGATTCAACTCGCAGGGTCACCGGAGAAAGTCACCAGCCATTTTATTCTTGGTCCATATGTTCAAGAGAGTAAAACAGCTACTCTTGTGAGTTGTTACACAAAGAGTTAGAAATACCCTAAAAATCAAAGCAAAACATCAGTATTCTTCACACGAGGAAAAAAATAACACTACCACTAACAACAACAACAACAACAACAACAACAACAACAACAACAACAACAACAACAACACAGACATGAGGAGAGGTACCCTTCATTCTCCCAAGTTTAGAAGTTCAAGATAAAAAAACCAGAATGACCTGAATACAACCAAAGTTGGATCACTGATCCAGATTAAACACCACACTTTGAAACGCCTGTGAAGAAAAAAAAAATTAACACGCATGCGCAAGAATGTTGTTTAGAGGAAGCCATGCTCATGTTTCTAAGGCGATTAATGGTGCCAGTCAGATTATGTACCGATGCGGGCAAAATAAAAGTTATCCCTGTTAATGTTAGTCCGTGTACAACATTTTAGACATTTTCTGCATGCAACATTTGAAATTTATTTTGTTTCTTTTGAGATTATTTTATTTGAAAAAAAAAATGACTTTACTTTATGATTGTGAGTTTCTTACATATTTTATTGCACGAAAATGTTACGGGCCAATACATTTTTAATTTGAGATGAGTGTAATGTTCCCCCAAACCTTTCGTATTTCATATTGCTTGCAACGCCCCACATGGTAGTGTTGGGTTTATTTTATCTTCCTAAACATTCATAAATAATTCGAGAGTTCCATGTTTTTATGGAAGAACTAAACATAATTCATTTTGATATTTTTTCCCTTGTGCCTTCAAGCTTCCAATAAAAATCAGTTTCTATGGAAACCGACATGGATGCACCAATGAATAATGTCTACACAGTATCGGATAGTTCAGTTGGAGTCCATCAGTTTGAGAGACCGAGCGAGACATATTGGAGATAACATCTGCCAGGAAGCGGTGAGTTCACGTCAAGGGCATTTCGTTGATAGTAAAACAAGACTTATCATTCCTGTCTCATAATTTTTATTTGTACTGGAGAAGACAATATCACAGATTCAGGGACAAAGATGAAAAATATGGGTGTGTCTCTGTTTCTTTAAAAGAGATGGAAAGTGAGACTTCAAGAGATATCGAGATAGATATAGAGATAAGAAGAAAGATAAAAAAGAGAGAGAAAGAGCAAGAACGAGACATATATATATATATATATATATATATATATATATATATAAATATAGATAGATATAGATCTCTGTATTTATATATATATATATATATATATATATATAAATACAGAGAGAGAGAGTGTGTATGTGTGTGAGAGAGAGACTGAGAGAAAGAAAAAGATAAAAGAAGAAAGCGAAAAATAAATAAAGAAGGAAAGAGACAGAGAATTTTGGGGGTGGGGGGGGGAGGAGGCAAAGACAGAGAGGATAAAGAGCGAGAGAGAGAGAGAGAGAGAGAGAGAGAGAGAGAGAGAGAGAGAGAGAGAGAGAGAGAGAGAGAGAGAGAGAGAGAGAGAGAGAGAGAGAGAGAGACAGAGAGAGAGAGAGAGAGAGAGAGAGAGAGAGAGAGAGAGAGAGAGAGAGAGAGAGAAAGAGAGAGAGCGAAGTAGGAAGGAATGAAAGAATCGCATGAGTGTACACCGAAAAAATGGGCGATAGAGATATACAGGAGAATGAAATGATTATCAAAGGATGTGACTAACTGGAGGAAACGAGCGAAAGATATTAGATAGTGTAGCCAAAGAGAGGACAAAGTAATGGGAGGAGGGTAACAAGATAGAGATTTAAAGGGGATGGAAAGGATTATTTAAAGAGATGGAGGGAAAAAGAGAAAAAATAGAGACAACCAAGAGGGAACGAGAGAGAAAGGCAAAAAAGTTCAAATCAAGGAAGAAAATAAAAGAAGGTGGCTATAACACACAAGATGTGGAAAGGGAGGGAGAGAAGAGGACAAAGAGAGTCATAAAGCAAGCGAGAACCGGAGGTTAGAAAGAAGAGAAAATTTAATGAGAGAGGAAGAGAGAGGAAGTATCCAATGTGAGAAAAAAAGAAAACGAGTACGACAATAAGATAAATGGATAGAGAGAGAGGGCGAAGGGTAATCTAAAATATTAAGACCATCTAAAATATCTTTACCCAAACTTGAAATTTGATTTATCTTTTACTTAAACCACAAATTTCCATCCAGTATTATTATAAATGGAAAGTCAGGCTGTTGATATTTTAAAAAAGTTTCTTCATAATGAAATCATATGAGTCAGCTTTGGGGATATTCCACACCTGAACATTTGACTTAAACACAAAGAACCCTCTTACTAAGGTTAAGAAGCAAAGATAAGTAAAAGCAATATAGAAATTTAGAGAAAAAAAATGTCAGTAAAGAAACTCAAAGATCTGTATTAACATGTATTAGCACGGGTTGGTAGGACATAAAAACGGTGCGAGGTCCCCTTCAGGACCCAACCTGTTCATCCAGCGTTGACTTAGCACGGGTTGTCAGGACATGAGAACGGTGCGAGGACCCAACTTGTCCATCCAGCGTTGACTTAGCACGGGTTGTCAGGACATGAGAACGGTGCAAGGTCTCCTTCAGGACCCAACCTGTCCATCCAGCCTTGACTTAGCACGGGTTGTCAGGACATGAGAACGGTGCCAGATCTCCTTCAGGACCCAACCTGTCCATCCAGCGTTGACTTAGCACGGGTTGTCAGGACATGAGAACGGTGCCAGGTCTCCTTCAGGACCCAACCTGTCCATCCAGTGTTGACTTAGCACGGGTTGTCAGGACATGAGAACGGTGCGAGGACCCAACTTGTCCATCCAGCGTTGACTTAGCACGGGTTGTCAAGACATGAGAACGGTGCCAGATCTCCTTCAGGACCCAACCTGTGATTCCAGCGTTGACTTAGCAAGGGTTGTCAGGACATGAGAACGGTGCGAGGTCTCCTTCAGGACCCAACCTGTTCGTCCAGCGTTGACTTAGCACGGGTTGTCAGGACATGAGAACGGTGCGAGGACCCAACCTGTCCATCCAGCGTTGACTTAGCACGGGTTGTCAGGACATGAGAACGGTGCCAGATCTCCTTCAGGACCCAACCTGTCCATCCAGCGTTGACTTAGCACGGGTTGTCAGGACATGAGAACGGTGCCAGGTCTCCTTCAGGACCCAACCTGTCCATCCAGTGTTGACTTAGCACGGGTTGTCAGGACATGAGAACGGTGCGAGGACCCAACTTGTCCATCCAGCGTTGACTTAGCACGGGTTGTCAAGACATGAGAACGGTGCCAGATCTCCTTCAGGACCCAACCTGTGATTCCAGCGTTGACTTAGCAAGGGTTGTCAGGACATGAGAACGGTGCCAGGTCTCCTTCAGGACCCAACCTGTCCATCCAGTGTTGACTTAGCACGGGTTGTCAGGACATGAAAACGGTGCCAGGTCTCCTTCAGGACCCAACCTGTCCATCCAGTGTTGACTTAGCACGGGTTGTCAGGACATGAGAACGGTGCCAGGTCTCCTTCAGGACCCAACCTGTCCATCCAGTGTTGACTTAGCACGGGTTGTCAGGACATGAGAACGGGGATAGGTCTCCTTCAGGACCCAACCTGTCCATCCAGCGTTGACTTAGCACGGGTTGTCAAGACATGAGAACGGTGCCAGATCTCCTTCAGGACCCAACCTGTGATTCCAGCGTTGACTTAGCACGGGTTGTCAGGACATGAGAACGGTGCGAGGACCCAACCTGTCCATCCAGCGTTGACTTAGCACGGGTTGTCAGGACATGAGAACGGTGCCAGGTCTCCTTCAGGACCCAACCTGTCCATCCAGTGTTGACTTAGCACGGGTTGTCAGGACATGAGAACGGTGCCAGGTCTCCTTCAGGACCCAACCTGTCCATCCAGTGTTGACTTAGCACGGGTTGTCAGGACGTGAGATAGAGTGAGATTGAGAAAGATTGAGAGAACAATAGATGCTGGAGGAGAACAAGAGAAAAGAAAACAATCGATTGAGGTAGACACACTTAGTAACTGAGACATCCTGGCAGAGAAATGGAAGCACAGACAGATAGTAAAGCAGACAGAAAGACACACAAATAAATAAAAAGAAATGAAAAAAAAAAGAATAAGGACGCAGAAGATAAGAGAAGGCAAAGATTTCCAAAATAATGGTATTGAAAGAAAAAAAAGGAAAATAAAGTCAAAAGAAATAAACTTTTTATTTAAACGAAACTGTTAAAAGCGAAAGAAATATTGGAAGATAGCGATCCGAAACAAACAAACCCCAATGGACCTGTAGTAAGAAAAGCATTTTTTTAAAATTTATAACACTAAAAGGTGAAACCGAGCATCTCCTAATGTGCCTGGCGTGATGCTCAGCAGTTGGCATGACCTCAGTGATCTCGGCTACAGGCCGCCAGGCCAGGCAAGGCCCCGTTTATCAGAATCAATATTCAGAGTATCAGGTCTCAGGGCCACCATTGTTGCTCACTTTGGTCAAGCAGATGATTTTTAAGTAATAATCACGTCATCGTATAGAAATGTCCGGCTAGCTGAGGTCAGGTTCTCGGATTATATTTTGGCTTAGAAACATTTGTAGATCGCTAATTTAAGGACGTTAACCTGGCGATTGACGAAAAGAAATGTAGCGCCAAGTTTCCACTGATATGTGTTTTATTCAAAAACTTTTTCACCCTCACCTCAACAAAGCGATGTTTAGAATGCCACACCCTCTTCAGGATATTAAACTTCTAATTTCACAACCTGAGAAAACTGAAATCGATGTTCAGATCCGTTGGTGTCAAGCCCAAAGGTTAAGAATTCGTGCAATGTCCTGCCAACCTGCAGACACTCAAGGACTCTAGGCTCTCATCATGTCAAGGGTAAGATGGTCTATCCGTCTCCATCGACACTATACCTCAGGCCAGGATTTGATCACTTATACTCCGCAAAGTAAGCCCGAAACTCAACCATCTGATATATCTGGTCCTGCAGAAAACTGCAAAATTTGATTTCCGATGTTTAAGTGCTGTATATGATTCTCCAATATCCTCAATACAAGACCGGTAGCACCAACCTCTGTGAATAGCCTATAATGAAAATATCTGAACACCACTTTGTAGATCTAAAACACAGTGACTGATAAGTCTTAACCAACCATTGCGGCTGTGCTCTATCGCCAAACCCATAGAATTCTTCAATGTAGGCACCATGATAAAATTTTAGATCCGGGCAATGTTTTGTAAAACAGTTTATAGGGAAGAGGAAAAATTGCTTCAGCTATAAATGTTACCACCACCATCACTACTGCTACCACCACTACTACTACTACTACTACTACTACTACTACTACTACTACTACTACTACTACTACTACTACTACTACTACTACTACTACTACTACTACTACTAGTACTCATACTTCTACGACTACTACTACTACTACTACTACTACTACTACTACTACTACTACTACTACTACTACTACTACTATAGTAATCTAGATGTGTCAAAAAGATCTAGGAAGGGTTAAAAGGCACGAACACTCCCCCCAACCTAAGAAAGAGAGCCACTATGACGGAAACGATTAATGTTTTCAGTTCGCAACTAATGGGTACTGGGTTCATGATGTCCAGAACCGGATATAGAGTTACAAAAATAACACGTTATGTACCTAAAGTCCCACGTAGGATTCGGTGGGGAAATTTGATGACGCAAAATTTTCTAAGAGCATAGGAATAATATTGGTTTACCTTCAAACCACAGACACTACTATAAATATTGTTCTCTCACCTTCCATGCGCCTGTCTTTATTGTATATTTTGCCACCTGGTTTTCTATCTGCAAATTTCTTCCTCTAACGCACCTGCCCCTTCTTCCCACCCTCTCTCTCTCTCTCTCTCTCTCTCTCTCTCTCTCTCTCTCTCTCTCTCTCTCTCTCTCTCTCTCTCTCTCTCTCTCTCTCTCTCTCTCTTTCTTTCTCTTCCCTACCCCTCTTTCTGTACCAACCACTTAGTTTATTGCTAACGTAACGTTCTATTTATGTGTCCATGCCTAGAGAAGTATGCAGGCTGCTTCAGCCAAACTGTGACATCAACTTAACCCAGTCTACGTAGTAATCAAACAGGTAATGGAGACCTTTGTATACAGCAGCAATTCCATAAAGAATGTTACATAAGTATTAACTCTTTTTCTCACTGCATGACCTATCATCAGAAAAGTAACAGCTTGATGACAGAGCATCGCTTTAGATCCTGGACAGAATTTTATTGTTAGCTTTTTTATTTAATTAACTTTACGTCCTTTAAATCTTTCTCTGCTCAGAACATCACAGAGGATTCCATTTTATTCCATTTTATAATTTAAACAACAACAACAACAACAACAACAACAACAACAACAACAGCAGCAGCAGCAGCAGCAGCAACAACAACAACAACAACAAAAACAACAAAAACAACAAAAAGGACTTTCTCTAAGAAGGTAATATAACGCATTGTACTATCAGGATTGGAACCTTGAATCGCCTGTGTGAAGTCTAAGTCCCTAGTCCCAGACCACGTCAACTCGCTAAACGTTTCAATAGTTGAGCTACATTTTCTCTGGATCATTACGTCAAACGACGCATAATTTTTTTTATTAGTTCTAAATGTGAAGACACTTTCATGTTCTGGTTTCTGCAAAAGTTGGGTCGGAAATAAGTGAAATGCGATGAAGAAAAGTTATAAAACCAAGCGTGAATAGGAATATATACTAAAGAAAAGGCTAATTGGAAACATTCATCGCGTTTTTCTTTTTACGAAAACGATTAATGAAAACATTCACCGCTTTGTCATTTTATGTTAAGCTGTGCAGACAATCTGTGCTAGCGTGACCTTTGCAGTCATCTACCTGTAGTTCAAAACTGTTGTTAAGTTTTAATGTAAGAAATATTTTAAGACACACACAAAAAAAAACAAACAAAAAAAAACAAAAAAAAAAACAAAAAACAAAACATTCTAGCGCCCTGCTCACTTAATGTTGAATTAAACATCGAGTATCAGATAGATAGACAGAGAGATAAACAAGCAGACGGATAAATGAGGAAATTGAGGTAGAGAGATTGATTGATTGATTGATTGATTGATTGTTTATTTGTTGGGTTTCTCACCCTTCACAAACATAAAATAAAATTAAACAATTTAGATTAACATTTTACATTTTTACATCTCAATAGAACATACACAATTTGCTCTTCTCAAACACTCTCAGAATCCATCTTCACAAAATGGTCTCTAAGTTTAGTGAAATGATACAAATATTTCGCGACGTGGAATTGGTAATTTTCGTTTGACATAAGAAGGCTTGAATTGAACGTGCATCTGTTTTTCAGAAATTTCTCAGGTAGGTATGTCAAGCGTAAATTCTCGTATACCTTGCAAACTAATAATATATGGTGTTCATCTTCAATATCCTTTTTACATAGAGAGAGCCATGTAGAAAGAGAGGCAGAACAAAAAAGAAAAAAATCGAGAGCTCTTAGCTCTCTCTGTAAACTCTATCTCTAAGCTTTAAGCTCTTTATCTCTAAGCTCTATCTCTAAGCTTTAAGCTCTTTATCTCTAAGTTCTCTCTCGAAGCTTTAAGCTCTTTATCTCTGAGTTATCTCTCTAAGCTTTAAGCTCTTTATCTCTGGCTGTCTCTCTAAGCTCTAAGTTCTCTATCCTACCTCTAAGCTCTCTCTGCCTAAGCTCTCCTTAAGCTTGAAGCTCTTAGCTCTAAGCTCTATCTATAAGCTTTAAGCTTTTTATCTCTAAGCTCTAACTCTATGCTTTAAGCTCTTTATCTATAACTTCTCTCTCTAAGCTTTAAGCTCTTTATCTCTAAGCTCTAACTCTAACCTTTAAGCTCTTCATCTTTAAATTCTCTCTAAGCTTTAAGCTCTTTATCTCTAACTTCTCTCTCTAAGCTTTAAGCTCTTTTTCTCTAAGTTCTCTCTATAAGCTTTAAGCTCTTTATCTCTAAGTTCTCTCTCTAAGCTTTAAGCTCTTATCACTAAGTTCTCTCTCTAAGTTTTTAGCTCTTTATCTCTAAGTTCTGTCTCTAAGCTTTAAGGTCTTTATCTCTAAGATCTCTCTCTAAGCTCTGTCTCTAAGCTCAAAGCTGTCTCTCCCTAAACTATGTCTCTTTCTAAGCTCTATTTTAAAGCTCTCTCTCTCTCAGTTAGCTCTCTCTAAGCTTTTGCCCATGCATAGCCAAAATGGCTCATGCCTTAGCCACAATGGCCCATGACTGAGCCACAATAGCCCATGCCTTAGTCACAATGGCCCACGCCTTAGACACAATGGCCCATGCCTTAGCCCGCAGCCACAATGGCCCATGCATTAGCCACAATGGCCCAAGCCTTAGCCACAATGGCCTATACCTTAGCGACAATGGCCAACACGTTAGCCACAACGGCCCATGCCTTAGCCACAATGGCCCATGCCTTAGCTACAATGGCCCACGCCTTAGCCACAATGGCCCATGCCTCAGCCACAATGGCCCACGCTTAAGCGACAATGTGTATGTGTGAGAGAGAGCAACAGACAGACAGAGGGACAGAGAGAGAGAGAGTACAAAGAGAGAGAGAGAGAGTACAGAGGAAGAGAGACAGAAAGAGAAAGAGAGTACAGAGAGAGAGACAGAGATAGAGACAGAGAGACAGGGAGAGTACAAAGAGAGAGAGAGAGTACAGAGGAAGAGAGACAGAGAGAGAGAGACAGAGAAAGGGAAAGAGAGTACAGAGAGAGAGAGATAGAGACAGACAGAGAGAGATAGAGACAGGCACAGAGAGAGAGAGAGAGAGAGAGAGAGAGAGAGAGAGAGAGAGAGAGAGAGAGAGAGAGAGAGAGAGAGAGAGAGAGAGAGAGAGAGAGAGAGAAGATTTCTCGATTGTCTCGGTCCCAAGAAAATAAACCTACGATACTAAACAAGCAAATGTGTCGCTTAAAAAGGAAACAATCGCTAAAAATAGCACGATCTCTCAACAATTGTTTGCCCCTGGGAAGACTGTCCATCATTAAGCTCTAGGTGAGCAATTAAGTTGATTTAACCTCCTCTGGACATAAACAGCTCTCTTCACCTTGGAAATAACGAGAGACGAGTTTAAATGCTCAACAAATATAGCTTAATCTTCGAATATTAAGGTAAAAAATGTGTCTCTATTTTTAAAGTGACCGACTAATGAATTTCACCAAATTATACGAATAGCTTCGAGTCTGAATGGAGTGAGGGGTGAAGTGAAATTCTTACTCTTCTAAACATTGTTTACCACTCAAAATGAACTTCCCTTTCCTTAGGGATTTTTCGCTTGAGCTACTGTGATATTTCCACTGCTGAGCACTACCCTACACTCTTGCTTTTAAATTTTTACTTATGATTAACCTAGATTATACTTTTGAATTGAAGTAACATTATGTCATTAACGGAATAAGTTCCTTTAAAGATCTTAAGAGATTAAAACCGGAAGTTTATATACTTTTGTCACCCATAAAACCTTAGAATATTGGATATGTCACCAGACAGAAGTGGTCTAGTATTAGCATAAAGTTTTAGGTATGTCCGTCAAGAAGGAGTGGTATGTAGCATGATAACGTATCAAACATGGACAAATATTGTGGTATCTAGCATGATGGCCTAACATATCAAACACGGATAAATAGTGTGGAATGTAGTCTGATAGCTGACATATCAAACAGGGATAAATATTGTGGTATGTAGCATGATAGCCTAACATATCAAACAGTGATAAATAGTGTGGTATGTAGCATGATGGTCTAACATATCAAACAGGGATAAATGTTGTGGTATTTAGCATGATGGCCTAACATATCAAACAGGGATAAATAGTGTGGTGTATAGTATGATGCCTTAGATATATCAAACCAGAAGACATAGTCTAGTTTGTAGCATTAAACTTTCGATATAATTATCAACCAGGAAGAAACAGTCTGGTATGCTGCGTAAAGTTTTCGATATGTCAACCAGGAAGAAATAGTCTGGAATCTAGCATTAAGCTTTCGATATGTCAACTAGGAAGGAAAAGTCTGGAATCTAGCATTAAGCTTTCGATATGTCAACTAGGAAGAAATATCTGGTATCTAGCATTAAGCTTTCGATATGTCAACCAGGAAGAAATAGTCTGGAATCTAGCATTAAGCTTTCGATATATCAACTAGGAAGAAATAGTCTGGAATCTAGCATTAAGTTTTCAATATGTCAACCAGGAAGAAATAGTCTGGTATCTAGCATTAAGCTTTTGATATGTCAACCAGGAAGAAATAGTCTGTTATCTAGCATTAAGTTTTCAATATGTCAACCAGAAAGAAATAGTCTGGTATCTAGCATTAAGTTTTCAATATGTCAACCAGGAAGAAAGTCTCCCATGATGAGATTTTAACCTATGAACTTGACAGCCTGGATCAAAACCATAAAATATATAATCACTGTAGTTCTAGAAAAATTCTCTGCGCTCTCCTAACACCCACCAGGTCAAACCAAAGAAATATAATTACTCTAGTTCTAAATTAATTCTGTAAAATGACACTCCTAAAACCCACCAGATCAAACCATAGAAATATAATTACTCTAGTTCTAAGTTATTTTTGCACGATGGCACTCCTAACACCCACCAGGTCAAACCATAGAAATATAATTACTCTAGTTCTAAATTAATTCTGTAAAATGACACTCCTAAAACCCACCAGATCAAACCATAGAAATATAATTATTGTAGTTCTAAATTAATTCTGTAAAATGACACTCCTAACACCCACCAGATCAAATCATAGAAAGAAAAGAACTGCAGTTTTAGATTAATTCCCCACAATCGCATTCCTAACACCCACCAGTTTGAAACCAGTTAGAGTCACGAAGTGGGGGCAAGGGGAGAGAAACATCCTTTACTGTTTTTTTCCCCGAGACAATAGAAACAAGAGAAAAACTTTTGCTGTTGATAAGGTGGACCCTTTGGTTACTTGCTGAAAATACTTGAATTTATTCATATCAATCAGAGCTCTCTGCGATGGTTTTTTTTTCCCTTTCAGTTTCATGAATAGTTGTAAACGAAATTGTCTGTGAGAAGAAATCAAAAGCGCTATTTTAAGCATCAACCTGTGTCCTTAAAATGTGTTTATCCTCTTCACTAGTGCAAGACTCTGGGTAGTGGAGAAATAATAGCAGAAAAGAGCGAAGTGAGACTTAAATATAAGCTGCGGCACTGTTGCTTGGAGGGGCCAATAATCAAACATGACACAGTGGATATAATCGTTTATCTGTGAAACTTAAAGTATCCGGTGCACTTGCATCAAATCATTTGAAAAGCCAAATAAATAAACAAACCAATAAGACATAACGTTACTAATTATTATGCCACGCCTTCCCTGCAAGAGTCTCGTCAAAACTTCCAGTAAAGACAAGTGGAACAACGGATGTTGTAATGCTTAAATCTGAAACAATCATATTATTTTAAAGATCACTACGTCCTTTTGTATTATGACACATAACGTAACTGCAACAGTCCTGAAAGATGGTTCTCATACTGGTTTTGAAGATCACTGCATGCACTAGTCTTGTGAAACATAGCGTTACTGCAACAGTCCTGAAAGATGGTTCTCATACTGGTTTTGAAAATCACTACATGCGCTAGTCTTGTGAAACATAGCGTTACTGCAACAGTCCTGAAAGATGGTTCTCATACTGGTTTTGAAAATCACTACATGCGCTAGTCTTGTGAAACATAGCGTTACTGCAACAGTCCTGAAAGATGGTTCTCATACTGGTTTTGAAAATCACTACATGCGCTAGTCTTGTGAAACATAACGTTACTGAAACAATCCTGAAAGATGGTTCTCATACTGGTTTTGAAGATCACTACATGCACTAGTCTTGTGAAACATAACGTTACTGAAACAATCCTGAAAGATGGTTCTCATACTGGTTTTGAAGATCACTACATGCACTAGTCTTGTGAAACATAACGTTACTGAAACAATCCTGAAAGATGGTTCTCATACTGGTTTTGAAAATCACTACATGCACTAGTCTTGTGAAACATAACGTTACTGAAACAATCCTGAAAGATGGTTCTCATACTGGTTTTGAAGGTCACTACATGCACTAGTCTTGTGAAACATGGCGTTACTGCAACAATCCTGAAAGATGGTTCTCATACTGGTTTTGAAGGTCACTACATGCACTAGTCTTGTGAAACATGGCGTTACTGAAACAATCCTGAAAGATGGTTCTCATACTGGTTTTGAAGGTCACTACATGCACTAGTCTTGTGAAACATAACGTTACTGAAACAATCCTGAAAGATGGTTCTCATACTGGTTTTGAAAATCACTACATGCACTAGTCTTGTGAAACATGGCGTTACTGCAACAATCCTGAAAGATGGTTCTCATACTGGTTTTGAAGGTCACTACATGCACTAGTCTTGTGAAACATGGCGTTACTGCATGAGGGAAGGCGAGCAGAGGGGCCTCACGATGGTAAAAATAAAACGGGAGAATAAATGTACAGAGAAATAAACAGAAGTTTTCCCTTACTTATATATTATTGAAGTTTAATAGAATTTAAGTTTGGCTTTTCTATTTTTATTTATTTGCGTTTGTTTTCTTTAGTTGCGGTTTGTGGTTAGATCGGTTTCTGGTCCCCCAGCAGATGCCTCTGCTAGAACTATCAAATGCATATGTTGAACGTCACAGAATGAAGCATGCTATACTCTTGACAGGAGATCAATTCTAATTTGTCAAAGAAATATTACAGTTACTAATAATATCCGAACTGTGTGTTTGCTCCTCTAAACCTCCGACATTAATACCATTGACGACAATCGGGCGTTACGCATTTCTTTTACGATAAAGCAAATATTAAATGCTTTTATTTTACCCAGAATCCTTCATCTAGCGCACGGAAAGTAATGTAATTATTTCCCCAAGGATAACAAAATCGATTACGTTTGTACTGGACTTAGGAGATAGTGGATGGCACAGGAACCTGTTATTTTATATTAGTAATAAAATTGTTTAGCTTGAATATCATGTAAATCAAGAAGGTAATTTGCCTAACATCGAGATTCACGCGATGATCTTTTCCAGTAAAGTGTTTTATATATAGCACATTTTCTCTTTAGTTGGTCTATTGTATCCCAACCACGTTAAAAGGCTGAAGAGATTTCGAAAGAAGAAAACGATTCATGAATAAAATATTAATTAAATGTAGATTTTAGATCTCACTTATCATTAAAGCAAGAAACAGCTTGGAAAAGGTCTAAATAGTACATGATTCCAATGAAATGGAAACAAGAAACAATTGCTCTTATTTTTTACAAATTACCATTGTTATTTTATGTTTTAATTTGTGAAATTGAAAATATTTAATGATAAATTGATTTGCTCTAAATGGTTAAAATCCTATCTTGCCAAGCAGAATGTCTACTGAAGACTTTACATCTTGCTCCTATTTCCAACACTTCCAAACACTTTCTTGTCACCGCTACACATAATCCAACAAAACACAAATAATTATACTCTGGAACTCAAACGAGTTACACAGTGGTTCTTGTTGGCGATGGAGTTGAGTAGCAGCATTCTGCTGACTTCATGCACCCACAGCCCAGCTATAGGATGCTGGATAGATATGAAGAAATTGTGATAGGAACGAACATAGAAACATGATATTTTATCTTTCTTCCCCAATTCCTGATATGTTTTACACCAAACCCACTGGTTATTCAGGATTCATTTCGACATTCTTTGATTAATTTAAGCGTTTAATCAAGACTTCTCAGCCTCGTCAGTTCCCTAGATTTCCTTCGTTGATTACTTCTCATTTCAGTTTGAAACGTGTTGGATTGCTAGACTCAATTTGTCAGCGAAATCTGTGAAAGTAAGCGTGTTAGTAAAATTAATCATTATCTGCTAAGTCATGAAAAACCCTCGTTCTGTGAACTCATTTTATTCCTAACCTGATCAAAGTGTTTCTCTCTCTTGAACATCCATTCCATCGCCTATAACACAGACACAGTAGAAGGCAGTGCTTGATCATTTCAATTTTTTTTTTCTAAAAGCCATGCATCTTAAAAATAATTATTGCCTCAAGGAACACATTTTATACATTTGATCTGCAGTGAGATGTTTTAAAAAATCCAATTCCAAGTACATTCTAAGGTTAAGTAAAAAGATAATCACTTGAAAATTACAGCTTCAAAAAACGACATTATGAGCGAAATAAAAAAAAAAAAACCTGGCATCGTCAAAGCTGCTGCTTACAGGCGATTAGAATCTTATAGAACAGTGTCTCACAATCGCAATAAAAAGTTTTTCGTAGTAACTGCATTAAGATTGACCAGAAAATTAAGATGAGTAAATATGGTAAGACACAAGGCGTCAAGTAACTGGGGCGATCCAGACCCATCCGCTCATCGCCTGGTCAAGTAAGTCGATGAAAGTATTTCTCCTTCCCTTAAGGCTGCCAGCGGATACTCACATTAAATCATAGCGGCTGTGCAATAAAATTGTCTGTGTACGAGATTTTGCAAAAATAACCCAAATGACTTTCATCTCGGGGTTGATTCGAAATGGAGAGAGTCTAGATTTTCCACACAACAAAACTAAGATAATGGGCTTTATTGAGCGAAAAAATCAAACTAAACAAGCAATAGTGTATAAAAAAAAATCAGTGCAAACAATATAGAATCTAGACATGCAATAAATGTTGAACTCATATCCGTCAATTTTGCTTCTATTTCTGCATGACAAGTTCATTTTTTTTATTCATAATTTATACCCACTTTTCAAAATCAATCGAATAATCTATATGGTAATGTCTAGCAAAGAAATAAATATAACAATATAACAGTAGCTTCTTTCAAGAGTTGCTGAAACGATCGAAGTTCTAATTCCAATATGAGAATTCCCATTACATATGTAGCTAGTCAACTACGCCCCCCCTCACCCACACACTAAAATAAAGATTGTTCAAAAATGTTTTCAACAGAATATCAAACACTTTCCAGGCTTGACCAACCATAGCAAAGTCGTAGATGCTGAAATATTTGAAATATTAACCGCATCTCTAAGATATCATGGCTTCGCACAATCAAGTTACAAAATGAAACGCTTGTTTTCTTTTCATTTAGCGTAAGATTTTAGAAAATCCTTGCAACCAAATGATGCAACATCTGAGAAAGGAGAAGCCATAAACTTACAGCCGACTAAACCAATGAAAGATCTGGTTTCCTTCTTGGTGGTAGATCTGAGTTCGACTTAATTTTTACTCTGTTGGCCTCCTGTCTTTACCTAACTCCACTGGTTAATTCATTTTGCTTCCAAAACAGCACAAAATGACCGTCTTCTCCCTTCTGTCATCCTCTCACCATTTTCTCCTACCATGACGCGCTTCCCCCTTTTATGACTCTCGTGATCTCTAGTGATCGTCTCCTTTCCTGAAATTGGGCTTTATTTTTGTTTGTGACATCTAAAACTAGTTTTTGGCCGCCGCACGTATAAACTACACGTTGATTTCCCGTTCAATGAGCAAGTAAGAAAGACAACTACATTCAAGAAATGCAATCTTCACAAAATATCAGACTTATATCCTTCAGAGCCATACAACTACATTAAAGAAA
This sequence comes from Elysia crispata, assembly GCA_033675545.1. Classification (NCBI taxonomy): domain Eukaryota; kingdom Metazoa; phylum Mollusca; class Gastropoda; family Plakobranchidae; genus Elysia; species Elysia crispata. The sequence goes on along the minus strand of JAWDGP010004601.1, from coordinate 33,594 downwards.
AGCAAACTTTTCAACAATGGACAAATGGAGAAGACTACTACATAAGAGAAAAACAAATTCTAAAGTAATAATAGATATATCTCCTCCAGAGCCATACAACTACATTAAAGAAGAGCAAACTTTACAAGAATAACAGATTATATCTCCTCCAGAGTCACTCATAGTACAGCTTTAAAATATATAGAACCTTGAGACATTGCAATTCTTCTCCAGTTATCATGAAGACGTTCTTTAAATGAAAGAGAGATCTTAAGCAAAAGAGTAAACTTAAAATCGCTGGAATCTTTTAAGCAGCGTTTTTTCAATACATCTCTCTACCGAGACCTTAAGGTGATGCTGATGACTCATCACAGAGGCATTGCAGTGCTTGACCTGGTGTGGTGTAAAAGTGCTCTTCTATACAAATTACTACTCAGACAGTATTACAGAGAAAACAAAATTATAAGCCCCTGAATTAAAAAAAATATTGGGTAACCCAGGATTTCTAAAGCTAGTTAAAACTATTCCAGATCAAGTCTCAATCTGTCTAACTCATGTAAGACAAATTAAAACTGGCAAGTTATGACAATGGCTTAACTTGAATGTTTCTACGTTCCTTGTATGTACGATATCCTAGATATTATCACAGTATAAAAGTACGAAACACGTTGAAAGGAAGCAGAGGTGATGTTTAAATTCGCAAGCGCCGCTTCGGAAAAAAAAATGCGACGATGACAATTGTTCTCGAAATACCAACCAATCAAATCCCTGCGACTTTTTAAACGGTATAATTATTTTCTATGACGCTTTTGTCTTAACGTTCGAGCAGGTCATATTTCATTTAATCTTTAATTAAAAAAAAATTTTTTTTTCACTCCATTACGGTAAAATAACATGTATTTAAACACATTTATGTGTATTTAAAAAAACAACAACAACCCAACAATTTGTTGCAAATGATTCATTCGGTGTGAAAACACAAAGCTCTGCGAACAGTCTCTAAAATGTAATCTGTTTCATCATTGCAAATTTGGCAATTAAACTGATAGAATTTATAACAATAAATATATAACGAATTTTCAAATGAATTATTCAGCCTAAATAAATAACTTTTCTTCATTTTTCTTTAACCCCGTGGGGCACTGGTCTTGTTAGATCAAAATTCAGTATAGACCTACTTAATTACTACGCACTGGAAAGCTTTGGCGGAGATTGCGGAGAAAAAAAAAATCTAAGTTGCCTTGTAAAATATTGATAACGTCCCGAGAGACCGCACGTATAACCTATAACGTCCCGGGAGGTCGCACGTATAACCTATAACGTCCCGAGAGACCGCACGTATAACCTATAACGTCCCGAGAGACCGCACGTATAACCTATAACGTCCCGGGAGGCCGCACGTATAACCTATAACGTCCCGAGAGACCGCACGTATAACCTATAACGTCCCGGGAGGCCGCACGTATAACCTATAACGTCCCGGGAGACCGCACGTATAACCTATAACGTCCCGAGAGACCGCACGTATAACCTATAACGTCCCGAGAGACCGCACGTATAACCTATAACGTCCCGAGAGTCCGCACGTATAACCTATAACGTCCCGAGAGACCGCACGTATAACCTATAACGTCCCGAGAGACCGCACGTATAACCTATAACGTCCCGAGAGACCGCACGTATAACCTATAACGTCCCGAGAGACCGCACGTATAACCTATAACGTCCCGGGAGGCCGCACGTATAACCTATAACGTCCCGGGGGGACGCACGTATAACCTATAACGTCCCGAGAGACCGCACGTATAACCTATAACGTCCCGAGAGGCCGCACGTATAACCTATAACGTCCCGGGAGACCGCACGTATAACCTATAACGTCCCGAGAGACCGCACGTATAACCTATAACGTCCCGAGAGACCGCACGTATAACCTATAACGTCCCGGGAGGCCGCACGTATAACCTATAACGTCCCGAGAGACCGCACGTATAACCTATAACGTCCCGGAGGTCACGTAGAGGAGTTGTGCAACGAACACAGTAGCATAATCTCTTCACATGAGTGTTTATCTCTCTGCCAATTTCTTGTGCGTCTCTCTCTCTCTCTCTCTCTCTCTCTCTCTCTCTCTCTCTCTCTCTCTCTCTCTCTCTCTGTATATATATATATATATATATATATATATATATATATCTGTCTATATGTTTGTCTGGCTCTCTCTCTCTCTCTCTCTCTGAGAGATAGGTAGATATATCCATCTATTTGTCTGTATTTCACTTTCTCTCTGCCTCTCTGTCAATCTAATTATGTTGTTTTCATAAACACTGTATTGCATTAGTTCTGAGATGATCCAGCCATCTGAAAGATCTGGAGCCGATCAAATCACTGACCAGGAGGTGGACTTCTTGCACTGAAATCTCAAACGCTCTAAAGCTGGCTCGAGACCACCTGCCGATTTATGTCATCGGAACTACTTTATGTGGTAGAGCTTCTTAAACATGCGAGGAAAGGTGAAGGCCCAACACTTGTTATGAATAACCAATCCTTGCCTCTGTTTGTAATCAATATTGCTGATTTCGGTTCTAGCGGGACTAAAAGTTTAGCATTTTCTATCGTGTTTCTGTTACTTTCTCTCTCCAGCGGTCGCCGTTAGTTCGTCATAACATTGCGTTTGTATTGTTCTTAGTGTCAGCCGACCAATAGTACTGTCTCGCAAACTCACATTATTTCATTAGTCTGTGGAACCACTCCCTGCCTCTCTGCGCCTATGAATATTGTTCTTGTCGCTGCGATCCCATTAGTAAAAGTACACATCTGATTCAGCTCCCTAAAGGATTAAGGTTCATTTGCAGAGCATGCCATATTAATGGTGTCCATTTAGCTAACAGCTGCACCTTCTCCCAAATTCCTGCTCTTCGAAATTCTGTAGGGTCTTGACAAGAGGCCGTAGTATGACGTCTGTCATTAAGTTCAAAATCAGTGCGCAAACTAGTCGCGTAAGCAAATTTCAAACAAAAGCATAGGCTCCAAAGTATTATTGATCTTTGTTTTCGCACGGGCGAAAATGGTATTTTTGGAGAATTTTCGTTTCCGCATCCTTCCTAACCATTAACGATACTTTTCAACGTATTGCTTTAGAAGTTGTACTTATTTGCCACCTCGTTCCCAAAAATAGGAATTTTTTGAGGATTGGCATTCTGCTCACAAGAAAAACAAGACATTGAAGTGCATGGGAATTTTGACCAAAGCAACCTACGATTTAAAATAACTCCGCGCTGAGTCCTACGTTTGGAAGAAGAAGAAGAAGAAGAAGAAGAAGAAGAAGAAGAAGAAGAAGAAGAAGAAGAAGAAGAAGAAGAAGAAGAAGAAGAAGAAGAAGAAGAAGAAGAAGAAGAAGAAGAAGAAGAAGAAGAAGAAGAAGAAGAAGAAGAAGAAGAAGAAGAAGAAGAAGAAGAAGAAGAAGAAGAAGAAGAAGAAGAAGAAGAAAAAGAAGAAGAAGATGATGATGATGATGATAATGATGATAACGATGATGAAGATGCGTTTGAAAAGAATTATAATAAGAAAATGTAGGAGGAAGCCAAGTGAGAATTGTTCAGAGATATAAAGGAAGCTAAGAGTAAACAGACGCAGAGCTGAAGAAAATCAAGATCAGGTTCAAGAAGAACCCCACACCGGTATTATAATATGGGCGATATGCAGATATTGATAAAGAAAAAAAAATTATGATATGGAGGAAAAACAATATGGCCAGCGTATTGATTTTGGTGATGTTTATCAACTTCCATGTCAGTAATACACCCGAGCAGATCATGATACTCCGATAGCCTGGGCATGGAAGCTGTCAGATCATGGCTAATCTGCAAGGCTGACCCTGGTGATCATGACATGGACATGCCCACAACTAGACAGGTAAGATTAACCATTCACCCGGCCCTGCTCACATGCTAATCTCAGGGCAAAGAGCGCTGTCACTTAAGGCCGCCGTGGCGCGCCTCATTCACTCGAGGAAACACTCACACACATACCCTGGAATTAAAAATATATTTTATATGAAGACTGACATGTCGAGCTTATGTTGATACGTAGATCTCAAAATTATCTCCCTTGCGTTATTTCTCTCCATATTCTGGCCACAAGCTCCACCCTTTTGATTACGCCAAATTGGTTTACACAGTTACTAGTTTGTTAACCCCCATTTTAAACAGAAGAGAAGAAGGCCTGGTTTACATCTTGTTCTGTAACTGCTACGAGATTTTTTAGCGTCGCAAAGCTTTTTTAATGTGCTTTGCTTTAGATGCATAAGGTGAGACAACTTAATCTACTGCAAAAAGCCATCTCCAACCCTTTTTTTTCAGGTTTTGATGACTTTAATAACCTATCTTTGTTATAATGACAAAGTAGGCTTTGTTTACAAACTTGTGAGATTCAGACTTGCCCAAGAGTTATTATTATGCAGCTCTCGCTATGATATTTATTTGACAATAGCCATGGTATTATTATTCGTTAGTGACAACATGATCTTCAGATAATACCATCAAATATTAAAGAATAAAGAAAACAAAAATCATTATACTGGGGTGACATAATAGATTTAGCCTTGCGTTACAACCATTTTAAACATATGTTGATTGCCTCAGCTCAGAATTTTTACAGTTTGACAAGTCTATCCTTTTAATGGTAGCGCAAAACCGAATATTTGTAGCGAAAACCGTTTGGAAATATTTCTAGCTGGAAAAGTTGGACGGATGTGTTTTCATATTTTGGAATTATCCCAAACTTTCTCGTGATTCATAAACAAAAATAACCAGTGCGGGAAATCTCAGTTGAAAAAAAAACGTTTGGAGGCTGTCAGACATCTTTCACAATCTGATGATTAGGCATCCCTTGAGGATCTTTTCTTAGGAACGTTTTATTCAGTCACAATTTTATAAAATTAGTTTCTTTACTTCTTTTTTTGCATTTTGTTTGATGCTCATTATAGCTGATGCTCTTGTGTGAGAGAAAACACAGTAAAATAAACAACTGGCATACTATTTCCGTAAGCAGAACTTTCATATATGTACTGTAAGCAAATTCCATAGAAGAATAAACGTATGGTATCCGGCAAGGTGTTTCAGACAATATTTACATAAGGGATATTGATGGGGGTCAATGGTATAAGGGTGCCTTAGAACATGGGATGAGAGGAAGAATATTTTATGATAATTCTCAACCTCAAATCTAAACATAGAAAGGAATGACAAATTTGCTGCAGAACATATCGCAGCAGAATTTGAGAATATTTCAATAATATGCAAATATCCCATATAATCATAAACTAAAACAACAACAACAACAACAACAACAACAACAACAACAACAACAACAACAACAACAACAACAATAACAACAACAACAACAACAACGACAACAACAAAAATACTGCCAAAGTCGCACTGATTCCCTCCAATGTGTCACATATGGCACAAATAGAAATCTACAATTACTTATTGTCACATTCGCTTCACATGTGTTTCGAGTCTTCTCTCAGTAGGTGAATGATCTTATTTTTGGGGATCCACATTATAAGTAGATGTTTCTTAGGGTCTCATATATAATTATTAAATGAATACCTTGACAAAAGTCTGGCTGTGATTCGAGTTTTAAGCTCTGCTGTTTTTCTTTGATGGCGGCGAATTAGTACAGTGTCAATATTCTTCAGTAAGACGCGTTTCTTAGACATGAAGTGAGAGTAGGCCTGTATTCCTGCCAATATAGGGTGGGTTGTTTTGATAGGAATCCTGTCACAAGGGATAACTTTCTGCTTAGAATCATGTAACAAGTGACATTGATTTTCAGTTGTTCATGTTGTTGCGCTGCCTACCGTAACTATTAAGAAGGTTTTCTTTCACTCATTAATTTTATTGTTTTCATCAGTATCCTTTACTGTGTAAGGTAAAAAGGTGAGGTACATTATAAATCTGTTGTCTCCTATCTCTTGACTTTCTTAACTCACTGCAATCGCTATAGGTCCCTGGAGCTTGTCGACTATACCAAGTTTTCCAGTCAAATTACGCAAGAACCTTAGCGATTCATTTAAAGTATAAGAATATAAACTAGACCTCTGTTGATAGAACCATCACGGTATTATTTCTAGTGCCCAATAAACTTAAGTGGTCGCTCTAATATTATTGTTTGCTCTTGATCCAACAAAGTTTCAACTGTTCAGAAAATCAATCGAAAGAGGCTGCTGTTGATATTTTAAGTTAGAATTTATGATTTTATCTTCTTAATTTAATTCCGGATACCACTGTCTACTATTACTACTACTACTATTACTACTACTACTACTACTACTACTACTACTACTACTACTACTACTACTACTACTACTACTACTACTACTACTACTACTACTGCTGCTGCTACTACTACTACTGCCACTACTGCTGCTGCTACTACTACTACTACTACGACTATTACTACTACTACTACTACTACTACTACTACTACTACTACTAGTGCTGCTGTTGCTACTACTACTACTACTACTACTACTACTACTACTACTACTACTACTACTACTACTACTACTACTACTACTACTACTACTACTACTACTACTACTACTACTACTACTACTACTACTACTACTACTACTACTACTACTACTACTACTACTACTAGATCTAGAGGAGGCAAACCACTGGGTTTATATAATTAAGAATTATAAGAACTAGAATTTTAGATAGTGCTCAGCATTGGTTAGGGTAATGCTTTTAAGTGAAAATGACCGAAAATGCTTGAATTGGTAGAATTAGAACCATCGATTTATAGATGCTTCGGCACCCATCGCCTTGCCACTCAAAGAGAACATAGCTTACACCAATACGACACTACGCTCCCTAAAAAGAGAGTTTCATGGCGAAAGTATTTACTAAGCCTCCCTGAGTGATTTGCAATCTTGATTGGGAAAGCCCAAATCGCACCAAAGACATCCATTGAATCCGGAAGCATCACACTTGCCATTGACGCACAAACATCTAGGACGAACGATAATTTGAAACTACTGTATATTTGAGGTATACATAATTGTTATCGTTTGCCACTGTCTCTATACCATAGCATGTTAGTCCTGACAAGCTCAATGATTTAGCCTGGCCGTATTACGCTTGCTGCATATTGTTCTCTTTCTTCCTTCTTTCATGGCCCTCTTGTTGTTCCCTTCCTCCCTCTACCCACAATCCCTCGCTCCTTTAAATTCTCTCTCTCTCTCTCTCTCTCTCTCTCTCTCTCTCTCTCTCTCTCTCTCTCTCTCTCTCTCTCTCTCTCTCTCTCTCTGTTCTCCTCTCCCCCCTCTCTCTTTCTCTCTCTTTCTTTCTCACCATAGTGCTCTTGATCTTGTTTCTCAGTTTGACTTTCTATACCTTTTTTTTTATTGCTTTTCCTTCATACCCTCACTCGTTTCTCTACCCCCTTCTCCCATCTTCTCCCTCCACGATAATCTCTGTGTATGCGAATCAGGCTAGAGTGTTCTCTTCCATTCTTAACCAGCCCCGCCCCCATTCCCTCCCCACAATCCAATGCCGGGACCAGCACTTGCGTCAATCCTCACCATAGAAGTGAGCGACCGTCGTCAGGCGCTCAGTATCGAATGGTCACACAGACTCGACCAGCCCACGTTACTCGACTCGATATTTACAGAAACCGTTTCTTTCTGAATACTGAGTTAGAAACGGACCAGTCTTATAATCACAAAGCATAATTGAAAATCAAAGCGACAATGAGTACAAAAAAAAAAAAACGTAACCAAAAATATTTCAAACTAAAAAAAAAATTCCCCATTTCCAACTCCGCCCGTTCGAAATTCAACTAAGACTGTCATAAAAAATAATATAGTAATCGATGGTATTTAAACACTGATGTGTTGGAAACGATACTTAAGCTTACTCGCCGATTATCAGCGCGCCTATATAAAGCGCCATTTCTGTGAAAAGACGTCATTAATTCTTAATTTGGTCGACCTTATAGTAAGGACTTGTAAACTTGTCCTTATACTTCTTTTTCTTTACTTAGGGTGTTACTCTAGTGACAAATAAAATAAAAGAATAAAACATTATTTTCTACATTTCTTTTTGTCAATCGTCGTTGAGGGACACCTATAAACGTGAGTACATATTTTTTACTTTCATTCTCTCTGCCTTAAAGAAATGAACTTCAAGTGCAAAAATATTTTCCTCTGCTTTCTTTTTATTTTACAAAATACTTTACTCTTCTTTTCATTATTTTATAATTGCACTGAAAGAAGTTTAGGTTAAACCCAAGTCATAATATATGGGTTTCAAGACTTATCTCGTAACTTGTGCAACACCTGAAATTGATGGTGGACACTAATGAGAGCAAACAACAAATGAGCCGAACAACCAATCAAAATACTAATCATGAATGTTCGTGTTAAATTATGATTTTTTACTATGAGAAGGATTACATCACGTATGTTTCTGAGAATTTAAAAAGGCAGGAATACAAAGACTCTATAAATTGATAATAATGGGACCAATAAAATTTTCGCATTGCATTTTTTTTCTCTCCGTAGCTTCTTTGAAGTATGATGTTATCATTCAGTTGAAGAATTTGATAAATCACGCTATTACAAGCTAGATATCAATTGCATTGTCTTTTTTTATTTTTCTCTTACTCCCTTCCCCTCCCTCCCATCATTCACATATATATATATATATATATATCTTCCTTACTCTTTCTCTCTCTCTCTCTCTATCTCTGGGCCTTTTTCTATTTATCTGTACAACCTTTCTCTCTCCATGTCTGTATGTCAGCGTGTCTATAGGTCAGTCTGTTTTCTGTCAGTCCGTCTGTTTATCTGTCGTCTGTCCGTCTGTCTGCGTGTCTGTTTGTCTGTCTGTCTGTCTATCTGTCAGTCTGTCTATCTGTCAGTCTGTCTGTCTGTCCCTCCCTCTCTCTCCCTATTTCTTTATCTCTAATGTTTAAGAGAGATAGTAGAGTTGGAAACGAGTGATAAAAATTTTGTTTTTTAAACGACCCAGTAGCATGTGTCCTTTTTTTTACTTTAAGCTTTATTTTTTTGATTAAGGGAGGCCAGGTGGAAAAAAAAAACTATAACGGGCTATGCTCAACCTACTTTAACTACTACTGCTAGGACTGGTTGGTGCAAATGGGATGTTTTGATTTTTGTGTCTATAAGCCCCCTGGAGTATCAAATGGCCGTATAGATATTACAGACTTTTACTTCGCCTTGTACAACTTTCATTCACACCAGCCACTTCTAAAGTTTTATGTATTTGTTAAGCAAATCTACGATTAAAAAGATATATATATATATATATATATATAAGAGAGAGAGAGAGAGAGAGAGAGAGAGAGAGAGAGAGAGAGAGAGAGAGAGAGAGAGAGAGAGAGAGAGAGAGAGAGATACATCTTGCTGGCTGATGGTGGAAAAATAGACAATAAAATTAATAAGGCTTGCTCGTATACAGCTTTATCACATTGCTTATTTTCATAGATCCCATGTATTTCATGGTAAAGTTCAGACAGAGAGAGAGAGAGAGAGAGAGAGAGAGAGAGAGAGAGAGAGAGAGAGAGAGAGAGAGAGAGAGAGAGAGAGAGAGAGAGAGAGAGAGAGAGAGAGAGAGAGTTGTAAGAGAGAGAGAGAGAGAGAGAGAGAGAGAGAGAGAGAGAGAGAGAGAGAGAGAGAGAGAGAGAGAGAATTGAAATGAATTGAATGAGGTTTATTTGTCGTGCTACCTGCCCATTACAAATCTGAAATATGAATACAAAATGAACAATGCCAACAAATTTTTACAAAAGAGAAACAACATATTCTGTGCTACTCATCTTGCACTCTCTCCGTCTCAAACAGTTCTTTTCTTCTCGAAAATACACGAGTCAAAAATTTTACTACCGAAATAGAGTTGCTCGCTATTAAGATGAATGTTGTATTTTTTTACGTTTTGACATAAATTTTGAGGGTATAGTATTAAGACGCAAATCTTCATAGACTGGACAAACGAATAAAATATGAAACTCATTTTCTTCTTCTGTTGTACAAAATGGACAATTCAATAATCTTTTAAAAGGACTGAATTTGTATCGATGGCAAGTTATTTAGGAGATACCAACCTCAATTTAATGAGTGCATTTCTTAGAGATCTCCCAAAGCACTTATTGTTTAGAAAACGCTCAGGTTGGTTTTGAGACTTAGAAGAAATATAAATCATCATGTGTTGATTATGACATATTTCAGAATAACAATGCTACTTGTAGCAATCAATTAAACGTTCTTTAATTTGTCTGACAAACTATTTTTCACTTCCAACTTCTTTTCACATCCATACGATGCCAAATCCATTTGTACAAAGCAAGTCTCGTACATCACTCACCCAATTATGATGTCCTTTTTATCTGAGCATATAAAGCATCCCTCAGGCTTGGCGACAAATTTTGCTTTTGGACATTTTCATTAGACGAAAATGGGTATCGACCCGTATCACCGTAAACAACATAATTTTCACAGTGTAATGATACATTAAAAATCTCTTAAGACCAAAAGTATGCACTCTCCTCAATTCCTGTAATGTCTTGAACCATAGGAGAGCATGGAGAGAACCTTTGAGTTGAAAAGTTTACGGAAAATGTCAAGTGTGCAGCAATTTATGGTGTCAAGTGACTTTTTAAGTTCTATGCATGATTTTTTGGCTTTCATTATAAAAAGTGTTGTACGTTGACAAAACTCAATTTAGTACAAAAATCGATTCCTAATTACTGGTATGAGTTAACGACATTCAAACTATTTTTTCCATAATGCCGATGTTCATATTTACTAAGGTGGCCACCCCTTCCTAACTACAACAATTTGTGTCTTATCCAAGTTGACCTCCAGTCCCAGCCATTCTGATTGCATCTCTATGAGATTTAATTTGTTCTGTAAACCACGAATAGTGTCCGATACAAGTATTGCATCATCAGCGAAAAGTAAGTGGTGGATTGTTTTTAGACCTGGCAAAAACTGAACTCCGTGCTTAGCATGAGCATTAGTAAACTTTGAAACAATATTGTAAATAATTTGGGACTAAGAAGACAACCCTGTTTAAGATCAATAGGGCATAGGAAATAGTTTGACGTTTCACCATTATTTCTGACAGCTGCCAGAACAGTAGTATACAAGGCTTTGATAGCATTCAAAAAGTTCCCAATGATTCCGTTGCATTCTAGGCTTTTAAAAAGTGCTTTTCTATCAATAGAATCAAAGCATTTTCTTTAATCAATAAATGCCACATACAACTTTTGATACTTTGAAAATTGTTTTTGAACCGGGGCGTAATAAAAAAAAATATGATCTACAGTAGAATAACTTTCTCTAAATCCAGCTTGTTCCTCAGGGAGCAAGCCAAGGACATCTGAAAACAAAGTAAGTCATCGATTTAAAATATTTGTATAAACTTTTGACAAAAGAGAAGTAAGGGAAATGGGTCTGAAGTTATCGCGCACATTGATGTCACCCTTTTTGTGAATAGGTATAAAAATGGATTTACCACATTCATAAGGAAAAGATATCCGTTCAAAAATACTTTGAAAAACTCGAGCTAAAAAAGGCGTAAGAACATTGTGGCTATTGGATATCATTTCATTCAAAATTTCATCAGGACCTGGTAACTTATTGTTTTTCAGTGATTTGAGACTTTGTCTAACTTTGTCCTCTGAAATGGGGGGATTTAGGATCTAATCATCCGTAATATTTCTATGAATATACTCATCATCAGAAGGCTCAAGGCAGATAGGGGCAACTGGTTTCAGGGCTTGAAATTGACAAAGTAACTGTATCATTCATTTATATCTATAGAATTTGTGGTACTTCTGTTTGGATTGAGAGACCGGACTTCCTTCCAAAATATGGTTGGATTATTTAGGCTTTTGTGTAAGGTTGATATTTTATGAGACGAGTATGTTCCCTTCTTTTCTTTCAACAATTTTTATACGATTTCCTATTTTGAACATACTCTGCTTTCCTGACAGCGGATCTCCAGTTCCGATAACGGCGTAGGCTTTTTTGAGCTTTTTTCTTGTAGGTATAGCACTCAAGATCATACCAACCCGACCTAAATGTTGACTTTCCAGTTTCCAACGTTGAAGCCTTTCTCATAACTTGAGCAGTATCTTTCAATATATTACAAAGAGACATAAAACATGATTCTGTATCAAGATAGACATTTTCTTTTAGAAAATTTACATTGTTCTTTACTTCTTCAGAGTTCATTTTTTCAATAAATTCATTTGCTTTCTCGTTACTCCAAACAAAACGTTCAATGCCTTTTTCGCTCATAGTGGCAGATTTTACAGCATTATTTCGAATATTTAGTGATAGTGTAACGGGAATATGCCAAGATTCGATACGTGATTGTACAGACATATCAATATTGTTGCGTAGAAGATCCGCAGAGACAATAAAGTAATCGAAAATACTATTACCGTATGGGGACACAAACGTGAAAGAACATTTTGGACCACTGCTGCACATGCCATTTAAAATCATAGACTCAAACCCTGCAAACATCTCCAGCAGACTTTTACCCTATCAATTAACAACATTATCTTCAGAGCGCCTACTGTAAAGGCCTTGCATTTCATAAAAGAAGGATGAAGAGTTAAGATTTTCTGCATATTTGGATGCCTTTACGCACTCCATTAAGGGCTGTGAACAACAAGTTCTAGCATTAAGGTCGCTACATAGTATAAAGCTACATTGCGAATGATTTGTCTGTAATTTAAGAATGCATTATTCGAGCATGTGGATACCATTATCATATTCCACTGTATCATAATATGGGGATGAATAAGGAGGCATATAAGCAAAAACAAAAATGATGTCCCCATTTCCCTCCACACAACTGTTTTTAAGGCTATAATATTGTCAAAGTCATGTTTGATTGTTTCACAAAAACCCTTTAAAAACTTCTTTACAAACACAACTGTACAACCAGAGCAACGTCCGTGGGCTGAGAGCTTCAAAGCTGAAGAAAAATACCTGATAAATGATGGTAACAAATCATCTATAAAAGTCTCAAGGAGACAAACTATATCAAAATCCTCAAGATTCTCAAAAAAGGAATTATCGTAAAGTTTGGACAAAAGTCCTTCAACGTTATAACTTATTATATTCAAATTTGACAAGCAGCCCGCGTTGTCCTATGGACGACGTCTCTCCACCGTTAAAACCCGCCGTTCTGTTACACGGGATGTTTCTGTGAACTCGGTTGGTACTGGTTCCATCACGAGGGACCATTTTTGTAGTACCCTCTTTTGCAGTAGAGAGAGAGAGAGAGAGAGAGAGAGAGAGAGAGAGAGAGAGAGAGGTGGGGCAATCAGAATTCTGACTTGTAACACACCCGTTATACAGAAGGATCTTGTACGTGGAGCACTTCTCTATTGAAAGTACCTCAAAATTAGAATTTGCCTGTTATTTGATATAGAGCTTCCACAGCCCTTTTTGTGTGTATTAAACTAAACATCATCGAGGTGTCCGGAATTGAAAAGATGAGACCCTAAACTCGCTCACCGAGAGTTCCGTTCTCGTTGGTTTACTGAGAGCTATTCACTATGGGTTAAACAATAGCCGCACTCCTAATTATCCGCAGAGCCCGTCTTTCCTGACCAGAGAAGAGCTCCAAGAAGAGCAATGTCTTAGCGACGCCAAGGCTGTCTCAGGGATTCTCACATTATGCTTTATTATGCTACTTCTGGTCGTTGATGGCATTTTTTTAAAATATGCTTTTTGTGCTAAACTTGTGTTTTTAAAAAGAAACAAAGTATTCTAAACAAACTCAAAACAGATTGACCTTATTGGAATTAGAATATATAGCTATAATTATTTGTAAAGTTCAAACCTTTTTGTATAGATCCTTTTAAAAATTCTTTTTCAATGCAAATGGCGTTGAAATTAATGTGCAGATAAGGACTGTTGCAAGGCGGTGCAACTTAAGGCTCTTTTATGCGGTAAGCCATAGCCTTCCAATAAGCATTAATTTTTTTGAAAGTACATTTTAATAGATTAGAAAAAAAGTAGAACTTAATTTTAGTTTCTTTAATGCATTGGTGAGAATGAAAATTGAGTCTACATCTGCTGCAGAGTACTAACTTGGGATGGACAATTGATACATTTCTCCGTGATTGACGTCAGAGCTAAATTCCATGGTTGGTTAAGTCTCGCTTTAATCTGAACGAAATTTAGTATTCACTGGATACAGATTCTAATTTAGAAACGAAATAAAGGCATCTTTGTCTCTACACTGACACTCGATACTGTCAAGGTCAACGTCTAGATAGAGTGGAACTAAAGTATAGAGCTTAGCATGGACGTTTTTCGCGGAAAAAGTTGATTGTTGAAATGTAAATTTGAGCATGTTTCGCTCACCTTACTTTAGTAACTTCCTAATGGAAATATCTTGTATCATTATAAATAAGATTTAAGAAACAAAAAGCAACAAAATTCAGGTCCTTTGAAGATGCGAAAATTTCTATAAGTTTACTTAAATATGATTTGAACTTTTCACCTACATGCATTCACAACTTCCTTGTCGCAACAAGGACGAGATAGCTTTTTCTTGTAATTCAGAGCACGAATGTACCAGAGACCATGATATTTGATTGTGTATTGGTGTCTAAAATATATACATTGTTTTTCAGAAATTGAGCAATGAGAGTGGTCGAGGAAAATAAATAATAAAATGTGCTATACACAACGGCAAAACAAAAAATAAAGAAAAGATCAATAAAATACCAAAACGCTACTGGGTTATGGTTGGAGTTCAGAGAAAATATTTTTGTCATCTTAAATAAACTGTCCAAAAAAGACCCAAAGAATTTCGCATCCTTCGTAAGGAAATTAGAATAAGGGCAGATAATCACAGGAAATGGGAAAGATCATTATCTTTTTGTTAAAATATTCATTGTAATTTCCAGAGGATAAATTTATACCAAGCCAATATTTTTGAGAGGAACCTAGGGTTCTTGTTATTTTGTTCAAGTTTTGGTGGTGACAACAGCGGCTTTTTTGATAGACACTCCGAAAGAGGACTCAGAGCCATCTTTAGAACTGAACTTCAGTACTTCGATAATCTGATAGAAATTCTCTTTTGTTGAAGAACGAATGGTTTTGTTTACATCCTCCAAAAACACACTGTTCTTAATCTTATCTGACTGGACCCGCTTTTGTCAAGACACCAAAACAGAGAAATGCGGTATTTCAGCCATACTGTGTTCCTTTCCCGCTCCTCAACAACAACAATGGCGGGCTGGCATTAAATGAAATCGACTATTTCTGTACTTCACCAATCTGGTTTTAGATCCTTTGAACGCTTATTAGAAGAACGTGAATTTTCGTATTAAGTGCATAAGAGTGCTCTGCTTTACGTGAGTTCTTAGCCGTGAAGTTATTGAAACCTACATGATAATAAATGTTTGAAAAGATCTGTAAATAGATTCGGATATTACAAAATTAGTTGACTATTGCAAGGGATTTTTCCGCTGTCAAGGTTTCTCAAGTGACCTTGACCAGTTATTAAAACATAATGCGCCAAAGTCGCACTGATTCCCCCCAAAAATGTGATATAATTACGGCATAAATAGAAATCAACATCTACTTACTATCACATTCACTTCACATCTGTTTCGAGTCTCCTATCAGCAGGTGAATGATCTTATTTCTGGGGATCCACATTTACAAGTAAATGGGTCTTAGTGTCTCATATCGACGGCTGAGCGCAAGAACTGACTATATCCACTTTTGGTCGAAATGGAGATATCGATATGAGTCATGTAGTCCGATGCTGCTCTTTCACCTCTCAAAATATCTAAGCTCTAGCTTAGTTGGTTATCGAGATATTAAAATTTTTTTTTTGGACTATCTCCAAAACTTCAAACCAGTTAATGCGAGAAATGACTTTATCCACTTAGTCCTTTGTTGTACTAAATATTCAATACTTGTAATGACTAAGTGGATTAAGCCATTTCTTTCACATTATATTTTTTGTGTATTTCCTAAGAGTTGACGTAATTGTATTGGATATAGCCATTTCTCGCACGGGTCAACTTGCTTTTTAAAAGGAAATAGCCGTGCTATTTTCTTACGTAATCTTTTGTTTACTCGGCCTCTGCAAGAGAAAATGGTGAATTAAGCAGCACGACGCTCCTCTGCAGCTGGTAAGTTAAAAGTTAACACAATTTGATTAGTATTTCAAAGCCTAAATGTCCATAAATTTACATATAAGATGGTGTTTTATACCCTCGTTGTTTTGGTAAAATTATCTTAAACCATTTAAGTGAAGAAGCTTTATTTAGGCTCAAACCACGTGTGTCAGCCTGTGGATCAGATAATACCATTTTTGTAGGCGCTAGGCCTATAATGAAAGGGGGAAATTGACAATACTTAGTTTTATTGGCACTAAATATCGATAGTGTAAATAATGTGATTACATAAATATTTGTGATAAGGGAGAAGATGGGGAGAAGGAAGGAGGGAAGGAAGGGAGGAAGGAAAGAAGCAAGGAAGGAATGCAGGAAGAAGAAAAAGAAGAAGAACAAGAACAAGAACAAGAACAAGAACAAGAACAAGAAGAAGAAGAAGAAGAAGAAGAAGAAGAAGAAGAAGAAGAAGAAGAAGAAGAAGAAGAAGAAGAAGAAGAAGAAGAAGAAGAAGAAGAAGAAGAACAAGAACAAGAAGAAGAACAAGAAGAAGAAGAAGAAGAAGAAGAAGAAGAAGAAGAAGAAGAAGAAGAAGAAGAAGAAGAAGAAGAAGAAGAAGAAGAAGAAGAAGAAGAAGAAGAAGAAGAAGAATGGTGATGGTTTAAGAACAGTAATTAAAAAAAACATACTCATTTTGATGCTTCTTTTCTATTTCTGTGTTGTTTGTTATTGTCAGAGTGTGCACAGAATTCAGACCCAGAGAGCTCAGATTCGGGGCCTCTAAGAGACTTTGACGACAGCATTGAAGACCCAACGTATGAAATAGAAAAAGATCCGGATTATATTGAATACACACACAAAAAATGGAAATAATAGATAGAGTGCAGGAACCAAATTTGCTGAACTTTTGCAGCACTGAAAATGAAACAGAACTGGATACTGCCACACCTCAAACTTCATCACCAGGAGAGCCTACTGTCAACTTCAAACAATCAAATGGTACACGAAAACAGAAGAGGAATGAAGCAGGGTGGAAAAGAGCGGTAAGAAAAATCTCTTGATAATAATAGCATGGAACATACTGATTGAACTGGGAAACCACCCCCCCCCCCCCCTCTCCCACCAGAAAACAGCCATTGAAGATAGATAGCAACAAGTGCAGGCACAAATGCACAGTAATATTCGGTGAGGATGACAGATTGAAACTGAGCAATGAGTATTGGTCCATTGAAAGTTTTAACATGAAAAAACAGTTTATTCTTTCAAATGTCAAGATCGGTCAAGTTAATCGTGTTCGAGCTGATCCAAAACAAAGAAAAAGGGAAAGATCATGGTCAAAGCATTATTTCTTTACCAGGGAAAGGTTAGAACAACGTGTTTGTAAGGCTTTTTTCCTCTCTACATTAAACATTAGCCTTGGCCCTGTTGACAACGCATTTTCAAAGAAGAATGAAAACGGCATTTCTACTGGAGAGGATGGATGAGGATTACGGTCTCCACGGAACAAGACGCATGAAGACCAGAGAAAAAGCACTAAGCTGCATATAAAATCATTTCCGCGTATAGAAAGCCACTATACTGGAAAAAACACAAAAAGAAGGCACCTGGGTTCTAATCTGACGATTTCAAAGATGTTTCACCTTTTCAAAGCTAAATGTAACAAAGAAGGGATTGAACTTCCAGCGAGCATGTTTGCCGCCAGGTCTTTTCTAACGAGTTCACCTTAGCCTTCTTCAAGCCAAAAAAGGACATTTGCGCATTTTCTCACATATTTAAACAGATTTATCCAAATTAGGAAACAACAAATGGCAGTCATGATGCTTCGATTTGTACAGGACAACAACAATAACATAAAAATCATCATCCACAACTTTCTAGAGACGGACACTCGATGATGGAGGTAGACAGCATGCACGCAGCCATTGAGCGAGAAAAAAAAGTACATTGATACCTTCACAACTAACGATTGGAAAACCATTTTCGTTTCTTCTCGTAGAAAAAACCCCATACAATGTACAATCATAGATCATATACAATTTTTTGATTACAGACTTGTTTCTGACAAGCTAATGAAAAACAGGAACAACGAATAAAACGGAGATACATGTAATGGGAACTGGTACTCGTCAAGTCATTTCAGTACTGACATGATTCCCAAAACACAGTTTATACAGGTACGCATTTTATGAGCACTTCAAAAAAATCAATATACGAGGACGGGGAAAAGCTCCACATTTGAAGAACTTTCTTTGATTCCAGCATACGGCAAGAACTTTCCCATTTCCAAGGCAAAAAAGTCAGACTTGCTGGAATTATGTAAAAAAAAAACTCGGCTCACTTTGTATTTAATGCCTGAATTCATCATGACTTATTGTCTACTCTTCCAATATACTTTTTTGGTTTTTTTTTAACATGCTAATTGCTTCCTGTTTAAAACGGGATAGTTATATCAAAGAGTTCAGATTGAAACTTTATTTTTTTCTTTACGTCTCGCTGATTATTATTACTGTGTGTTATGACATTTAAATGAAGAAGGGCATTCTTCAAGATACGATTTGGTCTCAATTTGTAATATAGGCTAAGCATTCGCTTAAAAAGTACCCAGTAAGCCATGGCAAATCTTTTGTACTTGCTATAAAGGATGTGTGCGAGAAATGACTATATCCACAAAAACTAAGACAATTACAACAATCAGCTGCTACTCTCTTGTAAAACTGATTAAATGTAGCAGCCTGTAAAGCAGTGTCACGTGAAAGAACTGACAATGCCCCGATTTTTTTTAGTGTTCAAGTACACTGGGCCATTAAAATATTTCTAGTGCAAGAAGTGAATATCTCCAAAGTGGTGTCTATGTACGACTATCTCTTCAGAAAAGATCAGTCAATAAATGACTATCTACTTTTTGCCACCTTACTGCATAACGACAAGCAAATATCGAAATTTCACTGATTAACCTTACTAACCTTGTTCCACATTACATCAGTGCTAAAGGATTTTCCGCTAAGTCCTCAAATAAGTATTTTAGAACGATTTAAAAATCTCCAAAATTTCAAACTAGATTTTTTCAAAATTATGAAAAGTGGATTAAGTCAGTTCTTGCGCTCAGCCGTCAATATATAATTATTTATAAAATAAATACCTTGATAAAAATCAGGCTGTGGCTCGAGCTTCAACCTCTGCAGTTTTCCTATAACGGCGGCGAACTAGTACAGTGTCAATATGCTTCAGTAAGACGCGTTTCTTAGACATGAAGTGAGAGTAGGCCTGTATTCCTGCCAATATAGGGTGGGTTGTTTTGATAGGAATCCTGTCACAAGGGATACATTTCAGCTTAGAATCATGTATCAAGTGACATTGATTTTCTGTTGTTCTTGTTGCTGTTGTTGGTTTTATTTTTTTCAGAATCGGTTGACAATCCTTTGATCCTTCCTTGCAATTTCTCGGTCGAGCTTACGTCTTGGGTTTTCTCTTTTCTTTGAACGCTGCCTACCGTAACTATTAAAGTTTTCTTTCACTCATTAATTTTATTGTTTTCATCAGTATCCTTTACTGTGTAAGATAAAAAGGTGAGTTACCTTATACAATCAGTTGTCTCCCATCTCTTGACGTTCTAGACCTCACTGCAATCGCTATAGGTCCCTGAAGCTTGTCGGCTATATCAAGTTGTCAGGATACGCAAGAATCTCAGCTATTCATTAAAAAGAAGATAATACAAACTAGACCTCTGTTGATACAGCCATCATGGTATTATTTCTAGTGCCCAGTAAACTTAAGTGGTCGGTCAAATATTATTGCTTTCTCTTGATCCAACATAGCTTGAACTGTTCAGAAAACCGTTTCAAGAGGCCGCTGTTGATATTTTAAGTGAGCAACTATGATTCTATCTTCTTAATTTAAAACCGCTTACTACTACTACTACTACTACTACTACTACTACTACTACTACTACTACTACTACTACTACTACTACTACTACTACTACTACTACTACTACTACTACTACTAGTTGGTCCTTAGTTGATAAAACCAGTCTACTACAAAAGTATCCACCCGAACTCTTTAAACTCCGACAAAAGTAAATTGATCATTGAGAACTCACTTCCCTAAGGGGAGGTTGGAAGTGGACAAGTTTCATGTAAATTTTTCTTCTCCAGAGGATCGTCAGTCTATTGGATTAACTTTGTTAAGGAGTGGGAGGTAGTAGAAATGTATAGAGGCTGTGAGTTTTAAATAGTGCAATATGTCATTGCTCAGCTAAGAGTTTCACTTCTTACAATATTTTTCAGGTCAAAGTTCTAAGGTCACCGATCGGCAGGTCAAGCTTCTGCTCTCGACGCCACTGTTTGGCTCGTGACGGAAGTCTCCTCTACAACCTGTCCTTTCTAATTTGAAAAAAAAATTCTCTCTAAGCTGTGTTCAAATCTGCGTATCTTAAAAACACAAACAAAAAAAAAACTTTAATTTTCTTTTACAGCGAAACACAGTTTTATAAAAGTACTCCCAGCTGAGATAATTGTTCAAGCTTATCAAAAACTCTTAAAGATATTCAAAATGGCCTCCAAGATCATCTGCTGGAGCCTCGTTATGGCTCTTCACCTAAACTGCTTAATGAGAGCCAGCGCTGCAGTACGGGTCGACAGCAATGACCTCAGGCTGCTCTTTGACTGCCCTGAGTGCCCTCCAATGTGCCCTTCTCTGCCCAGATCCTTCGAGTGTGAACCAGTAATGGAACCGGGAGTCTGCTCTTGCTGTCCACAATGTGCCAAGTGAGGCCAAAATAAGTATTCCCATTCTGAGTATTAAATGGTTTTGATATAAGTAATTCATCGTTTGCCACGCTCATCGAACCATAACAAATGACTGTTGATCCAAATTAAAAAAAAAATCTCAACTGATCTATACCATACATATACGAAAACACTTGTAGGGGTATTACTATACAATGTCTAGGGGTTAATAAGTAAAAAAACCCCACAGTCTTATTTGAGAGTGGGTGAAAAGAATTTATTGAGGGCTTTGTTACGACTTATATACAGAGGAGTTGAGTCATATATTGTTTATCTGTATCTACGCTTACAGCTATGCAGTGGAAATAAATGTCGATTTTGCTTCACCTTATGTACTCGTTTTAAAAACACAGCTTTGTACCCATTGTTAGCATCTGCAAGCCTGACTTGAACACGCTAGAGAAAAATTGTGGAAACACTGGTTTAATCTTCTGAAACTATTGTAGGAAAGATTTTTCTTCACAAAAAAAATTCGGGCAAAGGCTAAAAAATGCAAGACTCTTTCATATTTGAGTCTCGTTAACTATGCCGTATATATATATATATATATATATATATATATATATATATATATATATATATATATATATAATTATTATGCATTATTTTAAAGAACACCTTCTGAAACTACTAGAGAGTAGTCTCAAAGATTGATCCTAGTTAAAACTAGTTGTTTTCATCATTGGCAAATATATATTATCTGGTTACAAGTGCGATCCATTAAACATTATATTAACCTTATCTGGTGATCCGTGGTTGCTGGCCACTTCTAGAGCTGCTGTCATACGCACGACATCTATAAATATAGTTACTTGAAGCGCTGATGTCATACATAGGCGATTTCTAAATATGGTTACATCTGGACCTGATGGAAAGCTAAGAGATCTCTACACATGGTTACTTCTTGAACTGATGTCCAACCTATGAGATCTCTAAACATGGTTACTTCTTGGACTGATGTCCAACCTATGAGATCTCTAAACATGGTTACTTCTTGAACTGATGTCCAACCTATGAGATCTCTACACATGGTTACTTCTTGAACTGATGTCCAACCTATGAGATCTCTAAACATGGTTACTTCTTGAACTGATGTCCAACCTATGAGATCTCTACACATGGTTACTTCTTGAACTGATGTCCAACCTATGAGATCTCTACACATGGTTACTTCTTGAACTGATGTCCAACCTATGAGATCTCTACACATGGTAACTTCTTGAACTGATGTCCAACCTATGAGATCTCTAAACATGGTTACTTCTTGAACTGATGTCCAACATATGAGATCTCTACACATGGTTACTTCTTGAACTGATGTCCAACATATGAGATCTCTAAACATGGTTACTTCTTGAACTGATGTTCAACATAGGTCGGAGATCTCTAAACATGGTTACTTCTAGAGCTAATATCATATATAGGATATCTCTAAGCATGGTTACTTCTAGAGCTAATATCATATATAGGATATCTCTAAGCATGGTTACCCTCAGGGCTGATGTCATATATAGGATATCTCTAAGCATGGTTACCTCTAGGGCTGATGTCATATATACAAGATCTCTCAACATGGTTACCTCTAGGGCTCATATCATACATAGAAGGTCTTTAAGCATGGTTACCTCTAGGGCTGATTTCATATATAGGAGATCTCTAAGCATTGATACCTCTAGGGCTGATGGCATTTACAGGAGATCTTTAAGCATGGTTACCCCTAGGGCTGATGTCATATATAGGAGATCTCTAAGCATGGTTACCTCTAGGGCTGATATCATCTATATAAGATCTCTAAGCATTGATACCTCTGGGGCTGATGGCATTTACAGGAGATCTTTAAGCATGGTTACCTCTAGTGCTAATGGCATACATAGAAGATCTCTAAGCATGCTTTCCTCTAGGGTTGATGTTATATACAGGAGACCTCTCATGGTTACCTCTGGACTGATGTCATATATAGGAGATCTTTAAGCATGGTTAACCCTAGGGCCGATGTCATATATAGGAGATCTCTAAGCATGGTTACCTCTAGGGCTGATGTCATATATAGGAGATCTCTAAGCATGGTTACCTCTAGGGCTGATGTCATAGATTGGAGATTTCTAAGCATGGTTACCTCTAGGGCTGATGTCATATTAGGAGATCTCTAAGCATGGTTACCTCCACGGCTGATGTCTCTAAGTATGATTATCTCTAGGGCTAATGTCATCTATAGGAGATATCTGAGCACGGTTACTGCTAGAGCTGAAGTCATATCTAGGAGATCTCCGGTTACTTACTGGCCACTTCTTGGGCTCACAGAGGAGAGGATTACGCGTAAAACTTCTCATAAAAGGCTCCAAACGCTCTTTTACAAGCCAATCACGCTATCACATGATTTTTTTGTTTCTATATTTCAAGTGGTATGTACACAGTGTTGAGACAAAAAAAAAATAGAACTCATTGACCACATGTTATGGACAAGGCCAACTCTAAGCAAAGCAGATATAAAAGTAGATGAAGGCATGTGTCTTCTTGGCTTCCTCGGCATATATCTTATGTCAGAACTGGCCTTGGTTTTAATATAGAGGTTGAAAGATAGACTCTACTGCCATGGGAGTCGAATTGTAAAAGTTCAGTGCTCCTCACTACTTGATGCAAATAACAGGCCTAACTTACGGTAGCGTGCCTATCAGCCATGCCATTCCACAGAGTTTACATTGGCGCTACTTTGAGCATCGACTGGATTCTTAGCCCATTGTCCTGTACTACAGCTGAGTGTGTGAGTGGAGACGGAGAGAAAAAAACACCAGTCAACACATGTATTCCAATATCGCGTGCAGCCCAGTCAACAAATGGGCATCTGCCTAACGACATGCAAGCGGTGGTGGCAATAATTATGCTCAGGAGACCATGTCCCTTCTGACGGGAAACACGGGACGCACTTACGTCTGGCTATGACTCAATCCAATCTTAGCACGATTTATTGCCCCTCACAGATTGCTCACATTCAAGGTTGTTACGTGTTCAACCTGCTGTACTTTAGGACGGTTTATCACTACTTACCCCAGTCGCGGAAAATTTTTGAGAGAAAATTAAGGCAAATGTAAACATAATTATTATCCGACGAACTTCATGGTTATCTTTATATTTACTAAATTAGACTCTAAATCTGACTGTGACTTATGTTACACGTATAAAACACACAATCTTAACAGGCCAATCTTACATACGCATCTAGCACGGCCCTTCATTGCAATCCACAACTTATTACGGCTCTTCCTCGGTATTTCTTATATATATATATATATATAGTGTGTCCCCTAAGTCGTTATAATCTTTTACAAAAGGACTCCCAACCCAGTTCCGATTTCTCCCCACGATGACCGCCGATCTGGTGAAGGATTGGCACCCACGGGCTTACCAAAACAAAGAAGAACTCGGAAAAATGAATTTCCTAACAAAAAAGATGACCAAGCGAGAACTATCAAATGTTTGTTCTTGCCTGTAGGAGGAACAAGTACATTTCAGAAAGGATTCAAAATATTTCCTCCCCCTCCCCGCCTTCAAACAACAAAAACTACTCTCACCGTGTTCACAGTTTCCCTCTGTCCCTCCCAAACTCATTCTCTTTTGCCTCCATAAGTGTCGACGTCTAAGTAAATCCCGATCTTTTTTTCAGAACCAAGGGTGACTCTTGCGGCCTTCGCACCGGTCGCTGTGCCAAGGGCTTGAACTGTCGACCCCTTCCGGGTGACCCTGACCCCTTCAGGTCACTCATGGACGGCAAGGCCATCTGCACGCCAGTGGATATATTGTGGTAAGTGTTTGATCAATTTCAGAAGTTGTTGGAATTAAATTAAAAGGTGAAAAGTAAGTCACAGTTTACATAGTATAGTTAACGAAAAAGAGCTGACCAAACACGTCATTGGATTTGCCAATAGTGTCTCTCTAGATAGTCTGAAGAAGGATGTCAAGAGAATTATTTTGGCTGAAGACCCCAACAGGAAAGTCCATTGTGCAACACATAAAAATACTACAAGAAAGTCCACTGTGCAGTACGTAGACATACCACAAGAAATTTCACTGTGCAGTACGTAGACATACCACAAGAAATTTCACTGTGCAGTACGTAGACATACCACAAGAAAGTCCACTGTGCAGCACCTCGGAGAAAACAGAGCAATGACAATGTCATAAGCAAAAAGCCATGAAAACGATAGAGAAACAATAACTGCCAAGTACGCGAAAAGAAATCTGCATATAATAATACTGAAAAAATAGCAAGAAATTTGTAACAGTAGTACAGAACTAAATAATGAAGCAATCGAAAAAAAATAGTGTAAATAGAACCACACCAAACCCCTGAACAGTGCCTCATGGAGAGAGAGAGACACAGAGAGAGAGAGAGAGAGAGAGAGAGAGAGAGAGAGAGAGAGAGAGAGAGAGAGAGAGAGAGAGAGAGAGAGAGAGAGAGAGCAGAGGAATAAAAAGAATTTATAAAAAAAATTCCACTCTAAACTTAAAGAGAGCAAGCACTAAGAAAGTAAAAATAAAAGTGTGCCAATAGAATGACGGGGCTATCTTGAGAGAGTGCCGGAAGTAAGTCATGTGAATGACCACACCAGAAGAGATCCAAAAATAATGTCAACGCATGCGTCACGAAAGAGCTAAACTGGAGTTAAGTTTGCCACATTGAGGAAGCCATAAAAATGGTGTAAATGACTACCTTGCCGAGAGTGCCAAAGAAAATTAGTGCCAATAAATATGACATAGACAACTGTTACAGTAACAACAAAGAAATTTTAATAGTTTCACAAGAGGGATGCTTTTTTTAAATCACAAATCGCACTCTGAGCGTAACAACGTATTTGTAACTTATAGAGCTCTAACGAGGATGTGTCTTCAAGAATGTAAGTCTAATACGAAAGAACTCGGCTGCAGAAAACGATTATCTGTACCGACATTAGCAGCAGAGCGTTTGTTAAAGGTCTTAAAAGACCATTAAAGTATTTCTAAAGGACGCAGATAGTCGGCTCCAGTTCGATTCTAAAACAGCAAAACTGTTTGTTTGATAATTAATAAACCAACTTCTCCCAGGAATTTTAAGAGTTGGAGTTGGCTTTCTGCCAAGCCAAGGGCAGCACTGCTTACATCGGATTCAATCTTACCGTTCAAACAATCCAGCAATCGATCGAGTTTGGGAACTACAGATGCACCTTTTCCGTCCATCGCTTTACCGGCTAAGCTTAGGAGTTTAAAATACGCCAGTTGAAATAATATATATATATATATATATATATATATATATATAAATGACAAATACCGTGAGACCTGAATCATGTCATTTAAAAAACAAAACTAAACAAAAAAAAAAAAAGAAAGAAAAAAAAAAACCGAAACAGAAAACTGAACAGTATTGTGTTTTCTCTAGTTATTGAAGATAAGATAACTTTTCCAGTCTTTCCATCCTCGCCTAACTTTTACCAGGCGCCGGCTCTGATCAATTCTATCCTCTTATTATGACGTCCCGCTACAGCTCTCTGAGGATGACATTCTACAGACAACACGTTCAATAGTCTTTTATCTCAATCTTTTATCTTAGAAGTCCTATGGGAACCAAATGGAGCTCTTGCAAGACTCCTTTGATAGCTCACATGTGTTGAAAGGGTTAACGCTATTCTCATAACCATAAAATAAGATGACATCTCGTAGCCTGAATTATTCAGACCCCGGGGAAACCGTCATGTATCACTTGTCACCTTGTTTAACAAAGCTGTCTCAATTTATCATGGAGAAGGACAAAAAGTATGTGTAAAAATGACATCTTCAAAATGACATTTGAGCGACAAACATGATTTTAGAACTAATTCCTTAAAAAGACTTTGCTTCTTGTTTTTCCTGGCCGTTTCATAAAAGTTTACATAAATATAAATTTTATGATATGAGTGTATATTATTCAGCCCATTCGTTACGACTCAACCGCCAAAACTGTAAGTGTTATTTAAAAATTTAAAAAAAATGGACTTATAAAGATAGATGGAATTCCTTGACCAATGGCCTTCTTTTGCCACTCCTATTCGACCATTAAAGAAAGAAGAGGTACTGGTACTGGAATGAAGTCAGAGTTTCATGTCCAGTCAACCCTAACGCAGCAGCAACTGAAACAAATTGTTCTATATATGCGAGATTTTGCAAATGAAAGAATCTCTAAGTTTTATTATCGGATCGAATTAAAATAATGTTCATTCAATTAACATTGAACGAAGCTTTCTTTAGTAAAACGCTGCTTAATTGACTTATAGTTCATAGTTGAAATTTTTTCAAACCATTCTGGATTTTTTTCTTTATTCTTTTTGTTGACTAGATGCAGTTCAGAGGTCACCAGTTGCGAGACTATCCTGGCACATCAGTAAGAGGTAAAAAAGAGTTCCTGGTTCCACAGCAAATATCAACATTCTAGAAAACAAGCGGACTGCACAACACGTACAGATATAAGACATAATGGGATAGAGATCATTCTAATTGTTCATCCAAAAAATAGTTTAATACGAGAAAAAATGTTGCACGTTCCTAACCTATTTAAAGATGTTCTAGACTTTCATTATGAGGTTTTGTTTCTACCATCATACCTACAGTTTGTACAATGCTTTGTCCATCAACAACAAGGTGTAGACCTGCGCTTCAGATCTCTACAAGGCTTTTCAGGTACAAACAAAAAGTGCCCAATATTGCATTACTTTCCAGGTGTCCATAAATGCCCATGATAATGAGCGTTTAAAAATCTCTGAATAAAGTGGGATTTCACAATATTAGTTCACAATTCTTATATAGCAACTATTTTGTAATTCCTGTCTATGTTGGGAACCGGAGGAATATCGTAATAAGAGTTATTGCTATAATGAACATCTTGCTGTGAGGATTTTAATAACAATAAATTGATGAAGGAGCTTGGTGAACTTCTTAAAAAACAAATCTACAAAATTTAATAGTTTCGTCGCTTTCATTAAAATTTGGTATTTCATATTTGTTGCTGTTATTGTTACGCTGTATGTAAGTTTATTTTCTCTTTAACAATAAAGTCACCATTTCTGCGATTTGTTCTTGAGTGAACTTCTTGACCAGGTCCATACGTGATTTTGACGTTATGTGAAATCTTGGTAGATGCTTTGTTATTCTAAGAGTAAAATCCAAAGTTAGTTTTGTTGATGGCAGCTAAGAAAACCCTAGAACTGTATCAGCCAGATGTACACCAACTAATCTTGGCGTGGTTTCTCCTGTTATAACGGTACCGTGAAACTGTTCCTCAAACAGAATCTCGACAGAACGGTGATTCTTGAAAGATTTCCCAGGTATGTTTTTTAAGATAAGCCAGTCAAGTAGATAGTGGCCAATCCATCAAATGCGGCCAAGAAAATCAAGGACACCAATAGCAAAAACAAACATTTAAAAAAATAGAAGAGTGGAAAAGGAAGAGAAAATAAAATAACGTATTTACACGATCCATTAATGTGTAAATATTGAAATATCGATGGTAAGAAGAGGAAAACGTAGGGAAACTGATATGTAATATGAGATATTAATCTGACATTAGTGGTCCTGAAGACATAGTAGTAGTAGTAGTAGTAGTAGTAGTAGTAGTAGTAGTAGTAGTAGTAGTAGTAGTAGTAGTAGTAGTAGTAGTAGTAGTAGTAGTAGTAGTAGTAGTAGTAGTAGTAGTAGTAGTAGTAGTAGTAGTAGTAGTAGTAGTGGTAGTGGTAGTAGTAGTAGTAGTAGTAGTGAGTAGTAGTAGTAGCAGTAGAGCAGCAGCAGCAGCAGCAGTAGTAGTAGTAGTTGTAGTAGTAGTAGTAGTAGTAGTAGTAGTAGTAGTAGTAGTAGTAGTAGTAGTAGTTGTGGCAATAGTAGTGGTAGTGGTAGTAGTAGTGATAGTACTGAGTTAGTAGTAGTAGTAGCGAGTAGCAGTAGCCTTGTAGCAGCAGTAGTAGTGAGTGAGTAGTAGTGAGTGAGTAGTAGTGAGTAGTAGTGAACGAGTAGTGAGTAGTGAGTGAGATAGTAGTATGGTAAAGTAAAGTAGTAGTAGTAGTAGTAGTAGTAGTAGTAGTAGTAGTAGTAGTAGTAGTAGTAGTAGTAGTTGTAGTAGTAGTAGTAGTTGTTGTTATTTGTAGTTGAAGTAATAGTAATATCAAATTTAGATCTAGAGAACTGTGACTTCTGGAGTTAATTCTAAGAAATAATTATAAGAGAGCTAGAAGGTCTAAGTAGTTCTCAACGGCAGTGGTTAGGATTAGGCCTAAGTTGAAAATGACTGAAAAAATGCATGCCATAAGTGGGACCAGAACCATCGATTCATAGATGCTTCGGCATCCATCACCCTGCCACTCAAAGAGGACATAGCTTATACTAATACGTCACTTTGCTCCGTAAAAGGAGAATAATAATAATAATAATAATAATAATAATAATAATAATAATAATAATAATAATAATAATAAGAATAAGAATAAGAAGAAGAAGAAGAAGAAGAAGAAGAAGAAGAAGAAGAAGAAGAAGAAGAAGAAGAAGAAGAAGAAGGAGATTTAAAAAAAACAAACATATTGATCAAAATAACTAAATTTATATACCAATAACTAACTAACTAATATAGTAATACAGAAAGAAAGACGCGCTATAACCGATAGAGACACTGAGAAGATAGAAAACCCCGATTCAAATGTACTTATCAGTGAATCTAATAACTAGTTTGTCTAACATGTACAGATTCAGGGTGTATAGTGATTGTATTAGTGTATACTTTTTGTGTCTAACGTGCACTCATTCAGAGCATGCTCTGATGCTGGGGGTAATAACAACAGATGCCAGCACAACAATATTCATCTCATAATGGCAACTCACGGGTCCCATCTTGAATTCTCTTTTCCAAAGCTCAAACTATGTACATTTTCGTCCTGGAAGAAATTCTTTTATTCTCAAAGCACAGGCAAATTGACCAGAGATGCTAGGGAATACGATCTCACAATCAGAGATCTCTCTAGACTAAATATCTTACAATCAAAGATCTCTCTAGACTTAAAATAGCAAAATCAGAGATTTCTCTAGACTAAATACCTCACAACAAGAAATCTCTCTAGATCTCGATTAAAAATACCACAATCTCTTTAGCATAATACCTCACTATCAGAGATATCTCTAAACTAAATATTTCACAATCAGAGATCTCTAGACTAAATACCTCACAATCAGAGATATCTCTAGATTTAATTTTTCACAATCAGAGGTCTCTCTAGACCAAATATTTCACAATCAGAGATCTCTCTAGATTAAATTTTTCACAACCAGAGATTTCTCTAGATTGAATAATTCACAATCAGAGAACTGTCTAGATTAAATATCTTACAACCAGAGAACTGTCTAAACTAAATATCTCATAACCAGAGAACTGCTCAGACTAAATATCTATTGTGTGTCTCATGGGTGTGGTTGAAGTTTCTACTAAACAAATGAAGCAATAAAAATCTGGGGGTTAATCAAAAGAGATGGAGACCAGATAGAACACTTTGTGTAGTTACGGGAAGCAATTCCAACCTCTTACACAGTCATATATAAAGTAGCAGAGATAGCTGGAACATGATTATATTAGGAGATTTATAATTGATGCCTAAAATACTGATTGTGATTTTACAAATTTTAATCTGAAGTGCAGATTATAAAAGAAATTAAAGTTGAAAATAAAAGGACACTTTCATTGAGCAATCACAATGTATTCTTCCAATGGCTAGTCTTAAATTTATCAGGTGGTAAAACAGGAATGATAGCAGCTTCTCGCGAACAGATTTTTCAAAACAATGATAATATTATGAAATAAATATGGCGATAAATGTTTTGGTTTGTTTCTGCCTTTTTCAATTACTAATTCCCTGATTTTTTACACTACTGTGAAAAGACTGTGCGAATCGGTCCTGTGTTAAAGACAAATTCATGTTCACCATAGATGCACATTTCATTAGCCATGACAATAATATGATACATTCTTAAAATTCATTTTGCTTGGTGAGAATATCGCCCAATGACCAATTTCTTGTTTGGCTGATTTTCCAGAGACATCCTCTCAAAAAAAAGTATTCTATGTGCAAGTTAAAACCTTAATCAAATTAGCAGAGACCAGGTCTAAGAGAAAAAAAATTGCTTAAACACCAACACTAAATGGTATTTCTTATCCACACCTCTCCCTCCTTCCTACTTCTCATTCGTGCCGGTTCGCCCCTCCACTTTTTCCTCTTTTCCTTCATCTTTCATAGTCTCATGCCATACATTTCTCGTCTTTTAATTCTTATTCTACTTCTTCTTCTCCTATTCCTCCTCCTCCTTCTTCTTGTTCTTGTTGTTGTTGTTGTTGTTGTTGTTGTTGTTGTTGTTGTTGTTGTTGTTCTTGACCTTCTTGTTCTGTTTTTCTTCTTGTTCTTGTTCTTGTTCTTGATCTTGTTCTTATTCTTGTACTTTTTCTTGTTCTTGTTCTTGTTCTTGTTCTTGTTCTTGTTCTTCTTCTTCCTATAAAAAATATTAGCCTTATTGCTGTCTCGCTTGCTGTGCGTGACCATTAAAATGCTCTCTCCAAACACATTGCTCCGCAGCTATTTCAATTATTCAATTATTTTCGACATCCGGTTCAGGTCCAATCCTAACCCAAGGTTGCAGTTAACTGTGTATGTCCTTGCCATTCACTTATATGAGCTGACTGAAGCCGATTGATTACAGACACATCTCTAGGCCCTGTCCGATGCCACTCTTTTGTTTTCTGTTTAGATTGCATGCATGATCGTAGAGAACTCTTGTCCTACGTGGGGATTTCGATAGAAATATTACAATTTATTACTCATTCGTCTTTGACGCATACCCCTTGTGATGCTTGGAAAGTTAAAGGTGTGTCGGTTTATGAATTCTTACCATTCAACGATTTTTCGTAACCTTGGAATAGTAGGCCTACATCGTGAAATACATAGGCCTAGCCTAACATGGAGTGAATGCGTGTACATGTACAAAGCAAGGGTATAAAAATTAGCAAACATGGCACATACTATAGCAAATGAGCTGCTCTCTATTTTCCTTATCTATATAAAGATCCTTTCAAACCAGAAATTCATGCATTATGAAAAGATAATGTTCCTAAAAATGTTTGCAAGAGTTACACGCTTTGAATTTCTGTCACTCTTCAAATTGAGGTACGCATTTATTCATAGCTCCATACTCTTAAACCAAAAATAAAAGAGTTACATAAGCCTAGTTCTTAGAGTATTAATTTATAACAGTTACACCTCGTTCTGCACAAAAATTGCACAACTGAAGCTACATTTTGCCTGCATTTTGCAGTGACAGTCGAATATGCATATCAAAATTTAATAAATCTATCACTCAAAATCCTGTCTAATCTAAATTTTAAGCCAACTACAAATGAACCACGCACCCACTAATTATACTCATCGAGTCTTATGTATTTTAAAATCAGGCTTATTTTTATCTTGTTCTAAAAGAGAATTATTTTCTCTGTCTCTCTCTCTCTCTCTCTGTCTTTCTCTCTCTGAGTCAAACCAACGAAATGAAACGTCGACAGAAAGAAGGGATCGCTTTGAGATCGGACAACTTTTTTACGATGGATTTATAAATATGGATATAATCTAATTCAATAGTTTAGAAATTTAAATATCAATATATTTGGCAAATCGAATTTCTTTTTACTCTTCTGGTTGAGTGGTGAGCTTGTTAGTAATAAACAGGCAAGAGACAGTGAAGGTCAGATGAAAATATAAACAAACGTATAGAGGTGTTGACAAACTGAGCAAACTCACTCCTAGATACAAAGGACAACTATTTCAAGTTAATCAGTTATAGTTTAGAGTTACATACCATAAAATCAATGCAACATAAAATCACCGTTTGAAATAATTTTTTCTGAAAAATTGAAAGAATTATTCCACTATGTATCATGATAAAGAAAAATGTTTTTATTTATTTAATATTCGGTAAGAAGTGAAGTTTGCAGTTAAATTTCATGGGTTTTTACCTGTATCAAATAGATATTAAACAAAATTGTCAGAAAATGCGTCGCAAGTAAACCGCATGAAGAAAGTGTGTCACCGTTAACTTAATTGGATCAGAATAAATTGAACTTCGCCTGGCAAGGCAACTTCGCCAGGAACTGGCCCCAAGCCCTAACGGTGTTAAGACCTGTAAAACGGTCAAGGTCCATATACTATGACGGCTCGCGCCCGTCTCGTCATTGCTTATGCTTTTGGGTCTGATGTGGCTCCTCCCATAAAACACCGGGATGCGCACTTGTGTGCATCACTTTGGTGCTTGGATGCTGGCAGGGAAGTTTTGTCGTGGGTTGTGTGATAAGCACAACCTGCTGAGAGGTACCGGCGACTTGGGTACTTCGTCGATGTGGTGTCGGTGGGCCGGCTATCCTGAGAGTGTCTATATGGCGGAGGTTCAGAGCTGAAACCCTTCACCCCCTGCAATCTTGACATATCTCCCATTATAGGGAGATGTAATTTTTTTTTTACTTTGAAAGGGGCATTATCCGTTAAATATAAAACACGCTCCTTTTTACTTGTTATCTTTCACGAGAGAGGCATTTCATATAATTTTCCAATACTTC
>JAWDGP010004600.1:7500-15000 GCA_033675545.1 Elysia crispata | reverse complement strand
GAAGGAGACAAAGTGTGAAAGAGAGAAAAACATGGAAGGAGAGAAAAGAAAAAGCCACACACAAGTTAATCATTTATCCATGCGCATGAACTCTTTACAATAAATGTTGAAAATTAACACGACAACTCATGTATAAAAATTATTAAAAGTAAAAACATAAAAATGCGTCTTTTTCTAATGCCTGTCTCATGCGAGATTGTATTAGAGTTTTCAAAAAATGATAAAAGTTGTTAAATACACATAGATCTTTTTATTGAAGTAGAAAAAATATCAGACAAATTTAAAATAATGATCTCAATCATGATTTTATTCAAAGATATTAAACTGTTCGGGCAAAGTGATTCGTCTTATGTAGTCCAAGGTTTACCCCCCCCCCCCCCCAGATTTAGCTTTCCCCTCCCCCTTTTTTATCCTCCCCCAAAGGACGCACTATATAGCAAAGAGGAAAAGCAGAGAAAGACAAATAGAGATTGAAACACGATCATGTCGGCCGACGCATAAGAAAATATAAGACGAGCAATGAATAAACAAAACGCCGATGAGAAAGAAATCAAAGTAATAGTGACACACAGTTAGAAAGTAACACGGACTGATATACTGATCAAGATGAGATAGATAGAAACAGATGAAATGACGAGAAAAGAGGCCCTACAGTTAGAGAAGAGAGCACAAGCAGGGAAGGAGGTGTAAGGAGGACCAGAAAGGAAAGATATACACCAGATATTGAAAATGAAACTGAAGCTAAACGGAAAAAAAAAGGAAAAAATGGTTCCCGAGCCTAAAGAAAACAGCCCGAAAATTTTAATAATAGACATAAATAGAGAAAGTGATAGTGAGGAAGAAGAAGAAAGCCAAGACAGACTAAGTAACTCCTAAGAAGAAACAACAATAGAACTTTGAAATAAAGAAACAAATCACTTAAGAACGTAACTATGGCATGAAGAATTAAGCTTTAAATTAAAAAAGAAAAGAGAGAAACAAATCAAGGGATCCAATGAATATCCAAAATGGAGAGAATAATGACATTAAATATTAGGGGGTGAAAAAGAAAGAGAACCACTTAATCAAACTCATTAGAGGCAACAAATTAGACGTGCTGCTGCTACAGGAAACATATATAGCAACAGACTATGAGTCACAACAACTACTAGAGAAATTAGGGCTGAGACAAGGACATTTTAATAAAGGAACCATAAAAGCAGTGGAACAGCAATAATATTATGCAGCGATGCTTTCGAAATTCTGGAGAAAGAAGAAGACGGCATAGGGAAAACAAGCTAAACCAGAATAAAAAACAAGGAAAATGACCATTACCTCATTATTAATACATACAGCCCTCTCCAAAAGACGAAACAGCAGAGATCATACTTTGAAAAACTTCTAAACCATACCAGACAAATGAATAAACAAAAACACCCAATCATATGGGGAGGAAATTTCAATAACGAACATGGTGACAGGGACAAGGACGCAGCAGAAATGAAAAATACTGTAGAAACACTAGCTCTTACAACAACATTGGATCAAATAAAGGGTGAAAACAGATCACATACTTTCAAACAAAGGAACTGCAGATGGAGAAAAAGACTACTTGACAGATTGTATATATCCAACACCTTCAACGTGTATGAAATAGAACATATAAAAACAACAATGAATATAGTTGGAATGGAAGACGGATTCATATAGTGATTTAGATGTCGACTCAAGGTTTACAAAAAAATATTCAGAAATGAGAGAAGAGGCACACAGAAGAGAGAGGAAGAAAGAAATAGGGAGATAGAGACAAAGAAAGAAAGACAACAAAAGAGAGAGAGCGTGTAAAGGATAAAACCCGCAAATAGAAAGAAATAGTGAGACACAGGTAAAGAGATACAGTGAGCTATATATAAACATGGACAAAGGCTTAAACAAAATGTATCAAGTTTAATAGAACAGTGAGAGAGAGAGAGTATGAAAGAGAGAGAGAGAACGAAAGAGGAACAAGAAGGACGAAATAAAAGAAAAAGCGACACGCAGTTACGATGGAGAAAAAAAATAATTTACTGGTTTAGATGACGTCAAAATGTTTACAAAAAATAATTAATAAAAGATAGAAGAGAGAGAGAGGGGGGGGGGGGAGAGGGGGGACCTGAATGAGAGAGCTCAGAAGGCAAAAAAATAAAGAAAGAAAGAAAACAGAAAGAAATAGGGTCACAAAGGTAAAGAGAAAGTTTTGGCTTGATACAAACATAGACAGAGGCATAAACAAAATAGAAATATCAAAGTTCATAGATCAGAGTTAGGGGGGGGGGGGGGGGGGGGGGGGGGGGGGGAGAGAGAGAGCGAGAGAGAGAGAGAGAGAGAGAGAGAGAAATAGTGATCAGAAAAGAACGAACAAAAAAAGAAAGAAAGGAAAAGTCCCACTTGGTAAGAAAGAAATAGTGAATTATAGACTGGAATAGACAGAGACAGAAAGAATGTATGGGAAGTGAGAGAGTGAGAGAGAGAGAGAGAGAGAGAGAGAGAGAGAGAGAGAGAGAGAGAGAGAGGGAGAGACAAACAGATAGAGACAGACATACAGACAGAGATATAGGAGGACGAGGTAAGAGGGACAGATACTGATGAAGGAGACGAAGTGTGAAACAGGAAAACCTTGAAGAGAAAAAAGAAAAAGGACACGAGTTAAATCATATATCAAGCGCATGAACTCTTTAAAATTTTTGTACAAAAATTAATGACAACTCAAGAAAATAGACCGACAGGTGGAGGGAGAGAAATATAAAGGAGAGATTGGTATACTGATTAAGATGAGACAACAAACTAGAGGCACACATAAGAGAGAGAGAGAGAGAGAGAGAGAGAGAGAGAGAGAGAGAGAGAGAGAGAGAGAGAGAGAGAGAGCGAAACGTTGTGAGGTAGACAGATTGACAAAGTAAAAATCTATAATGAAAGAAAAGAGGCAAAGGAGTGCCGATAGATAGAGAGAGATAGAGGGAGAGTTAGATAGAGAGATAGAGAGAGAGAGGTAGAGAGGGAGAAAAGAAATGACACAGCAAGTGAGAGAGATAGAGAGAGAGAGGAAGAGATTCAGATAGAGAGAGAGAGATAGAGAGAGAGGTAGAGAGGGAGAAAAGAAATGACAAAGCGCGTGAGAGAGATTGAGAGAGCGTGGGAGGGAATTAACCCGTAAAAAGAAAGAAATGGGGACACTCAGGTACGGAAAAAGAGTGAGCTATATACACACATAGACAGAAACATAAAAATAATGATCTCAAACATGATTTTATTCAAAGATATCAAACTGCTCGGGCAAAGTAATTCCTATTATGTACTCCAAGTTTTGCCATTGGGATGGTGGCGTGAAATAGAGGTATATAAGTATTAAAATGTTGAGTTCATTGATACCCATATAATGGATCTTTATTTTTTTTTATTTTATTTTTTGGTTCCAAAGTATCTACCATATAGCAAAGAGAAAAAGCAGACAGAATCAATAGAGATTGAAACACAGTCATTTCGGCCGACACATAAGAAAATAAAAGACGAGCAATGAATATAGTTAAAATGGAAGACGGAATGATATACTGATTTAGATGCCGACACAAGGTTTACAAAAAAATATTCAGAAAAGAGAGAAGAGGCACACAGAAGAGAGAGGAAGAAAGAGATAGGGAGATAGAGACAAAGAAAGAAAGACAGCAAGAGAGAGAGAGAGAGAGAGAGAGAGAGAGAGAGAGAGAGAGAGAGAGAGCGTGTAAAGGATAAAACCCGCAAATAGAAAGAAATCGTAAGACAGAGGTATAGAGATACAGTGAGCTATATTTAAACATGGACAGAGTCTTCAATAAAATATATCAAATTTTATAGTATAGTAAGACAGAGAGAGAGAGAGAGAGAGAGAGAGAGAGAGAGAGAGAGAGAGTGAAGGAGAGAGAGAAGGCGGGGGTGGGGGCGGGGGAGAGAGAGAGAAAATCGAAGATGGAGAACTAGAAATACAATAAAGAAATTGTCCCACACAGTTACATATGAATAGTGAGTTATGAATTGACATAGACAGATACGGTAAAATAGAACACTGTAATTAAAATGAGAAAATATATGTGAAGAAAAAGATTGTGTGATAGATAAAGTAAGAATGCGGGAGAGATAGACACAACAAGAGAAAAAGAAAGAGAGTGTAAGAGAGATAGAGTTACAGAGAAAGGAAAAGAGAGGAAAGAAATAGAGACTCATATATAGAGAGAAACTTTAAATACGTGTAAGAAATCTTTTTTGAAAGCATTTTCTTGTATTCTAAAAGAAGTGTCTACGTTACTATTTTACTCCCTCTGTCTCTCGTAACGGTGTGTCGCTATTTCTTTTTTATCTTCCTGATTCTTCGTCCTCCACACTATCTCTCCCTCTGCCTCCCTCTTTTTCTCTCTTTTTTCCATAGTCCTCTCTTTAACTCTCTCTCTTTTTCTCTCCCTCTCTCTATGTCTATCTTCTTTGCCTCCCTCTTTTTCTCTCTCATTCTCTTAATCCCCTTTCTAACTCCCTCTCTCTTTCTCTTTCTCTCTCTCTCTCTCTCTCTCTCTCTCTCTCTCTCTCTCTCTCTCTCTCTCTCTCTCTTTCCCTTCTTTCCTCCCTCATGTCATTTTTGAAACCATTTTTTGTAAGTACTCTAAAAGATGTGTCCACTTTATTTTATTACTCCCTCTGTCTCTCGTAACGGTGTGCCGCTATTTCTTTCTTGTCTTCCTGAATCCTCCTCCTCCACACTATCTCTCATTCTGTCTCCCTCTTTTTCTCTCTCATTCTCTTAATCTTCTCTTTAACTCTCTCTCTCTCTCTCTCTCTCTCTCTCTCTCTCTCTCTCTCTCTCTCTCTCTCTCTATGTATGTCTCTCCATCTTTCTTTCGGTCTATTTTGAAGCAAGTTTTTCTCGGCAGCCTTTCATGTTACGCATCTCTGATATAGTTACAAATTCTACTGTGTTGTATGTCTTTCTAATATCGGCTTTAGGTAGTATTATCATCCCTGTTTTTTTGGCCTAGGTATTGTGTTTGAGTCTTAATGACTGTGTCTCTGATATTTCTTTCTGAATCTTTCAGGTGTCCAAGATATGACTGTAAGTGAGACCAAAATGACGATTTTCAAACCTTTATTCCCCACCCCAGCCCAAGTGGCTACATCTGTGATACAGAATACGAATGACTTTAAACGAACAGTTTATTGTCTTTGTATAAAATCATGATTGAGATCGTTATATTCAATTTGTTTCTCAGTTTCTCTACTTGATTTTAAAAACTTATGGGCGTTTATTAACTCATTAATTTATTTCAAAACAATTTGCAAAACAGGCATACAAAAAACTTGGAAAAAGACGCATTTTGCATGTTTTTCTTTTTTTAATTTTTACACATGAGTTGTCGTTAATTTTGTATTTTAGCAGTTACTTTCGCCTAGACATAAGGCCGATCTAGATTGCTTTACGTATTTAAAAGAGTTCATGCCCTTACTGAGTGATTAAATCGTAAGATTTTTTCTTTCTATTCTTCTTCATTCTCTACTTTCAATCTAGCTCTCTTTCTGTATCTCTGTCTATCTTCCTCTCTCTCACTCTAATTTATTCTTTCTAACTCTCTCTCTCTCTCTCGCTCTCTCTCTATCTATCTCTTATTGTCTTTAAGTCTGTATATAACTTTAACTATCTTAATTCCTGTACGTTCTCACCTCTTTTTATTGTCGAATTAACATCCATTCCACGTTCCCTCTTTCTATCTCTTTCTCTTTCGCTATCTCTCTCAATTTCTCTCTCCCATTCACTCTCTCTCTATCAATCTCTCTCTTTCTGTTTCTCTGTCTGTCTGTCTGTCTGTCTGTCTGTCTGTCTGTCTGTCTGTCTGTCTGTCTCTCTCTCTCTCTCTCTCTCTCTCTCTCTCTCTCTCTCTCTCTC
This sequence comes from Elysia crispata, assembly GCA_033675545.1. Lineage (NCBI taxonomy): Eukaryota > Metazoa > Mollusca > Gastropoda > Plakobranchidae > Elysia > Elysia crispata. The sequence goes on along the minus strand of JAWDGP010004600.1, from coordinate 9,080 downwards.
TCTCCTTCTCTTTACTTTTCGCCTCTTCTCTTATTCCGAATTTTTTTTATACCTTTTGGTTCGTTTCTAAACCATTATATAACTGAGCCTTTTATTGTAATTGTGTTTCGCTTTTTCTGGAATCTGATTCTAGTTCTTGCTCTTTCATTTTGTCTCTCTTTCACTCTCTCTCTCTCTCTCTCTCTCTCTCTCTCTCTCTCTCTCTCTCTCTCTCTCTCTTTCTCTCTCTCTTTAGGTCTATTTGGAAGCCAGTTCTCGCCCAATCTTACATGTTACGCATCTCTGATATAGTTACAAATTATTCCGTGTTGTATCTCTTTCGAACATCGGCTTTAGATTAGTATTATCACAGATTATCTTTTATTTTCTGATTTTCCGGCTTACATATTGTGTTTTGGTCTCAATGACTATGTCTCTAATTTTTCTCTTTGCAGGACGTGGGTGCTTCCGAAGGAATGACTGAACTGGGGGTCCAAGATATGACTGTAAGTGATCCCAAAATGATGATTTTCAAACCTTTATTCCCCACTACCACTCAATTGGCGACATCTGTGATACAGAATACGAATGAATTTAAACGATTAGTTTATTGTATTTGTATAAATTAATGATTGAGATCGTTATGTTCAATATGTTTCTTTTTTCTCTACTTGATTTCAAAAACTTATGGGCGTTTATTAACTCATTAATTTAGTTTAAAACAATTTGCAAAACAGGCATACAAAAAACTTGGAAAAAGACGCATTTTGCATGTTTTTCTTTTTTTAATTTTTACACATGAGTTGTCGTTAATTTTGTATTTTAGCAGTTACTTTCGTCTAGATATAATGCCGATCTAGATTGCTTTATGTATTTAAAAGAGTTCATGCCCTTACTGAGTGATTAAATCGTAAGATTTTTTCTTTCTATTCTTTTTCATTCTCTACTTTCAATCTAGCTCTCTTTCTGTATCTCTGTCTATCTTCCTCTCTCTCACTCTAATTTATTCTCTCTAACTCTCTCTCTCTCTCTCTCTCGCTCTCTCTCTCTATCTATCTCTTATTGTCTTTAAGTCTGTATATAACTTTAACTATTCTAATTCCTGTACGTCCTTACCTCTTTTTATTGTCAAATTAACATCCATTCCACGTTCCCTCTTTCTATCTCTTTCTCTTTCGCTCTCTCTCTCAATCTCTCTCTCTGTTTCTCTGTCTGTCTGTCTGTCTGTCTGTCTGTCTGTCTGTCTGTCTGTCTGTCTCTCTCTCTCTCTCTCTCTCTCTCTCTCTCTCTCTCTCTCTCCTTCTCTTTACTTTTCGCCTCTTCTCTTATTCCGAATTTTTTTTATACCTTTTGGTTCGTTTCTAAACCATTATATAACCGAGCCTTTTATTGTAATTGTGTTTCGCTTTTTCTGGAATCTAATTCTAGTTCTTGCTCTTTCATTTTGTCTCTCTTTCACTCTCTTTCTCTCTCTCTCTCTCTCTCTCTCTCTCTCTCTCTCTCTCTCTCTCTCTTTCTCTCTCTCTTTAGGTCTATTTGGAAGCCAGTTCTCGCCCAATCTTACATGTTACGCATCTCTGATATAGTTACAAATTATTCCG
>JAWDGP010004599.1:82500-84503 GCA_033675545.1 Elysia crispata | reverse complement strand
AGGACGGAACATTGCATCATGTCTAGAGGGTCTTATTCTAGGTGTCTCGGTAAGGACAGTACATTGTATCTTGTCTAGAAGGTGTTAACCTAGGTTTCTCGGTAAGGACGGAACATTTTATCCTGTCTAGAGGGTCTTATCCTGGGTGTCTCGTTAAGGACTTAACATTTTATCATTTCTAGAGGGTCTTATCTCAGGTGTCTCGGTAAGGACTTGAAATTGTATCATGTCTAGAGGGTCTTATCCTAGGTGTCTCGGTAAGGACGGAACATTGTATCATGTCTAGAGGGTCTTATCCTATGTTTCAGGGTATGGATGGAAAAATTTATATTTTCTATATGGTCTTATCTTAGATGTCTTGATACGGACGGAAAATTGTCTAGAGGGTCTTATCCTAGGTGTGTGAGTAAAGACATATAAGTTTATCATTTCTAGTTGTTCTTATCCTAGGTGTATGAGGAAGGAAAGAAAAGTGTATTATTTCTAGATGGTCTGTTTCTAGGTGTATGAGGAAGGAAAGAAAAGTGTATTATTTCTAGATGGTCTTATCTTAGGTGTATGAATAAGGACAGAAAAGTGGATTATTTTTTTACAGTGTCCTATATTAGATGTCAGAGTAAGGAAAGAAAAGTGTATTATTTCTAGAGTGTCTTATCCTAGGTGTCTGTGTAAGAACAGAAAAATGCGTTATTTATAGAAAGTCTTATCCTAGGTATTTTTTTGTATTTGTAGAGGGTCTTAACTTAGTTCTGTCTTAAGTTTTCATTAGAGATTCTAATGTAGATCTTTAATCAATATTTACCAACTAGAAAGTGAACTAATATAAAATCTTTCCTTTTTGCTGGTTCCTGCAGGTGGCACAAGAAAAGAAAAAAAAGAAAAGAAAAAAAAAAGAAAAAAAAAAAAAGAAAAAGGAAAAAAAAAAAAACCCATCTGAACAATGAAGGGAGCCACGTCATGGCAGCCTGCCGTCTCCTTCTAGTGGCAGCCGCAATAGTTACACAGGTTTGTTAATTTTTTTTTTGTTTTATTTTCTTGTTTAGTTTTATAAATTGAGTTTTACAAAAGCCGAGTTCATGTTACAATTATCAATAAACTTATTCAGCTTGAAAGCTAATAAAAACGAATTTCTCTTTATTCCTTTGTATCTTCTTTATTTGTCTATCAATCTATGTATGCCTTCAACGTCCCTATGTCTTTCAAACACCCTCGTTATCTCTTTTCTCTCTGTGTATCCGTGTGTGATCTCTTTTTCTTTCTTTTTATCCTCTAATTTATTTGTCTCTCTGTCCTCTCTAATCTTTCTATCCTCTGTAACAGTTCATCCCTTTTCTCTTTGAAATACCTTCCAATCGTTTGTTCTTTTTTCCTTCACTCACTTCCCGCAGTATTCTTCCTCTCCTCTCTCTTTCACTCCGTCTCTTTCTCTGCCAGGCTGAATACAGTCAGCCCTCCCCCTCAAGGGAACACGGGGGTGACAAGAGTTCTTCCAAGAGAAGCTGGCTTTGGGAAGGAAAGAAAAAGTTGAGAAAATACTTTACGGTTGTAAAAAGAACAACTAGCCGCTGAGTCAAGCTTAGTTTGCCGCCACTCACCTCCACAGAGACGCTAGGGAAGTAACCCTTTTCTGGCTGGACACAATTCATGGCGGCAAAAAACTGGTAAGAATTTTACATGAAGGAAAATTTTTTTTTTTTTTTTTTGCGAAAGTGAAATAAAGAAGATTTAAAAAAAAAAGAGACAATTTTGTCGACGTTGATTATACATTTTTTTCATTGTTTTAGTTTTGAGTGGTGGGATGTTGTTTGGGGAGTGGGGGGGAAGGGGGAAGGGGAGGAATTCATGTTATTTGAAAACACGTTATAATTATTGTCTCTAGTAACAATGGGATTTCATAAAAAAATATTTATCTAATCTGATTAAAACCTAAAAGAGTCGAAAAAACTAACAACAGACAAAAAAACAAAAGAACATGAATTTTCATTATTGTAACATATCAGGTC
>JAWDGP010004599.1:37500-77500 GCA_033675545.1 Elysia crispata | reverse complement strand
TGAGAGAATGAGAAAGTGAGAGAGTGAGAAAAACGGCAAACGTAAGTGAGAACTTGAGGAAGGTAAGTAAGAGAGAGAGAGAGAGAGAGAGAGAGAGAGAGAGAGAGAGAGAGAGAGAGATAGGGAAGAGAGTGAGGGAAAAAGTGAGCAAGAGGTAAGTAAGAGATTGTGTCAGTGAGAGAGTGAGCAAGTGAAAAAATGTTACGTCCTTACCAAGATACCTAGGTAAGACCCTCTAGACATGATACAATAATCCGTCCATACCGAGACACCTAGGATAAGATCCTCTAGACATGATACAATGTTCCGTCCTTACCGGAAAACCTAGGGTAAGAACATCTAGAGAGGATACAAAGTTCCGTCCTTACCAAGACACCTAGGGTGAGACCATCTAAACATGATAGATTGTTCCGTCCTTACCTAGACACCTAGGATAAGACAATCTAGACATAATATAAAGTTCCCTCCTTACCGAGTCAACTAGGATAAGACACTCTAGACAGGATCCAATGTTCCATCCTTACCGAGAAACCTAGGATAAGACCCTCTAAGAATGATACAATATTACGTCCTTACCGAGACACCTAGGCGAAGACCTTCCTGAAAAAGACACCTTAGGTAATACACTTTACATATGATGCAAAGTTCCCTCCTTATGTAGACACCTAGAGATGATACAATGTTCCGAACTTTTCGAGACACCTACGATACGACACTCTAGAAATGTTAGAATGTTCCCTCCTTACCGAAACACCTAACATAAGACCCTGTAGACATGATACAATGTCTCGTGCTTACCGAGACTTCTATAATAAGACCCTCTAGACATGTTTCAATGTTCCTTCCTTACCGAGACACCTAGGTTATGATACTCTAGACATGATACAATGTTCCGTCCTTACCGAGACACCTATGATAAGACCCAGTAGACATGATACAATGTTCTGTCCTTACTGAGACACCTAGGATAAGACACTCTAGACATGATAGATTGTCACATCCTTACCGAGTCACCTAGGATAAGACACTCTAGACATGATAGAATGTTCTGTCCTTACCGAGTCCCCTAGGATAAGACCCTCTACACATGATACAATGTTCCGACCTTACCGAGACACCTAGGATAGAAACCTCTAGACAAGAAACTATGTCCCGTCCTTAATGAGACACCTAGGATAAGACCTTCTAGACATGATAAAATGTTTCTTGCTTACCGAGACACCAAGGGTAACACTCTCTCGACATGATACAATGTTCCGTCCTTACCGAGCCACCTAACATACGACACTCTAGATATGATACAATTTTCCGTTTTTACCGAGACACATTAGACATGATACAATGGTACTTCCTCTTCGAGACACCTAGGATAAGACCCTATGGAAATAATACAATGTTAATTCCTTACCAAGACACCTAACATATGACCCTTTAGAAATAATACAATGTTAATTCCTTACCGAGACACCTAACATTAGACCCTCTATACATGATGCAATGTTTCGTCCTCATCGAGACACCTATAATAAGACCATCTATACATGATGCAATGTTCCATATTTAACGAGACAAATAGGATAAGAACATGTATACCTGATGCAATGTTCCGTCCTTACCGAGACACCTTGGATAAGACCCTGTAAAATGATGCAATGTTCCGTCCTTACCGAGACACCTTTGATAAGACCCTCTAGACATGATACAATGTTCCGAACTCACCGAGAAACCTAGGATAAGACCCTCTAGACATGATACAATTTTCCGTCCTTACCGAGACACCTAGGATAAGACCTAGACATGATACAATTTTCCGTCCTTACCGAGACACCTAGGATAAGACACTCTACACATGAAACAATTTTCCGTCCTTACCGACACACCTAGGATAAGACACTCTAGACATGATACAATGTTCTGTCCTTACCGAGAAACATAGGATAAGACCCTCTAGACATGATACAATGTTCCGTCCTTACCGAGAAACCTAGGATAAGACCCTCTAGACATGATACAATGTTCCGTCCTTACCGAGACACCTAGGATAAGACCCTCTAGACATGATACAATGTTCCGTCCTTACCGAGACACCTAGGATAAGACCCTCTAGACATGATACAATGTTCTGTCCTTACCGAGAAACATAGGATAAGACCCTCTAGACATGATACAATGTTCTGTCCTTACCGAGACACCTAGGATAAGACCCTCTAGACATGATACAATGTTCCGTCCTTACCGAGACACCTAGGATAAGACCCTCTAGACATGATACAATGTTCTGTCCTTACCGAGACACCTAGGATAAGACCCTCTAGACATGATACAATGTTCCGTCCTTACCGAGACACCTAGGATAAGACCCTCTAGACATGATACAATGTTCTGTCCTTACCGAGAAACATAGGATAAGACCCTCTAGACATGATACAATGTTCTGTCCTTACCGAGAAACATAGGATAAGACCCTCTAGACATGATACAATGTTCTGTCCTTACCGAGAAACATAGGATAAGACCCTCTAGACATGATACAATGTTCTGTCCTTACCGAGACACCTAGGATAAGACCCTCTAGACATGATACAATGTTCTGTCCTTACCGAGACACCTAGGATAAGACCCTCTAGACATGATACAATGTTCTGTCCTTACCGAGACACCTAGGATAAGACCCTCTAGACATGATACAATGTTCTGTCCTTACCGAGAAACATAGGATAAGACCCTCTAGACATGATACAATGTTCCGTCCTTACCGAGACACCTAGGATAAGACCCTCTAGACATGATACAATGTTCTGTCCTTACCGAGACACCTAGGATAAGACCCTCTAGACATGATACAATGTTCTGTCCTTACCGAGACACCTAGGATAAGACCCTCTAGACATGATACAATGTTCTGTCCTTACCGAGAAACATAGGATAAGACACTCTAGACATGATACAATGTTCTGTCCTTACCGAGAAACCTAGGATAAGACACTCTAGACATGATACAATGTTCTGTCCTTACCGAGAAACCTAGGATAAGACACTCTAGACATGATACAATGTTCTGTCCTTACCGAGAAACATAGGATAAGACACTCTAGACATGATACAATGTTCTGTCCTTACCGAGAAACCTAGGATAAGACCCTCTAGACATGATACAATGTTCTGTCCTTACCGAGAAACATAGGATAAGACACTCTAGACATGATACAATGTTCTGTCCTTACCGAGACACCTAGGATAAGACACTCTAGACATGATACAATGTTCTGTCCTTACCGAGACACCTAGGATAAGACCCTCTAGACATGATACAATGTTCTGTCCTTACCGAGAAACATAGGATAAGACCCTCTAGACATGATACAATGTTCTGTCCTTACCGAGAAACCTAGGATAAGACCCTCTAGACATGATACAATGTTCTGTCCTTACCGAGACACCTAGGATAAGACCCTCTAGACATGATACAATGTTCTGTCCTTACCGAGAAACCTAGGATAAGACCCTCTAGACATGATACAATGTTCTGTCCTTACCGAGACACCTAGGATAAGACCCTCTAGACATGATACAATGTTCTGTCCTTACCGAGAAACATAGGATAAGACCCTCTAGACATGATACAATGTTCTGTCCTTACCGAGACACCTAGGATAAGACCCTCTAGACATGATACAATGTTCTGTCCTTACCGAGAAACATAGGATAAGACCCTCTAGACATGATACAATGTTCTGTCCTTACCGAGACACCTAGGATAAGACCCTCTAGACATAATACAATCTTCTGTCTTTACCGAGAAACATAGGATAAGACCCTCTACACATGATACAATGTTCTGTCCTTACCGAGACACCTAGGATAAGACCCTCTAGACATAATACAATCTTCTGTCTTTACCGAGAAACCTAGGATAAGACCCTCTAGACATGATACAATGTTCCGTCCTTACCGAGACACCTAGGATAAGACCCTCTAGACATGATACAATGTTCTGTCCTTACCGAGACACCTTGGATAAGACCCTCTAGACATGATAGAATGTTCTGTCCTTACCGAGACACCTAGGATAAGACCCTCTAGACATGATACAATGTTCTGTCCTTACCGAGAAACATAAGATAAGACCCTCTACACATGATACAATGTTCCGTCCTTACCGAGACACCTAGGATAAGACCCTCTAGACAAGATACAATGTTCCGTCCTTACCGAGACACCTAGGATAAGACCCTCTAGACATGATACAATGTTCCGTCCTTACCGAGACACCTAGGATAAGATCCTCTAGACATGATACAATGTTCTGTCCTTACCGAGAAACATAGGATAAGACACTCTAGACATGATACAATGTTATGTCCTTACCGAGTAACCTAGGATAAGACCCTGAGGACATGATACAATGTTCTGTCCTTACCGAGAAACCTAGGATAAGACCCTCTAGACATGATATAATGTTCTGTCCTTACCGAGACACCTAGGATAAGACCCTCTAGACATGATACAATGTTCTGTCCTTACCGAGACACCTAGGATAAGACCCTCTAGACATGATACAATGTTCTGTCCTTACCGAGAAACATAGGATAAGACCCTCTAGACATGATACAATGTTCTGTCCTTACCGAGACACCTAGGATAAGACCCTCTAGACATGATACAATGATCTGTCCTTACCGAGAAACATAGGATAAGACGCTCTAGACATGATATAATGTTCTGTCCTTACCGAGACACCTAGGATAAGACCCTCTAGACATAATACAATGTTCTGTCCTTACCAAGAAACATAGGATAAGACACTCTAGACATGATACAATGATCTGTCTTTACCGAGACACCTAGAATAAGACACTCTATACATGATACAATGTTCCGTCCTTACCGGGACACCTAGGATAAGACCCTTTAGACATGATACAATGTTCTGTCCTTACCGAGAAACATTGGGCAAGACCCTCTAGACATGATACAATGTTCTGTCCTTACCGAGACACCTAGGATAAGACCCTCTAGTAATGATACAATGTTCTGTCCTTACCGAGAAACATAAGATAAGACACTCTAGACAAGATACAATGTTCTGTCCTTACCGAGACACCTAGGATAAGACACTCTAGACATGATACAATGTTCTGTCCTTACCGAGAAACATAGGATAAGACCCTCTAGACATGATACAATGTTCTGTCCTTACCGAGAAACATAGGATAAGACCCTCTAGACATGATACAATGTTCTGTCCTTACCGAGAAACATAGGATAAGACACTCTAGACATGATACAATGTTCTGTCCTTACCGAGACACCTAGGATAAGACCCTCTAGACATGATACAATGTTCTGTCCTTACCGAGACACCTAGGATAAGACCCTCTAGACATGATACAATGTTCTGTCCTTACCGAGAAACATAGGATAAGACCCTCTAGACATGATACAATGTTCTGTCCTTACCGAGACACCTAGGATAAGACCCTCTAGACATGATACAATGTTCTGTCCTTACCGAGAAACATAGGATAAGACCCTCTAGACATGATACAATGTTCTGTCCTTACCGAGACACCTAGGATAAGACCCTCTAGACATGATACAATGTTCCGTCCTTACCGAGACACCTAGGATAAGACCCTCTAGACATGATACAATGTTCCGTCCTTACCGAGACACCTAGGATAAGACCCTCTAGACATGATACAATGTTCTGTCCTTACCGAGACACCTAGGATAAGACCCTCTAGACATGATACAATGTTCTGTCCTTACCGAGACACCTAGGATAAGACCCTCTAGACATGATACAATGTTCTGTCCTTACCGAGACACCTAGGATAAGACCCTCTAGACATGATACAATGTTCTGTCCTTACCGAGAAACATAGGATAAGACACTCTAGACATGATACAATGTTCTGTCCTTACCGAGACACCTAGGATAAGACCCTCTAGACATGATACAATGTTCTGTCCTTACCGAGACACCTAGGATAAGACCCTCTAGACATGATACAATGTTCTGTCCTTACCGAGAAACATAGGATAAGACACTCTAGACATGATACAATGTTCTGTCCTTACCGAGAAACATAGGATAAGACCCTCTAGACATGATACAATGTTCTGTCCTTACCAAGACATCTAGGATAAGACACTCTAGACATGATACAATGCTCTGTCGTTACCGAGACACCTAGAATAAGATCATCTAGACATGATACAATGTTCTGTCCTTACCGAGACACCTAGGATAAGACACTCTAGACATGATACAATGTTCTGTCCTTACCGAGAAACATAGGATAAGACCCTCTAGACATGATACAATGTTCTGTCCTTACCGAGAAACATAGGATAAGACCCTCTAGACATGATACAATGTTCTGTCCTTACCGAGACACCTAGGATAAGACCCTCTAGACATGATACAATGTTCTGTCCTTACCGAGACACCTAGGATAAGACACTCTAGACATGATACAATGTTCTGTCCTTACCGAGACACCTAAGATAAAAACTTCTAGACATGATACAATGTTCTGTCCTTACCGAGAAACATAGGATAAGACCCTCTAGACATGATACAATGTTCTGTCTTTACCGAGACACCTAGGATAAGACTCTCTAGACATGACACAATGTTCCGTCCTTACCGAGACACCTAGGATAAGATTCTCTAGAATGGATACAATGTTCTGTCCTTACCGAGAAACATAGGATAAGACCCTCAAGACATGATACAATGTTATGTCCTTACCGTGAAACCTAGGATAAGACCCTCAAGACATGATACAATGTTCTGTCCTTACCGAGAAACCTAGGATAAGACCCTCTAGACATGATACAATGTTCTGTCCTTACCGAGACACCTAGGATAAGACCCTCTAGACATGATACAATGTTCTGTCCTTACCGAGACACCTAGGATAAGACCCTCTAGACATGATACAATGTTCTGTCCTTACCGAGAAACATAGGATAAGACCCTCTAGACATGATACAATGTTCTGTCCTTACCGAGACACCTAGGATAAGACCCTCTAGACATGATACAATGTTCTGTCCTTACCGAGAAACATAGGATAAGACCCTCTAGACATGATACAATGTTCTGTCCTTACCGAGACACCTAGGATAAGACCCTCTAGACATGATACAATGTTCTGTCCTTACCGAGAAACATAGGATAAGACAATCTAGACTTGATATAATGTTCCTTCCTTACCGAGAAACATAGGATAAGACCCTCTAGACATGATACAATGTTCTGTCCTTACCGAGACACCTAGGATAAGACCCTCTAGACATGATACAATGTTCTGTCCTTACCGAGAAACATAGGATAAGACCCTCTAGACATGATACAATGTTCTGTCCTTACCGAGACACCTAGGATAAGACCCTCTAGACATGATACAATGTTCTGTCCTTACCGAGACACCTAGGATAAGACCCTCTAGACATGATACAATGTTCTGTCCTTACCGAGACACCTAGGATAAGACCCTCTAGACATGATACAATGTTCTGTCCGTACCGAGAAACATAGGATAAGACCCTCTAGACATGATACAATATTCTGTCCTTACCAAGACACCTAGGATAAGGCCCTATTGACATGATACAATGTTTTGTCCTTTCCGAACAAACATAGGATAAGACTCTCTAGACATGATACAATGTTCCGTCCTTACCGAGACACCTAGGATAAGACCCTCTAGACATGATACAATGATCTGTCCTTACCGAGAAACATAGGATAAGACCCTCTAGACATGATACAATGTTCTGTCCTTACCGAGAAACATAGGATAAGACACTCTAGACATGATACAATGTTCTGTCCTTACCGAGACACCTAGGATAAGACACTCTAGACATGATACAATGTTCTGTCCTTACCGAGAAACATAGGATAAGACACTCTAGACATGATACAATGTTATGTCCTTACCGAGAAACATAGGATAAGACACTCTAGACATGATACAATGTTCTGTCCTTACCGAGAAACATAGGATAAGACCCTCTAGACATGATACAATGCTCTGTCCTTACCGAGACACCTAAGAAAAAGACCCTCTAGACATGATACAATGTTCCGTCCTTACCGAGAAACATAGGATAAGACCCTCTAGACATGATACAATGTTTCGTCCTTACCGGAACACCTAGAATAAGACCCTCTAGACATTTTACAATGTTCTGTCCTTACCGAGAAACATAGGATAAGACCCTCTAGACAAGATACACTGTTCCGTCCTTCCCGAGACACCTAGGATAAGACCTTCTAGACATGATGCAATATTCCGTCCTTCCCGAGACACCCAGGATAAGACCCTCTAGACATGATACAATGTTCTGCCCTTACCGAGACACATAGGATCAGACCTTCTAGATATGATACAATGTTCTGTGCTTATCCAGACACCTAGGATAAGACCTTCTAGACATGATACAATATTCTGTCCTTACCGAGAAACCTAGGATAAGACCCTCTACACATGATAAAATGTTCCGCCTTACCGAGAAACCTAGGATAAGACCCTCTACACATGATACAATGTTCCTTCCATACCAAGACACCCAGATTAAGACCCTCTAGACATGATATAATGTACCGTCCTTACCGAGACACCTAGGATAAGACACTGTAGAAATGATAAAATGTTTCGTCCTTTCCGAGACACCTAGGATAAGACACTCTAGACATGATACAATGTTCCATCCTTACCGAGAAACCTAGGATAAGACCTTCTAGACATGATACAATAATATGTCCTTACCGAGACACCTAGGATAAAACCCTCTAGACATGAAACAATGTTCCGTCCTTACCGAGACACCTAGGATAAGACCCTCTAGAAATGGTACAATGTTCCGTCCTTATCAAGATACCTAGGAAAAGACCCTCTAGAAATGGTACAATGTTCCGTCCTTATCAAGATACCTAGGATAAGACCCTCTAGAAATAATACAATGTTCTGTCCTTACCGAGACATCTAGGTTAAGACCTTCTAGACATGATACAATGTTCCGTCCTTACCGAGAAACATAAGATAAGACCCTCTAGACATGATACAATGTTCTGTCCTTACCGAGACATCTAACATAAGACCTTCTAGACATGATACAATGTTCCGTCCTTACCGAGACACCTAGGATAAGACCCTCTAGAAATGAAACAATGTTCTGTCCTTACCGAGACATCTAGGATAAGACCCTCTAGAAATAATACAATGTTCTGTCCTTACCGAGACATCTAGGTTAAGACCTTCTAGACATGATACAATGTTCCGTCCTTACCGAGAAACATAAGATAAGACCCTCTAGACATGATACAATGTTCTGTCCTTACCGAGACATCTAGGTTAAGATCCTCTAGACATGATACAATATTCTGTCCTTACCGAGAAATCTAGGATAAGACACTCTAGACATGATACAATGTTCTGTCCTTACCGAGAAACATAGGATAAGACAATCTAGACTTGATATAATGTTCTGTCCTTACCGGAACACCTAGAATAAGACCCTCTAGACATTTTACAATGTTCTGTCCTTACCGAGAAACATAGGATAAGACCCTCTAGACAAGATACAATGTTCTGTCCTTACCGAGAAACATAGGATAAGACCCTATAGATATGATACAATGATCTGTCCTTACCGAGAAACATAGGATAAGACCCTCTAGACATGATATAATGTTCTTTCATTACCGAGAAACCTAGGATAAGACCCTCTAGACATGATACAATGTTCCGTCCTTACCGAGAAACCTAAGATAACACCCTCTAGACATGATACAATGTTCTGTCCTTACCGAGACACCTAGGATAAGACCCTCTAGACATGATACAATGTTCCGTCCTTACCAAGAAACATAGGATAAGACACTCTAGACATGATACAATGTTCTGTCCTTACCGAGACACCTAGAATAAGACCCTCTAGACATGATACAATGTTCTGTCCTTACCGAGACACCTAGAATAAGATCATCTAGACATGATACAATGTTCCGTTCTTACCGAGACACATAGGATAAGACCCCCTAGACATGATACAATGATCTGTCGTTACCGAGAAACCTAGAATAAGACCCTCTAGACAAGATACAATGTTCCGTCCTTACAGAGACATTTAGGTTAAGACGCTCTAGACATGATAGAATGTTCTGTCTTTACCGAGACACCTAGGATAAGACCCTCTAGACATAATACAATGTTCTGTCCTTACCGAGAAATATAGGATAAGACACTCTAGAAATGATACAATGTTCTGTCCTTACCGAGAAACATAGGATAAGACCCTCTAGACATGATACAATGTTTCGTCCTTCCCGAGACACCTAGGATAAGACGCTCTAGACATGATACAATGATCTGTCCTTACCGGGAAACATAGGATAAGACCCTCTAGACATGATACAATGTTCTGTCTTTACCGAGAAACCTAAAATAAGACCCTCTAGACATGATACAATGTTCTGTCCTTACCGGGAAACATAGGATAAGACCCTCTATCTATGATACAATGTTCCGCCCTTCCCAAGAAACATAGGATAAGACCCTCTAGACATGATAAAATGTTCTGTCCTTACCGAGACTTCTAGGATAAGACCCTCTAGACATGATACAATGTTCTGTCTTTACCGAGACCTCTAGGATAAGACACTCTAGACATGATACAATGTTCTGTCCTTCCCAAGAAACATAGAATAAGACCCTCTATACATGATACAATATTCCGTCCTTCCCAAGAAACATAGGATAAGACCCTCTAGACATGATACAGTGTTCCGTCCTTACTGAGACACCTGGGATAAGACCCTCTAGACATGATACAATGTTCCGTCCTTACCTAGAAACCTTGGATAAGACACTCTAGACATGATACAATGTTCTGTCCTTACCGAGACACCTGGATAAGAACTTCTAGACATGATACAATGTTCTGTCCTTAACGAAAAACATAGGACAAGACACTCTAGACATGACACAATGATCTGTCTTTACCGAGACACCTAGAATAAGACCGTCTCTACATGATACAATGTTCCGTCATTACCGACACACCTAGGATAAGACCCTCTAGACATGATACATTGTTCTGTGCTTACCGAGAAACATTGGGCAAGACCCTCTAGACATGATACAATATCCTGTCCTTACCGAGACACCTAGGATAAGGCCCTCTTAACATGATACAATGTTTCGTCCTTACCGAGAAACATAGGATAAGACTCTCTAGACATGATACTATGTTCCGTCCTTACCGAAACACCTAGGACAAGACGCTCTAGACAAGATACAATATTCTGTCCTTACCGAGAGACCTAGGATAAGACCCTCTCGACATGATACAATGTTCTGTCCTTACAGAGAAACTTAAAAAAAGACACTCTAGACATGATACAATGTTCTGTCCTCTCCGAGAAACATAGGTTAAGACCCTCTAGACATGATACAATGTTCTGTCCTTACCGAGACACCTAGGATAAGACCCTATAGACATGATACAATGTTCTGTCCTTACCGTGACACCTAGGATAAGAGCCTCTAGACATGATATAATGTTCCGTCCTTACCGAGAAACATAGGATAAGACACTCTAGACATGATACAATTTTCCGTCCTTACCGAGAAACCTAGGATAAGACCCTCTGGACATGATACAATGTTCTGTCCTTAAAGAGACACATAGGATAAGACCTTCTAGACATGATACAATGTTCCGTCCTTACCGAGACACATAGGATAAGACCCTCTAGACATGATACAATGTTCTGTCCTTACCGAGAAACATAGGATTAGACACTCTAGACATGATACAATGTTCTGTCCTTACCGAGAAACATAGGATAAGACCCTCAAGACATGATACAATGTTCTGTCCTTTTCGAGAAACCTAGGATAAGACCCTCTAGACATGATACAATGTTCTGTCCTTTTCGAGAAACATAGGATAAGACCCTATAGACATGATACAATGTTCTGTCCTTACCGAGAAACATAGGATAAGACACTCTAGACATGATACAATGTTCTGTAGTTACCGTGAAACCTAGGATAAGACCCTCAAGACATGATACAATGTTATGTCCTTACCGAGAAACCTAGGATAAGACCCTCTAGACATGATACAATGTTCTGTCCTTACCGAGAAACCTAGGATAAGACCCTCTAGACATGATACAATGTTCTGTCCTTACCGAGAAACCTAAAATAAGACCCTCTAGACATGATACAATGTTTCGTCCTTACCGAGAAACATAGGATAAGACCCTCTAGACATGATACAATGTTCTGTCCTTACCGAGACACCTAGGATAAGACCCTCTAGACATGATACAATGTTCTGTCCTTACCGAGAAACATAGGATAAGACACTCTAGACATGATACAATATTCTGTCCTTACCGAGAAATCTAGGATAAGACCCTCTAGACATGATACAATGTTCTGTCCTTACCGAGACACCTAGGATAAGACCCTCTAGACATGACACAATGTTTTGTCCCTACCGAGAAACATAGGATAAGACCCTCTAGACATTTTACAATGTGCTGTTCTTACCCAGTAACCTAGGAAAAGACCCTCTAGGCATGATACAATGTTTTGTCCTTAACGAGACACCTAGGATAAAAACCTCTAGACATGATACAATGTTCTGTCCTTACCGAGACACCTTTGATAAGACCCTCTAGACATGATAGAATGTTCTGTCCTTACCGAGACACCTAGGATAAGACCCTCTAGACATGATACAATGTTCTGTCCTTACCGAGAAATATAGGATAAGACACTCTAGAAATGATACAATGTTCTGTCCTTACCGAGAAACATAGGATAAGACCCTCTAGACATGATACAATGTTCTGTCCTTACCGAGACACCTAGGATCAGACGCTCTAGACATGATACAATGATCTGTCCTTACCGGGAAACATAGGATAAGACCCTCTAGACATGATACAATGTTCTGTCTTTATCGAGAAACCTAAAATAAGACCCTCTAGACATGATACAATGTTTTGTCCTTACCGAGAAACATAGGATAAGACCCTCTAGACATGATACAATGTTCTGTCTTTACCGAGAAACCTAAAATAAGACCCTCTAGACATGATACAATGTTCTGTCCTTACCGAGAAACATAGGATAAGACCCTCTAGACATGATACAATGTTTCGTCCTTACCGAGAAACATAGGATAAGACCCTCTAGACATGATAAAATGTTCTGTCCTTACCGAGACACCTAGGATACGACCCTCTAGACATGATACAATGTTCTGTCCTTTCCGAGAAACATAGGATAAGACACTCTAGACATGATACAATGTTCCGTCCTTAAAGAGAAACCTAACATGCGACCCTCTAAAAATGATACACTATTCTGTCCTTACTAAGATACTTAGGATAAGACCCTCTAGAAATAATACAAAGTTACGTTCTAACCGAGACATATAGGTTAAGACCCTCTAGACATGAAAAAATGTTCCGTCCTTACCGAGTCAACTAGGTTAAGACCCTCTAGACATGATGCAATGTTCTATCCTTACCGAGAAATATAGGATAAGACACTCTAGACATAATACAATGATCTGTCCTTACCGGGAAACATAGGATAAGACCCTCTAGACATGATACAATGTTCTGTCCTTACCAAGAAACATAGGATAAGACACTCTAGACATGATACAATGTTCTGTCCTTACCGAGACATGTAGGATAAGACCCTCTAGACATGATACAATGTTCTGTCCTTACCGAGAAACATAGGATAAGACCCTCTAGACATGATACAATGTTCTGTCCTTACCGAGACATGTAGGATAAGACCCTCTAGACATGATACAATGTTCTGTCCTTACCGAGACATGTAGGATAAGACCCTCTAGACATGATACAATGTTCTGTCCTTACCAAGAAACATAGGATAAGACCCTCTACACATGATACAATGTTCTGTCCTTACCGAGAAACATAGGATAAGACCCTCTAGACATGATACAATGATCTGTCCTTACCGAGAAACATAGGATAAGACCCTTTAGACATGATACAATGTTCTGTCCTTACCGAGAAACATTGGATAAGAACCTCTAGACATGATACAATGATCTGTCCTTACCGGGAAACATAGGATAAGACCCTCTAGACATGATACAATGTTCTGTCCTTACCGAGAAACATAGGATAAGAGCCTCTAGACATGATACAATGATCTGTCCTTACCGGGAAACATAGGATAAGACCCTCTAGACATGATACAATGTTCTGACTTTACCGAGAAACCTAAAATAAGACCCTCTAGACATGATACAATGTTTCGTCCTTACCGAGAAACATAGGATAAGACGCTCTAGACATGATACAATGATCTGTCCTTACCGGGAAACATAGGATAAGACCTTCTAGACATGATACAATGTTCTGTCTTTACCGAGAAACCTAAAATAAGACCCTCTAGACATGATACAATGTTCCGTCCTTACCGAGACACCAAGGATAAGACCCTCTAGACATGATACAATGTTCCGTCCTTACCGAGGCACCTAGGATAAGACCCTCTAGACATGATGCAATGTTCCGTCGTTACCGAGGCACCTAGGATTAGACCCTCTAGACATGATACAATGTTCCGTCATTACCGAGAAACATACGATAAGACCCTCAAGACATGATACAATGTTATGTCCTTACCGAGAAACATAGCATAAGACCCTCTAGACATGATGAAATGTTCTGTCTTTACCGAGACACCTAGGTTAAGACCCTTTAGACATGAAAAAATGTTCCGTCCTTACCTAGAAACATAGGATAAGACTTTCTAGACATGATACAATGTTCTGTAGTTACCGAGACACCTAGGATAAGATCATCTAGACATGATACAATGTTCTGTCCTTACCGAGAAACATAGGATAAGACCCCCTAGACATGATACAATGTTCTGTCGTTACCGAGACACCTAGAATAAGACCCTCTAGACATGATACAATGTTCTGTCGTTACCGAGACACCTAGAATAAGACCCTCTAGACATGATACAATGTTCCGTCCTTACCGAGAAACATAGGATAAGACCCTCTAGACATGATACAATGTTCCGTCCTTCCCAAGACACTTAGGATAAGACCCTCTAGACATGATACAATGTTCTGTCCTTACCGAGAAACATAGGATAAGACACTCTAGACATGATGCAATGTTCTGTCCTTTCCAAGACACCTATGATAAGACCCTCTAGACATGATACAATGTTCTGTCCTTACCGAGACACCTAAGATAAGACCCTCTAGACATGACACAATGTTTTGTCCTTACCGAGAAACATAGGATAAGAATCTCTAGACATTTTACAATGTTCTGTCCTTACCGAGTCACCTAGGATAAGACCCACTAGACATGATACAATGTTGTGTCCTTAACGAGACACCTAGGATAAGACCCTCTAGACATGATACAATGTTCTGTCCTTACCGAGAAACCTAGGATAAGACACTCTAGACATGTTACAATATTCTGTCCTTACCGAGACACCTAGGATAAGACCCTCTAGACATGATACAATGTTCTGTCCTTACCGAGACACCTTGGATAAGACACCCTAGAAGTATTAGAATGTTCTCTCCTTACCGAGGCACCTAGGATAAGACCCTATAGACATGATACAATTTTCTTTCCTTACCGAGACACCTAGGATAAGACCCTATAGACATGATACAATGTTCTGTCCTTACCGAGAAATATAGGATAAGACACTCTAGAAATGATACAATGTTCTGTCCTTACCGAGAAACATAGGATAAGACCCTCTAGACATGATACAATGTTCTGTCCTTACCGAGACACCTAGGATCAGACGCTCTAGACATGATACAATGATCTGTCCTTACCGGGAAACATAGGATAAGACCCTCTAGACATGATACAATGTTCTGTCTTTATCGAGAAACCTAAAATAAGACCCTCTAGACATGATACAATGTTTTGTCCTTACCGAGAAACATAGGATTAGACCCTCTAGACATGATACAATGTTCTGTCTTTACCGAGAAACCTAAAATAAGACCCTCTAGACATGATACAATGTTTCGTCCTTACCGAGAAACATAGGATAAGACCCTCTAGACATGATACAATGTTCCGTCCTTACCGAGAAACATAGGATAAGACCCTCTAGACATGATAAAATGTTCTGTCCTTACCGAGACACCTAGGATACGACCCTCTAGACATGATACAATGTTCTGTCCTTTCCGAGAAACATAGGATAAGACACTCTAGACATGATACAATGTTATGTCCTTACCGAGAAACCTAGGATAAGACCCTCTAGACATGATACAATGTTCTGTCCTTACCGAGACATCTAGGTTAAGACCCTCTAGACATGATACAATGTTCTGTCCTTACCGAGACATGTAGGTTAAGACCCTCTAGACATGATACAATGTTCTGTCCTTACCGAGACATGTAGGATAAGACCCTCTAGACATGATACAATGTTCTATCCTTACCGAGAAATATAGGATAAGACACTCTAGACATAATACAATGATCTGTCCTTACCGGGAAACATAGGATAAGACCCTCTAGACATGATACAATGTTCTGTCCTTACCAAGATACCTAGGATAAGACACTCTAGACATGATACAATGTTATGTCCTTACCGAGACATGTAGGATAAGACCCTCTAGACATGATACAATGTTCTGTCCTTACCGAGAAACATAGGATAAGACCCTCTAGACATGATACAATGTTCTGTCCTTACCGAGACATGTAGGATAAGACCCTCTAGACATGATACAATGTTCTGTCCTTACCGAGACATGTAGGATAAGACCCTCTAGTCATGATACAATGTTCTGTCCTTACCAAGAAACATAGGATAAGACCCTCTACACATGATACAATGTTCTGTCCTTACCGAGAAACATAGGATAAGACCCTCTAGACATGATACAATGATCTGTCCTTACCGAGAAACATAGGATAAGACCCTTTAGACATGATACAATGTTCTGTCCTTACCGAGAAACATTGGATAAGAACCTCTAGACATGATACAATGATCTGTCCTTACCGGGAAACATAGGATAAGACCCTCTAGACATGATACAATGTTCTGTCCTTACCGAGACATGTAGGATAAGACCCTCTAGACATGATACAATGTTCTGTCCTTACCGAGAAACATAGGATAAGAGCCTCTAGACATGATACAATGATCTGTCCTTACCGGGAAACATAGGATAAGACCCTCTAGACATGATACAATGTTCTGACTTTACCGAGAAACCTAAAATAAGACCCTCTAGACATGATACAATGTTTCGTCCTTACCGAGAAACATAGGATAAGACGCTCTAGACATGATACAATGATCTGTCCTTACCGGGAAACATAGGATAAGACCTTCTAGACATGATACAATGTTCTGTCTTTACCGAGAAACCTAAAATAAGACCCTCTAGACATCATACAATGTTCTGTCCTTACCGAGAAACATAGGATAAGACCCTCTAGACATGATACAATGTTCCGTCCTTACCGAGAAACATAGGATAAGACCCTCTAGACATGATACAATGTTCCGTCCTTCCCAAGAAACTTAGGATAAGACCCTCTATACATGATACAATGTTCCGTCCTTTTCAAGAAACATAGGATAAGACCTTCTAGACATGATACAATTTTCTGTCCTTACCGAGACACCTAGGATAAGACCCTCTAGACATGATACAATGTTCTATCCTTACCGAGAAACATAGGATAAGACACTCTAGACATGATACAATGTTCTGATCTTACCGAGACACCTAGGATAAGACCCTCTAGACATGATACAATGTTCTGTCCTTACCGAGAAACATAGTACAAGACACTCTAGACATGATACAATGATCTGTCTTTACCGAGACACCTAGGATAAGACACTCTAGACATAATACATTGTTCCGTCGTTACCGAGACACCTAGGATAAGACCCTCTAGACATGATACAAAGTTCTGTCCTTACCGAGAAACATAGGGCAAGACCCTCTAGACATGATACAATATTCTGTCCTTACCGAGACACCTAGGATAAGACCCTCTAGACATGATACAATGTTCTGTCCTTACCGAGAAACATAGGGCAAGACCCTCTAGACATGATACAATATTCTGTCCTTACCGAGACACCTAGGATAAGGCCCTCTTGACATGATACAATGTTTCGTCCTTACCGAGAAACATAGGATAAGACTCTCTAGACATGATACAATGTTCCGTCCTTACCGAGACACCTAGGATAAGACACTCTAGACATGATACAATGATCTGTCTTTACCGAGCTACCTAGGATAAGACACTCTAGACATGATACAATGTTCCTTCCTTACCGAGACACCCAGGATAAGACCCTCTAGACATGATACAATGTTCTGTCCTTACCGAGAAACATAGGGCAAAACCCTCTAGACATGATACAATGTTCTGTCCTTACCGAGACACCTAGGATAAGGCCCTCTAGTAATGATACAATGTTCTTTTCTTACCGAGAAACATAGGATAAGACCCTCTAGACATGATACAATGTTCTGTAATTACGGAGACACCTTGGATAAGACCCTCTAGACATGATACAATGTTCTGTCCTGACCGAGAAACATAGGATAAGACACTCTAGACATGATACATTGTTCTGTCCTTACCGAGACACCTTGGATAAGACCCTCTAGACATGATACAATGTTCTGTCCTTACCGAGACACCTTGGATAAGACCCTCTAGACATGATACAATGTTCTGTCCTTACCGAGACACCTTGGATAAGACCCTCTAGACATGATACAATGTTCTGTCCTTACCAAGAAACATAGGATAAGACCCTCTAGAAATGAAGTTTAAATCTGTTTCCTCTCACTTGATACACGCAACTCCCCAAAAGTAAGTTTTGAATGATAAACAAAGCCTGTATTTATGCCATAACGGGCCCAGCTGGAGTGTTAAAGACTAATTTTCTTTCTGATGAAATTTACTTATTTCATTCAGGGAACAGAAGCAGATTTCATACCAAAATCAATCGACAATTTTTTCAAAAAATTCATATGTTGCATTGATAATGAAATGTACGCATTGAACTGGGGAAGTTTAATTTCGGACTGAGAAGTCTTGATAGAATTCAGGGATAGTGTACTTATTGACCTGTGAAATTTGAGAATACCTGCTGGTTCTGACAAAGTAAAGCTTAGACTTTAATCTTTTCCCAAAAACTCTTTATATATAGCACATGTAGGAATCACATTCACTGATGAAACATGTTTGAAAAAAACACGTGCAAACTAAATTTGGAATTCTGAATTTTTTTTTATTCCCCTGATCTCTGCATTGCGAAATGGCAATTTTGAAAATGACCGTTTTGTTTTTCCAATTGTCCCCGTTTTTATAGATTTTTTTTCTTTTGGTTTTAGAAATAAAAAAGGAATGAATTATAAAAGATAAGAATAAATAGTGTGCTGATAGCCAAAAAGGAAAATAGTAAATTTTGTCATTAAAAAATAGCAGAGTTCTAGTTGTAAAACCTTGTAGCCACAGATCAGAAACCAACAGCCCATCGCCATCGTGCGCATCGAAAAGTTTCCGAACTGGTGTCCACACTTTCAGGCACTATTTTGGGGATTCCTGTACTTTTTTAATAAGCCTTTAAATCAAACTTTTGATAGAGTTGACAAATAAAGAAATTCTATCGAAATTATAAGAGGGAAATAATATTGGATTTGTTTCCCTGCTATCTCCTCCAAAGCCACTCAATGTACGCTGATGAAGTTTACTGAATTTTGATCTGCCGTGATCAATGCCCCACGCGGTACGAAAAAAAAAAAGATTTAAGCTAAAAAAAAACTCGAAAGTTCATTATATTTTTAGCATAATTAATTAATCAAAATTGTTTGAGAAATTTGTCATTAGGAACCGAATAACATTTAAAATATTTTTATCAAATGTTTACAATTTTCAAAGAATTGGCGTGTTTAAAACAAATAATTGTTATTTTATAGAAGTATTTATGTATAGAATAACATACATTTTGTTTTAATGGACAGAAAAACTGAAAGAATAAAAAATATAAATAAAATTTGACCTACTCCAATGTAAAAACAAAATCCTTAGCGAAACATCATCGCCTTTTTTACTTCTGCTTCCTTTGCAAAAATTTCGTATTTCTATACTGTTAAAAAATCTAAGAAAGATGTCGACCAGATACACTCATCGTGAGAAAGGAACAATAAAAACATTCATGTTAAGCCACTCTTAATTTGTCTAATGCAGATTTTGAATAAATCTGGAATGATTATATGCTTTAAAATCTAAATTAACCTAATCAATAAAAAAAAATCAGAGCCTTGGACTTTTTTTTTCTCTGTAACTTTTAAGGTTATTCTGGCTTCGTGGCCATTTTACACACTCCCAAAAAGTTTTAAGGTCTCGAAATTTAACAAAAAAGTTATTGAGTTGCAATGAATAATTTTTCAATCTTACAATTACTCCAGATCTGATCTGGTCGAAATCTGTATTAAAACTCAAGCAAGGCATATTAAGAGTGGCCGATTAATGAAATGGCTTATCTTGAATATTTTTAGGGTTCCTGTTTGACAATTATTGGACCTGGTGGATGTTTTAGATATAAACAGTCTAGAAGTACCAACTGCGTGCAAAAGAGCCAGAAATTCTGTTTACAGAAATGGCGACGATGACAAATGTTCTTAAAATATTGACCAATCAAATCACTGCTATTCTATTGTGCTGGATGGCATGTCTAACATGACGCTTTTGTTTTTACGGTGTAGCAGGTCAAATTTCATTTAATTAAAAAGATCCTTATAATATATTTAAAAAAACAGTTTTTATCAATTTGCATGTAAAATATAACAATAATTTGCTTTCAAAGCATCATTAACTTTGAAAATTTTAAACAACTGAAAATGGATTTTAAATGTTATTAAACCTAGTAAGGGTTGAGGTAGATTCTAGGCCTAGATCTAGATCAGATACTTCAGTCAATCTCAAGGTTAGATTCAGGTTACTAGGTCTAGATGTCTAGAGTTGCGGTCTAAGATCTAAATTAGAGTCGATACTATAGAAGTTAGATCATGTCTAGACCTAGGTCTAGGGTCCAATTTTTTAATATAAATCCTTGCAATCTAGATTTAGAACTCTCCCTATCAATTAACCAAAGGGACCAGAGAATCTAGACCCAGTTTAGTATTTCTACACCAGTCCTAAACACCCAGCTCACTTTGAGACCTGAAATTATATTTTTCTCATACATTTTGCCAAGCCAAGAGCAAATCTAGAGGTTATAACTGTCGCATCTAGTTTTGGAGATGTAATGCCTTCTGTTAAAGCAGTGTTCTGTCTCTCTCTTTTCCTTTGGAAGTTTAGACTACAAGCCCGCAATAACCTTTCAAGTTAAGTCATACATGTCTGAGCAGTAGGATGTTTTTATTTTGTTTTGGAGAGCACTTTTTCACACCATCAGGTCGGGCCCTACATTGTATCTAGATCTGCAATGGGTCGTCAGAACCACACTATGGTCTCCATGGACAGATAAACTGATGAGAGGGCAGCTGAGAAGATTGCACCCAAACTGAGTTAACTTTTCTTTTGCTTGAGATCTCTCCTTTATTAAATTTTAAAGAACGACTTCATGACAACGTCAGAAGAACTCCAGTGTCAAGGTTTTAGATTTTTTTTAACTGTACCATGATTGGCTCTAAACGAAATATATATATATATATATATATATATATATGTGTGTGTGTGTGTTATTAGTGTAAAGTTTGCTTTTTTTGATGAGTTTGTATCAGCCTAGAGCATATGTCTGTTTGGTTTTTTTTTGTGTTTTTTTTTTTTCTGAAGTTTCTATTTCTTCAATGTAGTTGTATTTCCCACCTACCTGTTTGAACAGGCGACCATGCTTGTTTCTAGTAAGGGTTTAAAACGAACTTATTACAGATTCGATAAATAATTGGAATAGCTGATTTACCATAAAAACTACATCCACCATGCGAGTAGGTTTTAATACTTTGATATAGATTTTATCAGCAAAACTAATCAAATAGCTTTGACTATCAGAGTTATGAAAATTTTGTTTTTTGTAATCATTTAACATGGCAATATAAAGATTCGTAATAAAGTTCGTTTTGTGTTTTCCTGTATGAAATTCTTCCCTTCCACTTGTGGCTGTTTGGTTGTTTTTATAGCATCATGGACCTAAAGGCTTAAAATATTGAAATAATTGTGATGGTGCATCTTTTATTTTTCTCCTTTCGATTTCATCTGTTTCATTTATATTTTTTTTCTCTCCGACTTTTTCTTCCTTTATGCTCATCTTTGTTTTTGTAGATCTATCTCCTAATTTTCCTTTCTACAAAAACTTTCTTTCAATTCTCTTCACTCGCTCTAGTTTTCCTCATGTAAATTTTTCTCTTTGTAATTTATCTGATTCAACTGTGTGCCTGTTTGTCTCTGTGTCTGTCCCTATGTCTCTCTCTCTATGTTTGTCCATCTGCTTCTCTCTCTATCTCTTTCTCCCTCCTCATCAATTTGATGTTTTTGTTCTCTAAAGCTGTTATGTAAAATAGAAAAGTTGATGCAACGTGACAACAACTTACGCTTCGTTACACAACAGATTTTCAGCCGGAACCTCATTTGTCTCAATCAGCGGGTGATCTCAGCGACATAAACAAACATCACACTTTTCTCGTTTATGTGTTACAACAAAACAGTGACAAATCTGCTACATCTAACTTTGGTTCATAGTGCCTTTGTCCTTACATAAAACTTTCGCAATCAGTTACTCATCGAACCGTGAATGGGTTATACCGGTCCAACTGAGTCTGACATGACAGTGATATCTGGTTCTCTCATCATTCAGAAAGTTGGTTCTTCTCTAAGGAACCGAAATCTGTTCCCAGCTTTACCTCACGCTGTCACAGACAACACAGAAATTGTTTCCTTCCAGAGCGCTAGCGGCCTGTCTTGGTTTCGATCCAGGTCTCGTTGCGTCACAGCCATGGATACAGGAACTTTTTTGATAAACTTCTCAAATTTCTATGTTCTTTTACTAGAACTCGCTGATTATGTGCCTCAATCCCACACTCTCTAGTTTTATTTTATTTTCTCATTCCCTCTTTCACTCACTCACACTCTCGTCATTCGCTCACTCAGTTTCTCACAATCTTGTCCCTCTTTCCCTCACTCACCCTTTCACTCACACCAAAAATAGTTCACTCACTCTCTCACTCACTCTTTCACACACTCTAAATACCATTAACTCACTCTTTCTCTCACTCTTTAAACGAATCACTCACTCTTTCACTCACTCTTAAAACCATTCACTCATTCTTTCACTCACCCTAACAACCATTCATCTGATCACTCTTTTACTCACCCTAACAATCATTCACCTGCTTACTCTTTCACTCACACTTGCAACCAATCACCTGCTCACTCTTTTATTCACACTTACAAACATTCACCTGCTCACTCTTTTACTCATCCTAACAACCATTCACTCACATCCTCTCTCGCTCACTTATTCTCTCAAACTCTCCCTATGTCACTCACTCACTCATTCACTCACTCTTTACTCACCCTAACAATCATTCACCTGCTTACTCTTTTACACACACTACAACCATTCACCTGCTTACTATTTTACTCACACTAAGAACAATTCAACCGCTCACTCTTTCACTCATCCTACCAATCATTCACCTGCTTACTCTCTTACTCACCCTAACAAGCATTCACCTGCTCACTCTTTCAATCACCCTGACAACCATTCACCTGCTCACTCTTTTACTCACCCTAAGAACCATTCACCTGCTTACTCTTTTACTCACCCTAACAAGCATTCACCTGCTCACTCTTTCAATCACCCTGACAACCATTCACCTGCTCACTCTTTTACTCACCCTAAGAACCATTCACCTACTTACTCTTTTACTAACACTTACAACCATTCACCTGCTCACTCTTTTACTCACACTTAAAACCATTCATCGGCTTACTCTTTTATTCACACTTACAACCATTCATCGGCTTACTCTTTTACTCACACTAACAACCATTCACTCACATCCTCTCTCATTATGTTACTCACTCACTCCTTCACTCACTCTTTCGCTTACACTAACAACCTTTCACTCACCGACTCTCCAACTCAATCTGTCACTCATACACTTAATCTTTGTCTCACTCAGTATTTCATTTTCATAAAATCTCTGCCTCTGTCTACACGTCTCTCTGTCTCTCGGCCTCTGCCTCTGTCTGCCTCATTATCATCCTCTACTTTTCTCTCTCGCTCTATCTATCGCTCTTCTGTCTCTCTCTCTCTCTCTCTCTCTCTCTCTTTCTCTCTCTCTTTCTCTCTCTCTTCTCTCTCTTTCCCTCCCTCTCTCTCTCTCTCTTTGCCTCTTTATCTGTGTCTCTCGGCCTCTGTCTCTATGTCTCTCTCTCTCTCTCTCTCTGCCTCTGTCTCCACGTCTCTCTGTCTCTCGGCCTCTGCCTCTGTCTGCCTCACTATCATCCTCTACTATCTATCGCTCTGTCTATCGCTCATCTGTCTTTCTCTCTCTCTCTTTGTCTCTCTCTGTCTCTAGGTTTTTCTATCGCTTGGCCTCTGTCTCTACGTCTCTCTGTCCTTCGGCCTTTGTCTCTCTTCCTCTGTCTCCACGTCCCTCTGTTTCGACGTCCCTCTGTCTCCACGTCTCTCTATCTCGATTTCTCTCTGTCTCTCGGCCTCTGTCTCCACGTCTCTCTGTCTCCACGTATCTCTGTCTCTACTTCTCTCTGTCTCCACGTCTCTCTGTTTCGACGTCTCTCTGTCTCTCTGTCTCTCTGCCTCTGTCTCGACGTCTCTCTGTCTCGACGTCTCTCTGTCTCGACGTCTCTCTGTCTCCACGTCTCTCTGTTCTACGTCCCTCTGTCTCTCTGCCTCTGTCTCCACGTCTCTCTGTCTCTACGTCTCTCTCTCTCTCGGCCTCTGTCTCTCGGCCTCTGTCTCTCTTACTCTGTCTCCACGTCTCTCTGTCTCTCTGCCTCTGTCTCCACGTGTCTCTGTCTCTCGGCCTCTGTCTCTCTTACTCTGTCTCCACATCTCTCTGTCTCTCTCTCTGTCTCCACGTCTCTCTGTCTCTACGTCTCTCTGTCTCTATGTCTCTCTGTCTCTCTCTCTCTGTGTCTCCGTCTCTCTGTCTCTCTACCTCTGTCTCCACGTCTCTCTGTCTCCACGTTTCTCTGTCTCTCGAACTCTGTCTCTCTGCCTCTGTCTCCACGTCTCTCTGTCTCGACGTCTCTCTGTCTCAACGTCTCTGTTTGGACGTCTCTCTGTCTCCACGTCTCTCTGTCTCTACGTCTCTCTGTCTCCACGTCTCTCAGTCTCTCTGCCTCTGTCTCTACGTCTCTCTGTCTCTCGGCCTTTGTCTCTCTTCCTCTGTCTCCACGTCTCTCTGTCTCCACGTTTCTCTGTCTCTCGAACTCTGTCTCTCTGCCTCTGTCTCCACGTCTCTCTGTCTCTCGGCTTCTGTCTCCACGTCTCTCTGTCTCCACGTCTCTCTGTCTTGACGTCTCTCTGTCTCTACGTCTCTCTGTCTCGACGTCTTTCTGTCTCTCTGTCTCTCTACCGGTGTCTCCACGTCTCTCTCTCGACGTCTCTCTGTATCTCTACCTCTGTCTCCACGTCTCTCTGTCTCGACGTCTCTCTGTCTCCACGTCTCTCTGTTTGGACGTCTCTCTGTCTCGACGTCTGTCTGTCTCCACGTCTCTCTGTCTCCACGTCTCTCAGTCTCTCTGCCTCTGTCTCTACGTCTCTCTGTCTCTAGGGCTCTGTCTCTCTTACTCTGTCTCCAGGTCTCTCTGTCTCCACATTTCTCTGTCTCTCGAACTCTGTCTCTCTGCCTCTGTCTCCACGTCTCTCTGTCTCTCTGCCTCTGTCTCTACGTCTCTCTTTCTCTACGTCTCTCTGTCTCTGTCTCTACGTCTCTCTGTCTCTACGTCTCTCTATCTTCACGTCTCTCTGTCTCTGCGTCTCTCTGTCTCTCTGCCTCTGTCTCCACGTCTCTCTGTCTCTACGTCTCTCTCTCTCTCGGCCTCTGTCTCTCGGCCTCTGTCTCTCTTACTCTGTCTCCACGTCTCTCTGTCTCTCTGCCTCTGTCTTCACGTGTCTCTGTCTCTCGGCCTCTGTCTCTCTTACTCTGTCTCCACGTCTCTCTGTCTCTCTGCCTCTGTCTCCACATCTCTCTGTCTCTCGGCCTCTGTCTCTCTGCCTTTGTCTCTCTGTATCTACGTCTCTCTGTCTCTCTGTCTCTGTCTCAACGTCTCTCTGCCTCTCTGTCTCTGTCTCCACGTCGCTCTGTCTCTCGGCTTCTGTCTCTACGTCTCTCTGTCTCTACGTCTCTCTGTCTCTACATCTCTCTGTCTCTACGTCTCTCTGTATCTACGTCTCTCTGTCTCCACGTCTCTCTGTATCTACGTCTCTCTGTCTCTCTGTCTCTGTCTCCACGTCTCACTGTCTCTCGGCTTCTGTCTCTACGTCTCTCTGTCTCTACGTCTCTCTGTCTCTACTTCTCTCTGTCTCTCATCCTCTGTTTCCACGTCTCTCTGTCTCTCTGCCTCTGTCTCGACGTCTCTCTGTCTCTCGGCCTCTGCCTTTGTCTCTCTGTATCTACGTCTCTCTGTCTCTCTGTCTCTGTCTCAACGTCTCTCTGTCTCTCGGCTTCTGTCTCTACGTCTCTCTGTCTCTCATCCTCTGTTTCCACGTCTCTTTGTCTCTCATCCTCTTTTTCCACGTCACTCTGTCACTCTGCCTCTGCTTCCACGTCTCTCTGTCTCTCAGCCTCTGTCTCGACGTCTCTCTGTCTCTCTGCCTCTGTCTCGACGTCTCTCTGTCTCTCAGCCTCTGTCTCGACGTCTCTCTGTCTCTCATCCTCTGTCTCCACGTCTCTCTGTTTCTGTCTCCACGTTTCTCTGCCTCTCTGCCTCTGTCTCCACGTCTCTCTGTCTCTCGGCCTCTGTCTCGACATCTCCCTGTCTCTCGGCCTCTATCTCTACGTCTCTCTCTCTGTCTCCACGTCTCTCTGTCTCTCTGCCTCTGTCTCCACGTCTCTTTGTCTCTACGTCTCTCGGTCTCTCGGCCTCTGTCTCCACGTCTCTCTGCCTCTTGCCCTCCCTCTCTCTCTCACTTTCCCTCCTTCTCCCTTCCTCTCTCTCACTCTCTCTTTCTCTCTCTCTCTCTCTTCCGCTCTGTCTCTCGGCATCTGCCTCTATCTGCCTCAATATCATCCTGTACTTTTCTCTTTAGCTCTGTGTATCGCTCTTCCGTCTCTCTCTCTTTGTCCCTCTCTCTCTATCTTTCCCTCCCACTCTCTCTCTCACTTTCCCTCCCTCTCTGTCTCTCTCTCTCTTCCTCCCTCTCTCTCTCTCTCTCTCTCTCTCTCTCTCTCTCTCTCTCTCTCTTACAATGGCGGCCGCAGCACAAGCACAGGTACGTCTCATGAAGGGGGTAGTGGGAGGGAGAGGGGGTTGAATAATCTAAATAATGGAGATTGCATGATTATGCCTTGTAGATAGCAATTAACGTAGATAGCTTACTTAGTGAAATTCAAATCTTTCTATACATTATTAAATTAATTGTTACCGTGTTAGTAAGAATATTCTGATTTCTTTTGTGTTTTATTTGAACACCATGCTCTTATCGTGTAAGTTAAGATACATGGATTTCTACAAGGCAATTTTGTATGTCCGTAAAGAGCCTTGTGTGATGGGAGTTTAAAATCAATCTAAATAGATTGACAAGTCCCAGAGTTCCTTGTTACCCAAGAATCTAGATCTCCTTTCCACCATGAGAAATGTAGAAATAAAGAAATGTGACGGTTTTAAAAATCTTCCAAAGGTTTTTGTCCGCCATGCCTTGTGTCCAGCCAGAAAAGGGTTACTTCACGAGCTCCTCTGTGAAGGACAGTCGCGGCAGACTAAGCTTTAACCATTCTGGACTTTAGCGACCAAGTAACGAGGCAACTCGATATGCGATAATGGCTCTATTTATATTCTTTCTATATTTTCTGTTCTTTTTTTTTGGAAAAGAACAATCTTTTCTGGATACCGTGGACGTCTTCCTCTTGGTCACGTTTGGAGAGGAGCTGATTATTCTCAGCCTGGTAGAGGAAGATGCGTTGATAGAAAGAACGTTGTGGAGAGTGAGAGAAGAAAACAGTGGGGAAGAAAAATGAATGTGAGTCATTTCATTTATAAAAAAAAAAAAAGAAACAGGGATAAAAGTTACAAAGGAAAGAGAGGCAAAGCGCAACAGACAGAGAAGGATCTGCAAAGAAATCAAGGAGAAATAGAGGCGAATCTTACATACAGTGGAAACCTCAAAAATCGAAGTCTGAGTATTCGAATTTCTCATAAACCGAATTTTGCAAGATGATAGGTTTTTTTTTCTTTTTGGCTTTGTTATAATAGGTCTCTTATTTCAAAGTATTTCTGATTTGATTCTCTTAATTCAAAGTTGATACCACATCATAAAGCTACATGCATGTCTCAAGCAGCAAGCAATGCCAATCACTGCCCAAGAAAGGCTGATCAGTGCGCTATGAAATCTAGAAGGGAGCGGATGCACTAACAGTACCAATTAATGGTCAGTAGCAAATCTGTACTGATAGCAACGTGGCATGAGGGAAGGGGAGGGGTGCTCGTTGCAGGCTCAGTAAACTCTCACTCAATGAGTCTTAGACTCTCTTAAACCCATTTATACAATTCGAATACTCCTAATTCGAAGATTTAATCCATTCCCATACAATTCGAAATACGCGGTTTCCACTGAATATGCAGCTTTAAATTACCGGAAATAAAATGGATTTTTTATCTTTTGAACTGAGTCAAAATTATAACATGTCCTTGCCTCTTTGAGACCCAAAGCATCATAACAAAAACTATTTTGTTTTTAAATTTTAAATTTAAAAAAAATAAACCTGTGTCACCGCAGCGACTACCACTATGAGCAGAAGGCAGGCTGCCATGAAGTCAGTTCCCTTCATAGTTGAGGAGCTGTTTTGTTGAAACCTGTGAGAACCAGAAAAATTTAAATGGTTTTATAGTTTTATATAAGACAAAATCTAGTTGATATATTCACTACAGTTAAAAAAATCCCATATGATTTCCAGGGAACAGGTTAAAAAACGGCCCTGCTTCCATCAATAACGTGTTAATATCTTACAATAAAAGGTTGAAGTAATTTGAAATCGTGGGATGGAATAGATATCTCTCATCTTTGCATGATTTATGGGTCTGATCGTGTTAGCCACGCACTGTCTGGAACGAGCTTTGTTTACTTAGGAACAGAAGCTGATATGGGCACGAAGGAGGCGATTATATACACCTTATAAGGATACTGTAGTACAAGTATTATTAAGGCTTTGATATAGATCTATGCTACAAATGAAATATGAGGAAAAAGGGGAAAAAAAGAGGTTCCGTCATTCTGCTTAACTTGTCAGTGTCACCAATTCAAGCCTTGTATGACAAAGGTGGTTTGAACCGTTTTAATTAGGAGCAGAGTGTAGCCTGGGCGTAGAAAATACAGTAAAGAAGAGATTTTTAAACTGAATTACTAATTGGAAGTTTGGCATTTGGCTCATGTTAAACCTTTCTGATCTGAAACCTGAAAAGCAAACAAGTTGTATATCTAATAATGCTTGTAAACGAGTAATATGAAAAAAAAACTGAAGCAAGAAGAGTCTGAAAATACGGCTGTGAGACACGACAAAAACTCTCCGCGAAGTGATAAATATTCTGCTCTTACTGAGACATCCAGGTTAGGACCCTCTGGAAGTGATAAATATTCTGCTCTTACTGAGATATCCAGGCTAGGACCCTCTAGAAGCGATAAATATTCTGCTCTTACCGAGACATCCAGGCTAGGACCCTCTAGAAGTGATAAATATTCTGCTCTTACCGAGACATCCAGGCTAGGACCCTCTAGAAGTGGTAAATATTCTTTTCCTACCAGGAAGCTTAGGATAAGAAACTTTAGACATGATACAATTTTCGTCCGTATCGAGACACCCAGGATAAGACACTCTAGACATGATACAATTTTCGTCCGTATCGAGTCACCCAGTATAAGACCCTCTAGACATGATACAATGTTCCGTCCTTACCGAGACACCTAGGATAAGACCCTCTAGACATGATACAATGTTCCGTCCTTACCGAGACACCTAGGAGAAGACACTCTAGACATGATACAATGTTCCATCCTGACCGAGACACCCAGGATAAGACACTCTAGACATGATACAATGTACTGTCCTTACCGAGACACCCAGGACAAGACCCTCTAGACATGATACAATTTTCGTCCTTACCGAGACACCCAGGATAAGACCCTCTAGACATGATACAATGTTCCGTCCTTACCGAGTCACCCAGGATAAGACCCTCTAGACATGATACAATGTTCCGTCCTTACCGAGACACCCAGGATAAGACCCTCTAGACATGATACAATGTTCCGTCCTTACCGAGTCACCCAGGATAAGACCCTCTAGACATGATACAATGTTCCGTCCTTACCGAGACACCCAGGATAAGATCCTATAGAAATGATACAATGTTCCGACCTTCCCAAGACACCTAGGATAAGACCCTCTAGACATGATACAATGTTCTGTCTTTACGGAGACATTAGGTTAAGACCCTCTAGACATGATACAATTTTCTGTCCTTACGGTGACATTAGGTTAAGACGCTCTAGACATGATACAATGTTCTGTCCTTACGGTGGCATTAAGGTTAAGACCCTCTAGACATGATACAATGTTCCGTTCTTACTGAGACACCTAGGATAAGACACTCTAGACATGATACAATGTTCCGTTCTTATTGAGTCACCCAGGATAAGACCCTCTAGACATGATACAATGTTCCGTTCTTACTGAGACACCCAGGATAAGACACTCTAGACATGATACAATGTTCCTTTCTTACTGAGACACCTAGGATAAGACCCTCTAGACATGATACAATGTTCCGTCCTTAAAGAGAAACCTAACATGCGACCCTCTAAAAATGATACACTATTCTGTCCTTACTAAGATACTTAGGATAAGACCCTCTAGAAATAATACAATGTTCCGTCCTTACTAAGTTACCCAGGATAAGACCCTCTAGACATGAAAAAATGTTCCGTTCTTACTAAGACACCTAACATAAGACCGTCTCTACATGATACAATGTTCTGTCATTACCGACACACCTAGGATAAGACCCTCTAGACATGATACATTGTTCCGTCCTTACCGAGACATCTAGGATATGATTATCTAGACATGATACAATGTTCCGTCCTTACCGAGACACCTAGGATATGATTATCTAGACATGATACAATGTTCCGTCCTTACCGACACACCTAGGATAAGACCCTCCTACATGAAACAATTTTCCGTCCTTACCGAGACACCTAGGATAAGACACTCTAGACATAATAAAATGTTCCTTCCTTACCGAGACACCTAGATTAACATCCTCTAGACATGATGCAATGTTCCGTCCTTACAGAGACACTCAGAATAAAACTCCTAGGATATGATTATCTAGACATGATACAATGTTCTGTCCTTACCGAGACACCTAGGATAAGATCCTCTAAACATTATACAATGTTCTGTCCTTATCAAGATACCTAGTATAAGACCCTCTAGACATAATAAAAATTTCCGTCCTTATCAAGATACCTAGCATAAGACCCTCTAGAAATGATACAATGTTCCGTCCTTACCGACACACCTAGGATAAGACCCTCTAGAAATGATACAATGTTCCGTCCTTACCGAGACATCTAGGATAAGACACTCTAGAAATGATACAATGTTCCGTCCTTATCAAGATACCTAGGATAAGACCCTCTAGAATGATACAATGTTCCGTCCTTACCGAGAGACCTTTGATAAGACCCTCTAGAATGATACAATGTTCCGTCCTTACCGAGAGACCTTTGATAAGACCCTCTAGACATGATACAATGTTCCGTCCTTACCGAGACACCTAGGATAAGACCATCTAGACATGATACAATGTTCCGTCCTTACCGGGGCACATAGGATAAGACCATCTAGACATGATACAATGTTCCGTCCTTACCGGGACACCTAGGATAAGACCCTCTAGACATGATACAATGTTCAGTCCTTACCGAGACACTTAAGATAAGACCCCTAGACATGATACAATGATCCTTCCTTACCAAAAAACATAGGATTAAACCCTCTAGACATGATACAATGTTCCGTCCTTACCGACACACAAAGTATAAGACCCTCTAGACATGATAGAATGTTCCGTCTTTACCGAGACACCTAGGTTAAGACCCGCTAAACATGTTACAATGTTTCGTCCTTACCGATACACCTAGGATAGGACCCTCTAGACATGATATAATGTTCCGTCCTTAACAAGGCACTTAGGATAAGAACCTCTAGACATAATAAAATGTTCCTTCCTTACCAAGAAAAATAGGATAAAACCCTCTAGACATGATACAATGTTCCGTCTTTACCGAAACACATAGGATAAGACCCTCTAGACATGATACTATGTTCCGTCCTTACCGAGACACCTAGGATATGACCTTCTAGACATGATACTATGTTCCGTCCTTACCGAGACACCTAGGATAAGACCTTCTAGACATGATACTATGTTCCGTCCTTACCGAGACACCTAGGATAAATCCCTCTAGACATGATACAATGTTCCGTCCTTACCGAGACACCTAGGATAAATCCCTCTAGACATGATACTATTTTCCGTCCTTACCCAGACAGCTGTAGATGAAGTTTAAATCTGTCTTTTCTCTCTTGCTGCAATACACACAAAACCTGTATTTATGCTATAAAAGACCCAGCTTGATGTGTTAAAACTATTAACTGATTGCGAAATATAGATGTTAATACAGGTTACACAACATTTATTTTTGAAGTATAGAGAAAAACTTCTCTTGAAGCATAAAACTGACATATGCAAATATCGACTTGTCAATATTTCAAGTTTTGCTTACAACTCCAGCTGGCTATGAATAATCGAATATCTAGATTTTAAATTATAATAATGAAAATAATGGAGATGGCATAAGATTTAGGCAGGCCTTTTGGGGTAGTTATAAAGGAAGTTATCAGAAATATTGACACGTCATGCAGAGCGCGTGTTGGTGACAGCAGCTCTTCTCCCTCTAGTAGCTCTTTGGCTTTCTAGTGGCCCTGAGGCAGAGGACATGGGGCGTCCATGATTGTCTTCTCACACCGCTCTTCTATTGCTTAGATGTATGATCTGGGTCTGCAGTAAAACAAGGAGGGCTGTAGGAGGATTTGAGGAGT
Organism: Elysia crispata; assembly: GCA_033675545.1. Taxonomy (NCBI): domain Eukaryota; kingdom Metazoa; phylum Mollusca; class Gastropoda; family Plakobranchidae; genus Elysia; species Elysia crispata. The sequence goes on along the minus strand of JAWDGP010004599.1, from coordinate 44,053 downwards.
GTGTGCATGGGTGAGGACAGGTGTGTGTGGGAAGGGGGGGGGGAGAGGAATGAAGCAGAAATGAAAAAAGCTTTGCGTAATTGAGCTGTTGCTATAAGAAGACCTAACATTGCTATTTTTTTTTTTGATAGATGGCAAAATGTTCAGTCCAATTACCTTGCATGTGACAAAAACAGAAAAAAAAAAAAATAAAAAAAGCTAGGAGAGAAGCACGTGGCAAAACAAACTCTAACTTTATTGCTGCTATGTAGCAATGCAGATTTATTGGGAATTAACAAACTTTACACTTCACCTTAGAGGAATAACAAGACTAGTGCAGCTGTTGAAAAGTTGATCAAAGCCTGCTATCTTCAATCAAGAACAAACAAGGAGTGTACTTTCACAAAAAGTTATGCAACATAGCTTCAAAAAATTAGCTCTGGCCAACAAAGCAATTTTTATTCAGTTTTCAAAGTGGCTCTACTTCTTTTTTGTAATTTGAAGTCTAAAGAAAGTAACTTCCCATCTCTGTATTTCATCATAGCAAAATTTGAAATCTCAAGCTCCAAATCTCCGCTATGCGATTGAGATCCTGGCATCAGTTTGCCTGGGCTGGGCTGCATGGGTGTTTGAAATAGGATCACAAAAAGTCTTGATCTCTCAACTTTTACCCTCCCCTCCACCAATCTTCAATCTTTCTTTTCTTGGAATCTAGATATAGATATTTTATTCGAAACATAAAATCTAAACCCAGAGCTTAAACCTTTTTGAAATTGTAAGCCTAAAAGTATAATTTAGATCTATATATTTACCTTTTAATTTGAGTAAAGGCCCTAGATCTAGAACCTGTGGCCAAGTAATTTTTTTTAGATCTAAAACCATAACATGTAGATCTATTCCAGACGCTTGTAGATCTACCACCGCCTTCATCGTGTGTGTACTTTAAGATAGATGTAAACGGTTCCTTACAAACTCTATCAGCCGAATCAATCATACAGCTTGCACAATCTATAAAAAAAAATTGTTTTGTTGATAGTAAGAAAACATTTGTTATATTATCCTGCGGCAAAATAAAGAATCGCTATTACAGAGTTTTGTATTTTTCATTGCCTTTTTGTTCTTTCATTCCTTCTTTCCGCCCACGGCTATTTGATGTTGATTGTTTTTTTGTTAACACCGAGCTCATTAGGTCTCACCTAGTTGGAATAGAGACCCGAGGGGTGGGGTATGGGGGATGAAAGAGTAATCTTTACTCCTTTAATTTTTTTTGTCGTAATTTTATCTCTTTCTTGCTATCCTTTTATACTGCCTCTTTCATCTGTTCCTCTATTTCTCTCTGTCTTCCGACCTCTGTGCCTGCACCTAAGTCGTTGTATCCATATCACGGTATTTATTTACAACACCTCTCTTCTATTTCTCCTCATTCCCTCTTTCTATCTTATTCTGAATGTCTAACTATCTGACTGCACCTGTGTGTCCCTATTTGTCTGTCTGTCTCTATCTATCTATCTATCTATCTGTCTATCTATCTATCTATCTATCTGTCTATCTATCTATCTATCTATCTATCTATCTATCTATCTATCTATTTATCTATCTATCTATCTCCTCCTCCCTTCCTTTCTCTCTCTCTCTCTCTCTCTCTCTCTCTCCCTCTCTCTCTCTCTCTTCTTTTTATTTCATATATTAATGCTTCCATGATAGTAAAATCTTTATTTTGCTTCTTGGTTTTTTTTTAACTTCTTGATGATATAACATAACCATATAGATACAACGTGCCAACCACGACCGTTTCGTTACACAACAGATTTCTAGCCGGAAACTCACCTGTCTTAACCAGCGGGTGATATCAGCGACATAAACAAACATCACACTTTTCTCCTGAATGTCTCACAACAAAACCAGTGACAACTGCGCTAAATCTATTCTTTTTGTCTGCATCTTTGTTCCTATTCGAAAAATGTAAATTTCGCGAACTGTTACAATTCATTGAAGCGGAGAATTGGTTCCAACAATCCAGCTGAGTCTGAACTCACATAAATATCTGCTCGTCTCATCGTTCAGAAAGTTGGCTCTTCTCAACATCATCTCAAGCTCAAGCTGTCCCAGACATCACAGAACTTTGTTTGCTTCTAGAGCGGCCTGTCTTCGGTAAGTCCCAGACATCACAGAACTTTGTTTGCTTCTAGAGCGGCCTGTCTTCGGTAAGTCCCAGACATCACAGAACTTTGTTAACTTCTAGAGCGGCCTGTCTTCTGTAAGTCCCAGACATCACAGAACTTTGTTTGCTTCTAGAGCGGCCTGTCTTCGGTAAGTCCCAGACATCACAGAACTTTGTTAACTTCTAGAGCGGCCTGTCTTCGGTAAGTCCCAGACATCACAGAACATTGTATCATGTCTAGAGGGTTTTATCCTAGGTGTCTCGGTAAGGACGGAACATTGTATCATGTCTAGAGTGTCTTATCCTAGATGTCTCGGTAAGGACGGAACATTGTATCATGTCTAGATGCTCTTATCCTAGGTGTCTCGGTAAAGACGGAACATTCTATCATGTCTAGAGGGTCTTATACTTTGTGTGTCGGTAAGGACGGAACATTGTATCATGTCTAGAGGGTTTTCTCATAGGTGTCTCGTTAAAGACGGAACATTGTCTCATGTCTAGAGAGTCTTATCCTATGTGCTTCAATAAAAACGGAATATTGTGTCATGTCTAGATGCCCTTATCCTAGGTGTCTCGGTAAGGACGGGACATAGTATCATGTCTAGAAGGTCTTTTCCTAGGTGTCTCGGTAAGGACAGAACATAGTATCATGTCTAGAAGGTCTTTAACTAGGTGTCTCGGTAAGGACGGAACATAGTATCATGTCTAGAGGGTATTATCCTAGGTGTCTCGGTAAGGACAGAACATTGTATCATGTCTAGAGGGTTTTATCCTATTTTTCTTGGTAAGGAAGGAACATTTTATTATGTCTAGAGGTTCTTATCCTAAGTGCCTTGGTAAGGACGGAACATTGTATCATGTCTAGAGGGTCCTATCCTAGGTGTCTCGGTAAGGACGGAACATTGTAACATGTTTAGCGGGTCTTAATCTGGGTGTCTCGGTAAGGACGGAACATTGTATCATGTCTAGAGGGTCTTATCCTATGTGTCCCGGTAAGGACGGAACATTGTATCAAGTCTAGAGGGTCTTATCCTATGTGTCCCGGTAAGGACGGAACATTGTATCATGTCTAGAGGGTCTTATCCTATGTGCCCCGGTAAGGACGGAACATTGTATCAAGTCTAGAGGGTCTTATCCTATGTTTCAGTGTATGGATGGAAATCTATAGTTTCTATATGGTCTTATATTAGATGTCTTAATACGGATGGAAAAGTGTCTAGAGGGTCTTATCCTAGGTGCATAACTAAAGACAGATAAGTTTATTATTTCTAGAGTGTCTTATTTTAGGTATCTAAGGAAGGAAAGAAAAGTTTATTATTTCTAGAGTGTCCTATTTTAGGTGTCTGAGGAAGGAAATAAAAGTGTATTATTTCTAGATGGTCTTATCGTTGGTGTCTGGGTAAGGACGGAAAAGTGTGTTATTTATAGAAAGACTTATCCTATTTAATTTTTTTTATTTATAGAGGGCCTTAACTTAATTCTGTCTTTAGTTTTCATTAGAGATTCTAATGCAGATCTTTAATCAATATTTATCAACTAGAAAGTGAACTAATATAAAACCTTTCACTTTTGCTGGTTCCTGCAGGTGGCACAAAAAAAGAAAAAAAAGAAAACCCATCTGAACAATGAAGGGAAGCCACGTCATGGCAGCCGGCCTTCTCCTTCTAGTGGCAGCCGCAATAGTTACACAGGTCTGTTAAATTTGGTTTTTTTTTTTATTTTCTTGTTTAGTTTTATAAATTGAGTTTTATAAGAGCCGAGTTCATGTTACAATTATAAATAAATTTAATCAGCTCGAAAGCTAATAAAAACGAATTCCTCTTTATTCCTTTGTATCTTCTTTATCTGTCTATCAATCTATTTATGCCCTCAACGTCCCTATGTCTTTCAAACACCCTCGTTATCTCTTTACTCTCTGTGTATCCGTGTGTGATCTCTTTTTCTTTCTTTTTATCCTCTAATTTATTTGTCTCTCTTTCCTCTCTAATCTTTCTATCCTCTGTAACAGTTTATCCCTTTTCTGTTTGAAATCCCTTCCAACCGTTTCTACATTTTTTCCTTCTCTCACTCCCCGCAGTATTCTTCCTCTCCTCTCTCTTTCACTCCGTCTCTTTCTCTGCCAGGCTGAATACAGTCAGCCCTCCCCCTCAAGGGACCACGGGGGTGACAAGAGTTTTTCCAAGAGAAGCTGGCTTTGGGAAGAAAAGAAAAAGTTGAGAAAATACTTTACGGTTGTAAAAAGAACAGCTAGCCGCTGAGTCAAGCTTAGTTTGCCGCCACTCACCTCCACAGAGACGCTAGGGAAGTAACCCTTCTCTGGCTGGACACAATTCATGGCGGCAAAAAACTGGTAAGAATTTTACATGAAGCAGAATTTTTTTTTTTGGCGAAAGTGAAATAAAGATTTAAAAAATAAAGAATTTTGTCGAAGTTGATTATACATTTTTTTTCATTGTTTTAGTTTTGAGTGGTGGGATGTTGTTTGGGGAGTGGGGGTGAAGGTGGAAGGGGAGGAATTCATGTTATTTGAAAACACGTTATAATTATTGTCTCTAGTAACAATGGGATTTCATAAAAAATATTTATCTAATCTGAATTAAAACTTAAAAGAGTCGAAAAAAACTAACAACAGACAAAAAACAAAAGAACATGAATTTTCATTATTGTAACATATCTGGTCATTGTCCTTGGCTGTTAAATAAAATGAAAATTTACTAAGCTGGAGAAAACAAAGGTCTATTGAAAGGAAAGTACTCACCTCATTACCGAAGTTTGTCTCTTTCACTGACATTCTGCAATTCCCGTCTAAAGGTTTTCTCTTTCAGTCACATTCTGCACTTCCCTTCTAAAGTTTGTCTCTTTCACTGACATTCTGCACTTCCCTTCTAAAGTTTGTCTCTTTCAGTGACATTCTGCACTTCCCTTCTACAATTTGTCTCTTTCACTGACATTCTGCACTTCCCTTCTAAAGTTTGTCTCTTTCACTGACATTCTGCACTTCCCTTCTAAAGTTTGTCTCTTTCAGTGACATTCTGCACTTCCCTTCTACAATTTGTCTCTTTCACAGACATTCTGCACTTCCCTTCTAAAGTTTGTGTCTTTCACTGACATTCTGCACTACCCTTCTAAAGTTTGTCTCTTTCACTGACATTCTGCACTTCCCTTCTAAAGTTTGTCTCTTTCACTGACATTCTGCACTTCCCTTCTACAATTTGTCTCTTTCACTGACATTCTGCACTTCCCTTCTAAAGTTTGTCTCTTTCACTGACATTCTGCACTTCCCTTCTACAATTTGTCTCTTTCACTGACATTCTGCACTTCCCTTCTAAAGTTTGTCTCTTTCACTGACATTCTGCATTCCCTTCTAAAGTTTGTCTCTTTCACTTACATTCTGAAATTCCCTTCTAAAGTTTGTCTCTTTCACTGACATTCTGCACTTCCCTTCTAAAGTTTGTCTCTTTCACTGACATTCTGAACTTCCTTTCTAAAGTTTGTCTCTTTCACTGACATTCTGCACTTCCCTTTTAAAGTTTGTCTGTTTCACTGACATTCTGCACTTCTTTTCTAAAGTTTGTCTCTTTCACTGACATTCTGCACTTCTTTTCTAAAGTTTGTCTCTTTCACTGACATTCTGCACTTCCCTTCTACAATTTGTCTCTTTCACTGACATTCTGCACTTCCCTTCTAAAGTTTGTCTCTTTCACTGACATTCTGCACTTCCCTTCTACAATTTGTCTCTTTCACTGACATTCTGCACTTCCCTTCTCCAATTTGTCTCTTTCACTGACATTCTGCACTTCCCTTCTACAATTTGTCTCTTTCACTGACATTCTGCACTTCTTTTCTAAAGTTTGTCTCTTTCACTGACATTCTGCACTTCCCTTCTAAAGTTTGTCTCTTTCACTGACATTCTGCACTTCCCTTCTACAATTTGTCTCTTTCACTGACATTCTGCACTTCCCTTCTAAAGTTTGTCTCTTTCACTGACATTCTGCACTTCCCTTCTACAATTTGTCTCTTTCACTGACATTCTGCACTTCCCTTCTAAAGTTTGTCTCTTTCACAGATATTCTGCAATTCCCGTCTAAAGGTTTTCTCTTTCACTGACATTCTGCACTTCCCTTCTAAAGTTTGTCTCTTTCACTGACATTCTGCACTTCCCTTCTAAAGTTTGTCTCTTTCACTGACATTCTGCACTTCCCTTCTAAAGTTTGTCTCTTTCACTGACATTCTGCACTTCCCTTCTAAAGTTTGTCTCTTTCACTGACATTCTGCACTTCTTTTCTAAAGTTTGTCTCTTTCACTGACATTCTGCACTTCCCTTCTACAATTTGTCTCTTTCACAGACATTCTGCACTTCCCTTCTAAAGTTTGTGTCTTTCACTGACATTCTGCACTACCCTTCTAAAGTTT
>JAWDGP010004599.1:7500-35000 GCA_033675545.1 Elysia crispata | reverse complement strand
CAACCAACCACTGTGATGGCAGTGTAGAGGGTCTTTGCATCGCTGATGACTTTAAGGACTTTCTTTATCTTTTTCCACTTTCTCTTTAACCACCCTCTCTTGTAAACATGGACAATTTCATCCTGGTCACGTGGTATGTCGACGTCACTGTTCTCGCTCTGGTAGGAGAGGCAAAAAGAAAGAGAGTGGATAGAAAGAAAGTAAAAAAAAGGGAGCGGAGAAAAAAGAGAGAGAGACGAGTGGCTGTTGTGAGTGATTTCAAGATGTTTAGAGACGGGCGGAGGAGAGAGGAGAGACAGAGAGAACAAAGAGTGTGAGAAATGAAAGGAAAGAAATTGAAATGAAGGAGAGACATTCAGGGGAGGGAAGAGAGAGAGAGAGAGAGAGAGAGAGAGAGAGAAAGAGAGAGAGAGAGGGGTGTAGAGGAGAGGGGGGAGGGGAGAGTAGGTTGGAAGATAGACAGACTGATAGAGAAGGAGATACAAAGAAGTGAAGGAGAATCAGAGATGGACGTGGCTTACAGGCAGGGGGAAAAAAAAGGAAAAGAACATAGAGATAATTTTTTTCTTACCTTTTTAAGCTCCGTCAAAATATGTCACATGCCCCTGCCCTTGTAAAACTAAAGGCATTAAAATAAAAAAAAAATTACCAAAAAGTGGGGTAAAATCCCAGAAAAAAACACACCTGTGACACACCTGTGACATACCTGTGACAGTGCTGCTACTGCTACGATGAGGAGAAGACAGGCTGCCATGACTTGTGTTCCCTTCATTGCTCAGATGTGGTTTGGTTTTGGTGTTTTTTCCTGTGAGAGCCAGTAGGTCTAAAACTCCATAACAATGTTTATCTAAAACATTTACTATTTAAATATTTAAAAAAAAATTCGTTTTGCTTGAAAGACAAAACACAAGATAAAAAATAAAAAATAAAAAGCTTTGTCTTATCCTGTATTGCACATTTCTGATGTAAAGCCAGAAAAAGAGTCAACTTGTATGAAGGAAAAACTAAAGTTAAATTTAAGGTGATGGCTGGAAGATGCGACAAAAATCCGTGATGATATCAGAGCGATTTTTCGCCCCGAGGGCATAGCGAGAGAGTGAGAGAGTGAGAAAGTGGTAAGTGAGAACGTGAGAGAGTGAGAAAGTGAGTGATTGAGAGAGTGAGAAAGTGAGAAAGTGGTAAGTGAGAACGTGAAAGAGTGAGAAAGTGAGCGAGTGAGAGAGTGACAGAGTGAGAAAGTGAAAGAGTGAGAAAGTTGTAAGTGAGAGAGTGAGAGAGTGAGAAAGTGAGTGATTGAGAGAGTGAGAAAGTGAGAAAGTGGTAAGTGAGAACGTGAAAGAGTGAGAAAGTGAGCGAGTGAGAGAGTGAGAAAGTGAAAGAGTGAGAAAGTGAGAGAATGAGATAGTGAGAGAGTAAGAAAAACGGCAAACGTAAGTGAGAACTTGAGGAAGGAAAGTAAGAGAGAGAGAGAGAGAGAGAGAGCGAGAGGAGAGAGTGAGAGAAAAAGTGAGCAAGTGGTAAGTAAGAGATTGTGTAAGTGAGAGAGTGAGCAAGTGAAAAAATGTTCCGTCCTTACCAAGATACCTAGGTAAGACCCTCTAGACATGATACAATGTTCCTTCCTTACCGAGACACCTAGGATAAGACCCTCTAAAAATGATACAATGTTCCGTCCTTACCAAGATACCTAGGTAAGACCCTCTAGACATGATACAATGTTCCGTCCATACGGAGACACCTAGGATAAGACCCTCTAGACATGATACAATGTTCCGTCCTTACCAAGATACTTAGGTAAGACCCTCTAGAAATGATACAATGTTCCGTCCTTACCGGGAAACCTAGGGTAAGAACCTCTAGAGGGGATACAAAGTTCCGTCCTTACCAAGACACCTAGGGTAAGACCATCTAAACATGATAGATTGTTCCGTCCTTACCAAGACACCTAGGATAAGACCCTCTAGACATAATATAATGTTCCCTCCTTACCGAGTCAACTAGGATAAGACCCTCTAGACATGATACAATGTTCCATCCTTAACGAGACACCTAGGATAAGACCCTCTAGACAATATAATGTTCCCTCCTTAGCGAGTCAACTAGGATAAGACCCTCTAGACATGATACAATGTTCCATCATTACCGAGACACCTAGGATAAGACCCTCTAGAAATGATACAATATTCCGTCCTTACCGAGAACCCTAGGCGAAGACCCTCTAAAAATGATACAAAGTTCCGTCCTTACAGAGACACATAGGATAAGACCCTCTAGACATGATACAATGTTCCTTCCTGAAAAAGACACGTATTTTAAGACCCTCTAGACATGATACAATGTTCGGTCATTACCGAGACATCTAGGTTAAGACCCTCTAGACATGCTGCAATGTTCAGTTCTTACTGAAAACACTAGTATAAGACCCTCTAGACATGATACAATGTTCCGTCCTTATCTAAAGACCAAGGATAAGACCCTCTATAAATGATACAATGTTCCGTCCTTATCTAAAGACCAAGGATAAGACCCTCTACACATGATATAATGTTCCGTCCTTACCTAAGCACCCAGAGTAAGATCCTCTAGACATGATAATATGTTCCGTCCTTACCGAGACACCCAGTTTAAGATCCTCTAGACATGATACAATATTCTTTTCTTACCGAAATACCTAGGATAAGAACATCTAGAGATGATACAATGTTCCGTCCTTACCGAGACAGCTAGGATAAGACCCTCTAGACATGATACAATGTTCGGTCCATACCGAGACACCTACGATAAGATCCTCTAGACATGATAATATGTTCCGTCCTTACCGAGACACCCAGTTTAAGATCCTCTAGACATGATACAATTTTCCGTCCTTACAGAGACACATAGGATAAGACGATCTAGACATGATACAATGTTGCGTTCTTCCCTAGACACCTAGGATAAGACCTTCTAGACATGATACAATGTTCCGTCCTTAACTACACACCTAACATAAGACCTTCTAGACATGATACAATGTTCCGTCCTTACCTACACACCAAACATAAGACCTTCTAGACATGATACAATGGTCTGTCCTTACCTACACACCTAATATAAGACCTTCTAGACATGATACAATCTTCCGTCATAACCGAGACATCTATGATAAGACGCTCTAGACATGATACAATGTTCCGTCCTTACCAAGACACCTAGGTTAAGACCCTCTAAACATTATGCACTGTTCGGTCCTTACCGAGATACCTAGGATAAGACACTCTAGACATGATACAAATTTACGTCCTTACCGAGACACCAAGATTAAGACTCTCTAGACATGATACAATGTTCCGTCCTTACCGAGACACCTAGGTTAAGATCCTCTGGACATGATGCAATGTTCGGTCCTTACCGAGATACCTAGGATAAGACACTCTACACATGATACAAGGTTACGTACTTACCGATACACCAAGATTAAGACGCTCTAGACATGATACAATCTTCCGTCATTACCGAGACATCTAGGTTAAGACCCTCTAGACATAGTGGAATGTTCGGTCCTTACCGAGATACCTACGATAAGACACTCTAAACATGATACAAGGTTACGTCCGTACCGAGACACCAAGATTAAGACTCTCTAGACATGATACAATGTTCCGTCCTTACCGAGACACCTAGGATGAGACCATGTAGACATTATACAAGATTCGGTCCTGACCAAATATATAGGATAAGACCCTCTAGACATGATAGAATGTTCCGTCCTTACCGAGCCACCTAACATAAGACACTGTAGACATGATACAATGTTCCTTCCTTAATGAGACACCTAACATAGGACACTGTAGACATGATACAATGTTCCTTCCTTAATGAGACACCTAACATAAGACACTGTAGACATGATACAATGTTCCTTCCTTAATGAGACACGTAACATAAGACTTTCTAGACATGAAACAATGTTCCTTCCTTAATGAGACACCTAACATAAGACACTGTAGACATGATACATTGTTCCGTCCTTACCAAGAAACTGATATAAGACCCTCCAGACATGATATAATGTATTGGCCTTACCGAGACACCTAGGATAAGACCCTCTAGAATTGATACAATGTTTCGTCCTTACCGAGAAACCTAGGATACAAACCTCTAGACATGATAGAATGTTCTGTCCTTACCGAGAAACCTAGGATAAGACCCTCTAGAAATGATACAATGTTCCGTCCTAACCAAGACAACTAGGATAAGACCATCTAGACTTGTTACAATGTTCCGTCCATACCAAGACAACTAACATAAGACAATGAAGACATGATACAATGTTCCGTCCATACCAAGACAACTAACATAAGACACTGAAGACATGATACATTGTTCCGTCCTTATCGAGACACCTAACATAAGACACTGTAGACATAATACATTGTTGCGTCCTTACCGAGACACCTAACATAAGACACTGTAGACATGATACAATATTCCGTCCTTACCGAGACACCTAACATAAGACACTGTAGACATGATACAATGTTCCGTCCTTACCGAGATACCTAGAAAAAGACCCTCTAAACATGATACAATAATCCGCCCTTACCGAGACACCTAACATAAGACACTGTAGACATGATACAATGTTCCGTCCTTACCGAGATACCTAGAAAAAGACCCTCTAGACATGATACAATAATCCGCCCTTACCGAGACACCTAACATAAGACACTGTAGACATGATACAATGTTCCCTCCTCTTTGACAAACTTAGGATAGTAGAAATAATACAATGTTAATTCCTTACCGAGACACCTAAAAGAAGACCCTCTAGAAATAATACAAGGTTATTTCCTTACCGAGACACCTAAAATAAGACCCTCTATACATGATGCAATGTTTCGTCCTTACCGAGACACCTAGGATAAGACCATCTATACATGATGCAATGTTCCATATTTAACGAGACACCTCGGATAAGACCCTCTAGACATGATGCAATGTTCCGTACTCACCGAGACAAATAGGATAAGAACATGTATACATGATGTAATGTTCCGTCCTTACCGAGACACCTTGGATAAGACCATCTAGAGATGATACAATGTTCCGTACTTTTCGAGACACCTAGGTTAAGACCCTCCAGACATGATACAATGTTCCGTACTTTTCGAGACACCTAGGATAAGACCATCTAGACATGATACATTGTTCCGTCCTTACCGAGACACATAGGAAAAAGTCCTCTAGACATGATACAATGTTCCGCATTTACCGAGACACCTAGGATAAGACCATCTAGACATGATATAATAATGCGTCCTTATCCAGACACCTTAGGCAATACACTTTACACATTATGCAATGTTCCCTCCTTACCGAGACACCCAGGATAAGAACATCTAGAGATGATACAATGTTCCGAACTTTTCGAGACACCTACGTTCGACACTCTAGATATGATAGAATGTTCCGTCCTTACCGAAACACCTAACATAAGACCCTGTAGACATGATACAATGTCTCGTGCTTACCGAGACACCTATAATAAGACACTCTAGACATGATACAATGTTCCGTCCTTACCGTGACACCTGGAATAAGACACTCTAGACATGATACAAAGTTTCGTCTTTGATGAGTCAGCTAGGATAAGACCTTCTAGACATGATATAATGTTACGTCCTTACCGAATCAAGTAGGATATGACACTCTAGACATGATACAAAGTTTCGTCCTTGATGAGTCAGCTAGGATAAGACCTTCTAGACATGATACAGTGTTCCGTCCTTACTGAGACACCTGGGATAAGACACTCTAGACATGATACAATGTTCTGTCCTTACCGAGACACCTGGATAAGACACTCTAGAAATGAGGTTGAAATCTGTTTCCTCCCACTTGATACAAGCAACTCCCCAAAAGTAAGTTTTGAATGATAAACAAAGCCTGTATTTATGCCATAACGGGCCCAGCTGGAGTGTTAAAGACTAATTTTCTCTCTGATGAAATTTACATATTTGATTGAGGGAACGGAAGCAGATTTCATACAAAAATCAATCGAAAATTGATTCAAAAAATTCATATGTTGCATTGATAATGAAATGTACGCATTGAACTGGGGAAGTTTAATTTCGGACTGAGAAGTCTTGATAGAATTCAGGGATAGTGTATTTATTGACCTGTGAAATTTGAGAATACCTGCTGGTTCTAACAAAGTAAAGCTTAGACTTTAATCTTTTCCCAAAAACTCTTTATATATAGCACATGTAGGAATCACATTCACTGATGAAACATGTTTGAAAAAAACACGTGCAAACTAAATTTGGAATTCTGAAATTTTTTTTGCTCCCCTGATCTCTGCATTGCGAAATGGCAATTTTGAAAATGACCCTTTTGTTTTTCCAATTGTCCCCGTTTTTATGGACTTTTTTTCTTTTGGTTTTAGAAATAAAAAAAGGAATGAATTATAAAAGATAAGAATAAATAGTGTGCTGATAGCCAAAAAGGAAAATAGGAAAATTTGTCATAAAAAATAGCAGAGTTCTAGTTGTAAAATGTAGCCACAGATCAGAAACCAACAGCCCATCGCCATCGTGCCCATCGAAAAGTTTCCGAACTGGTGTCCACACTTTCAGGCACTATTTTGGGGATTCCTGTACATTTTTAATAAGCCTTTAAATCAAACTTTTGATAGAGTTGAGAAATAAAGAAATTCTATCGAAATTATAAGAGGGAAGTAATATTGGATTTGTTTCCCTGCTATCTCCTCCAAAGCCACTCAATGTACGCTGATGAAGTTTACTGAATTTTGATCTGCCGTGATCAATGCCCCACGCGGTACGAAAAAAAAAAGAAAGATTTTGGATTTAAGCTAAAAAAAACCTCGAAAGTTCATTATATTTTTAGCATAATTAATTAATCAAAATTGTTTGAGAAATTTGTCATTAGGAACCGAATAACATTTAAAATATTTTTATCAAATGTTTACAATTTTCAAAGAATTGGCGTGTTTAAAACAAATAATTGTTATTTTATAGAAGTATTTATGTATAGAATAACATACATTTTGTTTTAATGGACAGAAAAACTGAAAGAATAAAAAATATAAATAAAGTTTGACCTACTCCAATGTAAAGACAAAATCTTTAGCGAAACATCATCGCCTTTTCTTCTGGGAAGGCGGTTACCAATGTAAACACTACTTCTGCTTCCTTTGCAAAAATTTCGTATTTCTATACTGTTAAAAAATCTAAGAAAGATGTCGACCAGATACACTCATCGTGAGAAAGGAACAATAAAAACATTCATGTTAAGCCACTCTTAATTTGTCTAATGCAGATTTTGACTAAATCTGGAATGATTATATGCTTTAAAATCCAGATTAACCTAATCAATAAAAAAAAAAATCAGAGCCTTGGACTTTTTTTTCTCTGTAACTTTTAAGGTTATTCTGGCTTCGTGGCCATTTTACACACTCCCAAAAAGTTTTAAGGTCTCGAAATTTAACAAAAAAGTTATTGAGTTAAAATGAATAATTTCTTAATGCTTATTATTATTATTATTATAGATCTGGTCGAAATCTGCATTAAAACTCATGCAAGGCATATTAAGAGAGGCCGATTAATGAAATGGCTTATCTTGAATATTTTTAGGGTTCCTGTTTGACAATAATTGCACCTGGTGGATGTTTTAGATATAAAACAGTCTAGAAGTACCAACTGCGAGCAAAAGAGCCAGAAGTTCTGTTTACAGAAATGGCGACGATGACAGTTGTACTCAAAATATTGACCAATCAAATCACTGCTTTACTGTTGTGCTGGATGACATGTCTAACATGACGCTTTTGTCTTAACGGTGTGGTAGGTCAAATTTCATTTAATTAAAAAGATCCTTATAATACATTAAAAGACAGTTTTTATCAATTTACATGTAAAATATAACAATAATTTGCTTTCAAAGCATCATCAACTTTGAAAATTTTAAACCACTGAAAATGGATTTTAAATGTTATTAAACCTAATAAGGGTTGAGGTAGATTCTAGGCCTAGATCTAGATCAGAATTTTCATTCAATCTCAAAGTTAGATTCAGGTTACTAGGTCTAGATGTCTAGAGTTTCGGTCTAAGATCTAAATTAGAATTGATACTATAGAATTTAGATCATGTGTAGACATAGATCTAGAGTCCAATTTTTTAATATAAATCCTTGCAATCTAGATTTAGAACATTCCCGATAAATTAACCAAAGAGACCAGAGAATCTAGACCCAGTTTGGCATTTCTACACCAGTCCTATACACCCAGCTCACTTTGAGACCTGAAATTATATTTTTCTCATACATTTTGCCAAGCCAAGAGCAAATCTAGAGGCTATAACTGTCGCATCTAGTTTTGGAGATGTAATGCCTTCTGTTAAAGCAGTGTTCTGTCTCTCTCTTTTCCTTTGGAAGTTTAAGCTACAAGCCCGCAATAACCTTTCAAGTTAAGTCATACATGTCTGAGCAGTAGCATGTTTTTATTTTGTTTTGGAGAGCACTTTTTCACACCATCAGGTCGGGCCCTACATTGTATCTAGATCTGCAATGGGTCGTCAGAACCACACTGTGGTCTCCATGGACAGATAAGCTGATGAGAGGGCAGCTGACAAGATGGCATCCAAACTGAGTTTACTTTTCCTTTGCTTGAGATCTCTCCTTTATTTAATGAACGACTTCATGACAACGTCAGAAGAACTCCAATGTCAAGGTTTTAGATTTTTGTAACTGGACCATGATTGGCTCTAAACGAAATATATATATATATATATATATATATATATATATATATATATATATATATATATATATGCGTGTGTGTGTTATTAATGTAAAGTTTGCTTTTTTGATGGATTTGTATGAGCCTAGAGGATATGACTGTTTTATTTTTTTGTAGTTTTTTTACTGAAGTTTCTATTTTTTTTAAGTAGTTGTATTTCCCACCTACCCGTTTGAACAGGCGACCATGCTTGTTTCTAGTAAGGGTTTAAAACGGACTTATTACAGATTCGAAAAATAATTGAAATAGCTGATTTACCATAAAAATTACGTCCATCATGCGAGTAGGTTTTAATACTTTGATATAGAATTTATCAGCAAAACTAATCAAAAAAGCTTTGACTATCAGAATTATGAAAATTTTGTTTTTTTTTTAATTATATAACATGGCAATATAAAGATTCGTAATAAAGTTCGTTTTGTGTTTTCCTGTATGAAATTCTTCCCTTCTACTAGCGGCTGTTTGGTTGTTTTTATAGCATCATGGACCTAAAGGCTTAAAATATTGAAATAATTGTGATGCTGCATCTTTTACTTTTCTCATTTCGATTTCATCTGTTTCATTTATCTTTTTTTTCTCTGACTTTTTCTTCCTTTATGCTCATCTTTATTTTTGTATATCTATCTCCTAATTTTCCTTTCTACAAAAACTTTCTTCCAATTCTCTTCACTCGCTCTAGTTTTCCTCATGTAAATTTTTCTCTTTGTAATTTATCTGATTCAACTGTGTGCCTGTTTGTCTCTGTGTCTGTCCCTATATCTCTCTCTCTATGTTTGCCCGTCTGTCTGTCCATCTGCTTCTCTCTCTATCTCTTTCTCCCTTCTCATCAATTTGATGTTTTTGTTCTCTAAAGCTGTTATGTAAAATAGAAAAGTTGATGCAACGTGACAACAACTTACGCTTCGTTACGCAACAGATTTTCAGCCGGAACCTCATATGTCTCAATCAGCTTGTGATCTCAGCGAGATAAACAAACATCACACTTTTCTCGTTTATGTGTTACAACAAAACAGTGACAAATCTGCTACATCTAACTTTGGTTCATAGTGCCTTTGTCCTTACATAAAACTTTCGCAATCAGTTACTCATCGAACCGTGAATGGGTTATACCGGTCCAACTGAGTCTGACATGACAGTGATATCTGGTTCTCTCATCATTCAGAAAGTTGGTTCTTCTCTAAGGAACCAAATCTGTTCCCAACTTTACCTCACGCTGTCACAGACAACAGAAGTTTCCTTCCAGAGCGCTAGCGGCCTGTCTTTGCTTCGATCCAGGTCTCGCTGCTTCACAGCCATGGATACAGGAATTGTTTTGATAGAGTTTTCTTTTAGGACTCACTAACTGACTCATTCTATCAATACCTGCCTCACTATCATCATCCAGGCTAGGACCCTCTAGAAGCGATAAATATTCTGCTCTTACCGAGATATCTAGGTTAGGACCCTCTAGAAGCGATAAATATTCTTTTCTTTCCGAGACATCCAAGCTAGGACCCTGTAGAAGCGATAAATATCCTGCCCTTACCGAGACATCTAGGTTAGGACCCTCTAGACATGATACAATTTTCTTTTCCTACCAAGAAACTTAGGATAAGACACTCTAGACATGATACAATGTTCCTTTCTTACCGAGACAACTTGAGATAAAGTTGAAATCTGTCTTTTCTCTCTCGCTGCGATACACACAAGTCGCCAGAACCAAAAGAAAGTAACGGATGAAGAAAGAAGACTGTATTTATGCTATACCAGACCTAGCTGGAGTGATAAAACTAATCTTTCTTTCTGATTAAATTTAGCTGGTATCGAAATAAACGTGTTTGATGCAGGAAGCAGTTGCAGTTTTCACAAAAATTCAATTTCAAAATGCATAAAAATAATCCTGTTATGTTGTTTGCTACTTGTTTTCGTAAGCTGCAACGTGATAAGATTGTGCATTTCTATTAATTCTGTATCAAAAAAAAACTTTGTTGAAAACAACTATGATTGCCCGATCAAATGAAGATGCTGGGAAGACAACTACATTGAAGAAAGTCAAAATTCACAATGATAACGGATTTATAATCCTCAAGAGCACTAGAAAAAGTGAATCTACTCAGACAATGTTCAGAGGAAGAAAAAACAGTTTTAAGGCGCTGTATTTTTCATAAAAATTTTTTTCGGTGTCTCCGGATTGCTCAAGTTTATATTTTTTTTCTAGATCTAGTCACAACCTTCATAACTCATGCAAGACAAAATAAGAGTGTCAAATTTATAAATGCCTTAAATTGAATTTTTTTTTTTTGACAATTAGTGGATCTGGCCTTTACATGTATAAAAGTTCGAACGCGTGCAAAATAAGCAGAAGCGGAATTTAAATCCGCAATAACCGCTCCTGAATAAAAAGGAGAAGATAAAAGTGTTGATCTTAGAATATTGATCAATCAGAACCACGACTTTCCTGCTCAGAACTGCAACTTTATTTTAAACGCTTTTGTCTTAACGCTGAAGATGGTAAAATTCCATTCAATTTTTTCCCGCTTTTATTTTCATTAAAATAAAATGATATGTTTTATGCTTATATTTACATTAAAAAATTTAGCAATGATATGTTTTATGCTTATATTTACATTAAAAAAATTAGCAATGATATGTTTTATGCTTATATTTACATTAAAAAATTTAGCAATGATATGTTTTATGCTTATATTTACATTTAAAAATTTAGCAATGATATTTTTTATGCTTATATTTACATTTAAAAATTTAGCAATGATATGTTTTATGCTTATATTTACATTTAAAAATTTAGCAATGATATGTTTTATGCTTATATTTACATTTAAAAATTTAGCAATGATATGTTTTATGCTTATATTTACATTTAAAAATTTAGCAATGATATGTTTTATGCTTATATTTACATTAAAAAAATTAGCAATGATATGTTTTATGCTTATATTTACATTAAAAAATTTAGCAATGATATGTTTTAAAAGCGCCATCGGCAGTGACACAGAGATAAGTTTTTAAAATGTTTCATTATATAAATAAAATTTGGCGAAAATTCTGGTGAGTTAATTAGAAGAAAAGTATTATGAAATTTCAAGAGCTTTTTAAAGCCTAAATGCACGACTTTTCTTTATTTTATTTTTGTACCGCGTAGCTCATTGATCCTGGCAAATCCAAATCCTTTCAACCTCATCGCTGCACATTGAGTGGGTTTTAGAGAAAATAGCGGAGAAAGAACTCAAACTTGCCTGTTATAATAATGGATTTTGAAAGAACAGAAAAGGTAAATTTTTAATCACTTTTTGTTTGTTTACGCTCCGATTTGGTTAAAATGATTTTCTAAAGAATACATTTGCAGAAACAGTTTTGACATGAGAATCTGAAAAAAAAATTTTTTTTTAATGGTGGGGATGTACTTTTATGCGACAAAATAAAAATTCGTCATAAATTGCGGGTTGTGTCTTTCTTTACGTTATTCTTTCGCTCCGCTTGTGGCTGATTGGTTGCTTTTAAAACATGATCGTCTTAAATATTCCCCGCATTGGAATATTTAGAAACATAATTATATTCTTTACTCATTTCATTTTGATTTTAACTGTTTCATTTATCTCTATTTTTTTTTTTCTCGATCTTTCTTTCTTTCTACCGGTGCTATTTTCTATCAATCTATCTCCCTGTACTTTTTCTTTTCAACGTTTCCTTCATCCCACTTATCTCTATTTGTAATTGATCTCACTGTTTCTCTATCGCTATCTCTATCTCTATTTCTATCTCTGTCTCTGTCTCTATCTCTATCTCTGTCTCTGTCTCTATCTCTATCTCTATCTCTGTCTCTATCTCTATCTCTGTCTCTATCTCTATCTCTATCTCTGTCTCTGTCTCTATCTCTATCTCTGTCTCTATCTCTATCTCTATCTCTGTCTCTGTCTCTATCTCTGTCTCTATCTCTATCTCTGTCTCTGTCTCTATCTCTATCTCTGTCTCTATCTCTATCTCTATCTCTATCTCTATCTCTGTCTCTATCTCTGTCTCTATCTCTATCTCTGTCTCTATCTCTATCTCTGTCTCTATCTCTATCTCTATCTCTATCTCTGTCTCTATCTCTATCTCTATCTCTATCTCTATCTCTGTCTCTATCTCTATCTCTATCTCTATCTCTATCTCTGTCTCTATCTCTGTCTCTGTCTCTATCTCTATCTCTATCTCTGTCTCTATCTCTATCTCTATCTCTATCTCTATCTCTATCTCTGTCTCTATCTCTATCTCTATCTCTGTCTCTATCTCTATCTCTATCTCTATCTCTGTCTCTATCTCTCTCTCTATCTATCTCTGTCTCTATCTCTATCTCTGTCTCTATCTCTATCTCTGTCTCTATCTCTATCTCTGTCTCTATCTCTATCTCTGTCTCTATCTCTGTCTCTATCTCTATCTCTATCTCTGTCTCTATCTCTATCTCTATCTCTGTCTCTATCTCTATCTCTATCTCTGTCTCTATCTCTATCTCTGTCTCTATCTCTATCTCTATCTCTATCTCTATCTCTATCTCTATCTCTGTCTCTATCTCTATCTCTATCTCTGCCTTTCTTTGTCTCTCTTCCTCTGTCTGTCTATCTCCAACTCTTTCTAGTTCTCTCTCTTTACGCATTTTTCATCTATCTATAGAGCTTTGGTTTTTGTCCCTATCTTTTTTTTTAACCACTAGATGTTATGAAATAGCTAAGTTTTCACAACGTGTCAGCTACTATTGTTTCGTTACACAACAGATTTCTACCCGGAACATCATTTATCTAAATCAGCGGGTGATCTCAGCGACATAAACAAACATCGCACTTTTCTCTTTTATGTCTCACAACAAAACCAGTGAAAACTGTGCTGCGTCTAACTTTGGTTCATAGTGCCTTTGTCCTTACATAAAACTTTCGCAGTCACTTCCTCATCGAACCGTGAATGGGTTATACCGGTCCAACTGAGTCTGACATGACAGTGATATCTGGTTCTCTCATCATTCAGAAAGTTGGTTCTTCTCTAAGGAACCAAATCTGATCTCAACTTTACCTCAAGCTTTTACAGACATCGCAGAAATTGTTTCCTTCCAGAGCGGCCTGTCTTTGCTTCGATCCAGGTCTCGCTGCTTCACAGCCATGGATAAGAGAATTTTTTTATAGAGTTTCCTTTTAGGACTCACTAACTGACTCATTCTATCAATACCTGCCTCACTCAGTCATTCTCTCACTCAATCTCTCAATCACTCACTCTCTAGCTTTCACTCATTCTCTCATTCACTGTCTACCCCTCTCACTCACTCTTTCAAACCCTCACTCTGTCACTCGTTGACTTACTCACATTAACGACTGTTAACTCACTCACTCTCTCTCTCTCTCTCTCTCTCTCTCTCTCTCTCTCTCACTCACTCTGTTATACATTCACTCAATATTTCACTCACTCATTCTCTCATTCTCAGTAAATCTCTCACTCTGTTTAACTCTGTCCGTCTCTCCGTCTGTCTGTTTGTTCATCTGTCTGTCTATCTGTCTGTTCGCCTATCTATCTGACTGTTAACCTGTCTATCTGACTGTTAGCCTGTCTATCTGACTGTTAACCTGTCTATCTGACTGTTAACCTGT
Organism: Elysia crispata; assembly: GCA_033675545.1. Lineage (NCBI taxonomy): Eukaryota > Metazoa > Mollusca > Gastropoda > Plakobranchidae > Elysia > Elysia crispata. Next base: position 20,594 of record JAWDGP010004599.1, on the reverse strand, counting down.
CTATCTGTCTGTTCGCCTATCTATCTGACTGTTAACCTGTCTATCTGACTGTTAACCTGTCTATCTGACTGTTAAACTGTCTCTCTTGTCTCTCTCTCTCTCTCTCTCTCTCTCTCTCTCTCTCTCTCTCTCTCTCTCTCTCTCTAATAATGGTAGCCACAGCTGTGGGAAAGATATGTCTAATATGCGGGTTGGGAAGTGACGTAAATAATAAAGATTCCCAAATTTTGTTTCAGGGTTTTCATTAAACTTAGTAAGCTTCATTTGTAAACTGCAAATCTTTAAGGCAGTCAGAGCATCACTACACACTACAGATCCTTGTTATGGGCGTTGAGAATAAATCTAAGTAGACAATCTGAAATGAAGAAATAATGAAATGCGACATGTGTTTTTTTTTTTTTTTTCATTTAAACCAAGACAAACAATCTAAAAAAAAAAATTGAACATTCAATACATTTTTTTTTTTTTTTTTTTTTTTTGTTTTAGTTTTATCTTCAAACAATTTTTTGACTGCCATGACTTTTGTCCAGGCAGAAAAGGGTTACTTGTTCATCACTTCTGTGTGCAGGTGAGTCAAGGTGAGTCGAGGTGAGTCGAGGTGAGTCGAGGTGAGTCTAGGTGAGTCTAGGTGAGTCTAAGTGAGTCTAGGTGAGTCTAGGTGAGTCGAGGTGAGTCGAGGTGAGTCTAGGTGAGTCTAGATGAGTCTAGGTGAGTCGAGGTGAGTCTAGGTGAGTCGAGGTGAGTTTAGGTGAGTCTAGGTGAGTCGAGGTGAGTCGAGGTCAGTCTAGGTGAGTCGAGGTGAGTCGAGGTGAGTCTGAGTTAGTCTAGGTGAGTCTAGGTGAGTCTAGGTGAGTCTAGGTGAGTCGAGGTGAGTCGAGGTGAGTCTAGGTGAGTCTAGGTGAGTCGAGGTGAGTCTAGGTGAGTCGAGGTGAGTCGAGGTGAGTCGAGGTGAGTCTAGGTGAGTCTAGGTGAGTCGAGGTGAGTCTAGGTGAGTCGAGGTGAGTCGAGGTGAGTCGAGGTGAGTCGAGGTGAGTCGAGGTGAGTCTAGGTGAGTCGAGGTGAATCTAGGTGAGTCGAGGTGAGTCGAGGTAAGTCGAGGTGAGTCTAGGTGAGTCGAGTTGAGTCGAGGTGAGTCGAGGTGAGTCTAGGTGAGTCTAGGTGAGTCGAGGTGAGTCTAGGTGAGTCTAGGTGAGTCGAGGTGAGTCGAGGTGAGTCGAGGTGAGTCGAGTTGAGTCTAGGTGAGTCTAGGTGAGTCTAGGTGAGTCGAGGTGAGTCTAAATGAGTCGAGGTGAGTCGAGGTGAGTCGAGGTGAGTCGAGGTGAGTCTAGGTGAGTCGAGGTGAGTCGAGGTGACTGTTGACTGTTCTCAGCCTGGTTGGGGGAAGAGTTGACTGTTCTCAGGCTGGTTGAGGGGGCGTTGACAGTTCTCAGGCTGGTTGAGGGGGCGAGTTGACTGTTCTCAGCCTGGTTGGGGGAAGAGTTGACTGTTCTCAGCCTACTTAGGGAAAGGGTTGGCTGTTTTCAGCCTGGTTGGAGGAAGAGTTGACTGTTCTCAGCCTACTTATGGAGAGGGTAGACTGTTCTCAGCATGGTTGAGGGGCAGACTTGACTGTTCTCAGCCTGGTTGGCGGAGAGTTGACTGTTCTCAGCCTGGTTGGCGGAGAGTTGACTGTTCTCAGGCTGATTCAGGGGGAGAGTTGACTGTTCTCAGCCTGGTTGGCGGAGAGTTGACTGTTCTCAGCCTGGTTGGCGGAGAGTTGACTGTTCTCAGGCTGGTTGAGGGGCAGAGTTGACTGTTCTCAACCTGGTTGGCGGAGAGTTGACTGTTTTCAGCTTGGTCGGGGGGAGAGTTGACTGTTTTCAGCCTGGTTGGCGGAGAGTTCACTGTTCTCAGCCTGGTTGAGGGGGAGAGTTGACTGTTCTCAGCCTGGTTGGGATGAGAGTTGACTGTTCTCAGCCTGGTTGGCGGAGAATGGACTGTTCTCAGGCTGATTGAGGGGAGAGTTGACTGTTCTCAGCCTGGTTGGGCTGAGAGTTGACTGTTCTCAGCCTGGTTGGGGGAGAGTTGACTGCTCTCAGCCTGGTTGGGGGAGAGAGTTGACTGTTCTCAGCCTGGTTGGGTGGAGAGTTGACTGTTCTCTGCCTGCTTGGGGAGGAGAGTTGACTGTTCTCAGCCTGTTTTGGGGAGGGGGAGAGTTGACTGTTGTCAGCCTGGCTGAGGGGAGAGTTGACTGTTCTTAGTCTGGTTGGGGGAGAATTGACTGTTCTTAGCCTGGTTGGGGGGAGAATTGACTGTTCTCATCCTGGTTGGGGGGAGAGTTGACTGTTCTCAACCTGGTTGGGGGGAGAATTGACTGTTCTCAACCTGGTTGGGGGGGGAATTGACTGTTCTCAACCTGGTTTGGGGGAGAGTTGACTGCTTTCAGCCTGATTGGAGGGAAAGTTGACTGTTCTCATCCTTGTTGGGTGAAGAGTTGACTGTTGTCAGCCTGGTTGGGGGAGAGTTGACTGTTCTCAGCCTGGTTGGGGAGGGGAGAGTTGACTAATCTCAGCTTGGTTGGGGAGGGGAGAGATGACTGTTCTTAGCCTGGTTGGGGAAGAGTTGACTGTTCTCAGCCTGGTTGGGGGGGAGAGTTGACTGTTCTCAGCCTGGTTGGGGGAGAGTTGACTGTTCTCAGCCTGGTTGGGGGGAGAGGTAACTGCTCTCAGCCTGGTTGGGGGAGAGAGTTGACTGTTCTCAGCCTGGTTGGGTGGAGAGTTGACTGTTCTCTGCCTGCTTGGGGAGGAGAGTTGACTGTTCTCAGCCTGTTTTGGGGAGGGGGAGAGTTGACTGTTGTCAGCCTGGCTGAGGGGAGAGTTAACTGTTCTTAGCCTGGTACGGGGGAGAGGTTTGACTGTTCTTAGTCTGGTTGGGGGGAGAATCGACTCTTCTTAACCTGGTTGGGGAGAGAGTTGACTGTTATAAGCCTGGTTGGGGAGAGAGTTGACTGTTCTAACCCTGGTTGGGGAGATAGTTGACTGTTCTCAGCCTGGTTGGGGGGAGAATTGACTGTTCTCAACCTGGTTGGGGGGAGAGTTGACTGTTCTCAGCCTGTTTGGGGGGGAGAGTTGACTGTTCTTAGCCTGGTTGGGGGGAGAGTTGACTGTTCTTAGCCTGGTTGGGCGGAGAGTTGACAGTTCTTAGCCTGGTTGGGGGGGAGAGTAGACTGTTCTTAGCCTGGTTGGGGGGGGAGAGTTGACTGTTCTCAGCCTGGTTAGGGGGGGAGTTGACTGTTCTTAGCCTGGTTGGGCGGAGAGTTGACCGTTCTTAGCCTGGTTGGGGGGGAGAGTTGACTGTTCTTAGCCTGGTTGGGGGGAGAGTTGACTGTTCCTAGCCTGGTTGGGGGGAGAGTTGACTGTTCTTAGCCTGGTTGGTGGGGAAGATAAGTTCATGGAAAGAACGTTGTGGAGAGCGGGAGAAGAAAAAAAGGAGAGGGAAATGAATGGACAGAAAGGCAAAGCTAGTAAGAAGAAAGTGGTGAGTTGTTTTTGTTTTTTTTTTTCGTAGTTTTCTTCCTTTTTTTATTTTTTATTTATTTATTTATTTTTTTTTTTTTTTTTGGTGGGGGCGATAGATAGAGATAGATGGATATATATATATATATATATATATATATATATATATATATATATATATATATATATAGAGAGAGAGAGAGAGAGAGAGAGAGAGAGAGAGAGAGAGAGAGAGAGAGAGAGAGAGAGAGAGAAATAGAGGGGGAAAGATAAGTTGATAGAAAGAACGTTATGGAGAATGAGAGAATAAAAAAGGGGGAAAAACGAAATTAATGGAACTTCAGTTTGAAAGGAAAGAAAGAGAAAGCTAGTAACAAAAAAAGAATGTGGTGTTTTCTTTTCTTTTCTTTTTGGGTGTGTGGGGGGGAGGGAGAGAGAAATAGGGCGAGAAAGGATGTACAAAGGAATGATAGATACTTTAAGACACTCTAGAAATGATACAATGGTTTCGAACGTAGTTAGACAAATACGATAAGACACTCTAGAAATGATACAATGGCTCTGACCTGAGTGAGACAGATACTTTAAGACACTCTAGAAATGATACAATGGCTCTGACCTGAGTAAGACAGATACGATAAGACACCCTAGAAATGATACAATGGCTCTGACAAGAGTAAGACAAATACTTTAAGACAATCTAGAAATGATACAATGGCTCTGACCTGAGTAAGACAGATACGATAAGACACTCTAGAAATGATACAATGGCTCTGACCTGAGTAAGACAGATACGATAAGACACTCTAGAAATGATACAATGGCTCTGACAAGAGTAAGACAAATACTTTAAGACACTCTAGAAATGATACAATGGCTCTGACCAGAGGGAGACTAATACTTTAAGACACTCTAGAAACGATACAATGGCTCTGACCAGAGTGAGACAGATACTTTCAGACAATCGAGAAATGATACAATGGCTCTGACTAGAGTGAGGCAGATACGATACGACACTCTAGAAATGATACAATGGCTCTGACCTGAGTGAGACAGATACTTTCAGACAATCGAGAAATGATACAATGGCTCTGACCAGAGTGAGACAGATACTTTAAGACACTCAAGAAATGCTACAATGGCTCTCACCAGAATGAGACAGATACAAAAAGGCACTCTAGATATGATAAAATGACTCTGACCTGAGTGAGACAGTTACGATAAGACACTCTAGTAATGATACAATGGCTCTGACCAGAGTTAGACAGATACATTCAGACACTCTAGAAATGATACAATGGCTCTGACCAGAATGAGACAGATACGATAAGAATTTCCCTAAATGAGAAAAACATGTGAGACAATCTATAACTGAAACAATATTCTGCACTTAGTGAAATTCTTACGATAAAACAATCCAATAATGATGCAATATTTTTTTCCTTATTGAGAAAAATAAAACTTATGCAATTTTCCGTACTTATTATGACAGATACGATAAAACCTTCTAGACAAGACACAATGCTCTTTTGTTACAGAGACACCTAAGATAAGACCCTCTAGACATGATACAATGTTCCGTCTTTACCGAGACACCTAGGATAAGACCCTCTAGACATAATACAATGTTCCGTCCTTACCTAGATACCTAGGATAAGACACTCTAGACATGATACAACTTTCCCTCCTTACCGAGAAACCTAGGATAAGACACTCTAGACATGATACAATGTTCCGTCCTTACCGAGACACCTAGGATAAGACCCTCTAGACATGATACAATGTTCCGTCCTTACCGAGACACCTAGGATAAGACCCTCTAGACATGATATAATGTTCCGTCCTTACCGACACACCTAGGATAAGACCCTCTAGACTCCTTACCTAGATAACTAGGATAAGACACTCTAGACATGATACAACTTTCCCCTCCTTACCGAGAAACCTAGGATAAGACCCTCTAGACATGATACATTGTTCATTTCTTACCTAGACACCTAGTTTAAGACCCTCTAGACATGATACAATGTTCCGTTCTTACCGAGAAACCTAGGATAAGACCCTCTAGACATGATACAATGTTCCGTCCTTACCGTGGAACCTAGGATAAGACAATCTAGACATGATACAATGTTCTGTCTTTACAGAGACACCTAGAATAAGTCACTCTAGACATGATACAATGTTCCGTCCTTACCGAGACACCTAGCATAAGACCCTCTAGACATGACATAATGTTCCGTCCTTACCGAGACCCCTAGGATAAGACCCTCTAGACATGATACATTTTTCTGTCATTACAGAGTCATCTAGGTTTATACCCTCTAGACATGATACAATGTTCCGTCCTTACCGAGACACCTAGGATAAGGCTCTCTAGAAATGATACAAGGTTCTATCCTTACCGAGATACCTAACATAAGACCCTCTAGACATGATATAATGTTCCGTCCTTACCGAGATACCTAGGATAAGACGCTCAAGACATGATATAATGTTCTGTACATACCGAGACACCTAGTATAAGACGCTCTAGACATGATACAATGTTCTGTCCTTACGGAGATATTAGCTTAAGACCCTCTAGACATACAAAAATGTTCCGTTCTTACCGAGACACCTAGGATAAGACCCTCTAGACATGATACAATGTTCCGTCCTTACCGAGACCCCTAGGATAAGACCCTCTAGACATGATACAATGTTCCGTCCTTACCGAGACACCTAGGATAAGACCTTCTAGACATGATACAATGTTCCGTCCTTACCGAGACACATAGGATAAGTCCCTCTAGACATGATACAATGTTTCGTAATTACCGAGACACCTAGGATAAGATCCTCTAGACATGATACAATGTTCCGTCCTTACCGAGTCACCTAGGTTAAGACCCTCTAGACATGATGCAATGTTCCGTCCTTACCGAGACACCTAGGATAAGACCCCCTATGCATGATGCAATGTTCCGTCCTTACCGAGACACCTAGGTTAAGACCCTCTAGACATGATACAATGTTCCGTCCTTACCTAGACACCTAGTTTAAGACCCTCTAGACATGATACAATGTTCCGTCCTTACCGACACACCTAGGATAAGACCCTCTAGACATGAAAAAAAGTTCCGTCCTTACCGAGATACCTAGGTTAAGACCCTCTAGACATCATACAATGTTCCTTTCTTACCGGGAAACCTAGGTTAAGACCCTCTGGACATGATACAAAGTTCCGTCCTTACAAAGTCACCTAGGTTAAGATTCTCTAGACATAAAAAAATCTTCCGTCCTTACAGAGATACCTAGGTTAAGAATCTCTAGACATGATACAAAGTTCCGTCCTTACCAAGTCACCTAGGTTAAAACCCTCTAGACATGATACAATGTTCCGTCCTTACCGAGATACCTAGGTTAAGACCCTCTAGACATGATACAATGTTCCGTCCTTACCGAGTCACCTAGGTTAAGACCCTCTAGACATGATACAAAGTTCCGTCCTTACCAAGTCACCTAGGTTAAGATTCTCTAGACATGAAAAAATGTTCCGTCCTTACCTAGACACCTAGGTTAAGACCCTCTAGACATGATACAATGTTCCGTCCTTACCGAGACACCTAGGTTAAGACCCTCTAGACATGATACAATTTTCTTTCCTTACCGAGACACCTAGGATAAGACCCTCTAGACATGATACAATGTTCCGTCCTTACCGAGAAACCTAGGATAAGAGCGCCTAGACATGATACAATTTTCTGTCCTTACCGAGACACCTAGGATAAGACCCTCTAGACATGATACATTTTTCTGTCATTACCGAGACACCTAGGATAAGACCCTCTAGACATGATACAATGTTCTGTCTTTACCGAGACACCTAGGATAAGACCCTCTAGACATGATACAATGTTCTGTCTTTACCGAGACACCTAGGATAAGACCCTCTAGACATGATACAATGTTCTGTCTTTACCGAGACACCTAGGATAAGACCCTCTAGACATGATACAATGTTCTGTCTTTACCGAGACACCTAGGATAAGACCCTCTAGACATGATACAATGTTCCGTCCTTACCGAGACACCTAGGATAAGACCCGCTAGACATGATACAATGTTCCGTCCTTACCGAGACACCTAGGATAAGACCTTCTAGACATGATACAATGTTCCGTCCTTACCGAGACAACTTGAGATGAAGTTGAAATCTGTCTTGTCTCTCTCGCTGCGATACACACAAATCGCCAGAACCAAAAGAAAGTAACTGATGATGAAAGAAGCCTGTATTTATGCTATAACAGACCCAGCTAGAGTGTTAAAATTAATTCTTCATTCTAATGAAATTTAACTGATTTCAAAGTTCACATGGCTTATAAAGGTAATTGAAAAAATTTATTCGTGCAATATTTAAATTGCAAGGAATATCGATTTTAATTATTCTGATCTACCAGAAACGCGCAAAAATAATTATCGACCTGTGAAGTTTGAAATTGCTCCTGATCATTCCGAGATATCTGGGGATTAAGAACACCCGATTAATGTACCACCGAGAAACCGAGAAAAATAAAACAGATTTTGGTTTTTAGTCGCCGAAGTTATCAGAATGATAGACTTGCTTTAGGTGTTAAAGAACTGAGTGAAAAAAACTAATTGAGAGGGTCTAGAATGGTCAGAAAAGAGAGAGAGATAGAGAAAGAGAGAGAGAGAGAGAGAGAGAGAGAGGGAGAGGGAGAGAGAGAGACAGACAGACAGACAGACCGAGAGACAGAGACAGAGACAGAGTCACACACAGAGAAAGAGAGACAGAAAGAGACACATACAGACAGAGAAAGAGAGATAAAGAGAGATAGAGAGAGACACACAGACAAAGAGAGAAAGAGAGAGACAGACACACGCATAAAGAGAAAGAGAGAGATAGTCAGAAATACACACAGACACAGAAAGAGAGATAGACACAAATTCAGAGAGGGAGACAGAGAGAGAGATAGAAAGAGTCAGAGAGAGTGAGAAAATGAGAAAGAGAGAGAAAGACAGACAGAGAATACAGAAAGAGAAGATAGATAAGGTAGAGACAAGACCTGCAGTACAATTTTTAATTTCAACATGTGGAGATATTAGGTGAGTGATGAAACGTTTCACATTCACAATGACAAAACACAAAGAGATTCACACAGCTTACTCGGCAGTTTCGCTCTGTCTAAAAAAAATTATATTTAACGCCTCGGCTTCCATTGTTTTACAAAACAGGTTGACAGTCCTGAGAGCGGAAGTAGTTTCGTGACTGCAGTTCTCTTTGACTTTTTTGCGGCCCTGAGGCATAGGTCATAGGGGGTCCATATTGTCTTCTGACGCCATTCTTGTAAAACTGCTGAGATTTCAGGCCTGAGTCTAAAGAGAGTAAGGAGTGGGTGGATGTATGGAAGGATTGACTCAAAAGAGAGAGAGAGAGAGAGAGAGGGAGAGAGAGAGAGAGAGAGAGATGGAGAGAGAGATATAGAGAGAGAGATATATAGAGAGGGAGAGAGATAAAGAGAGAGTGAGAGAGAGGGAGAGAGATAAAGAGAGGGAGAGAAAGATAGAGAGAGATAGAGAGACAGGGACAGAGAGACAGAGACAGAGAGAGAGAGGGAGAGAGATAAAGAGATAGGGAGAGAGTGATAGAGAGATGGAGAGACGGAGAGAAAGATGGAGAGAGATAGAGAGAGAGGGATAGAGAGGGAGAGAGAGAGGACGATAGATAGAGATAGAGGGAGAGAGTGATAGAGAGAGAGGGATATAGAGAAAGAGATAGAGAGGGAGGGAGAGAGACAGAGACAGATAGAGTGAGAGGGATCGAGAGACAGAGAGAGAGAGAGGGAGATAGATAGAGATAGAGGGAGAGAGATAGAGAGAGAGGGAGAGAGATAGACAGATAGAGAAAGAGGGAGAGAGATAGACAGATAGAGAGAGGGATAGAGAGAAAGAGATAGAGAGGGAGAGAGAGGGATAGAGAGACAGAGATAGAGAAAGGGAAAGAGAGAGGGAGAGAGAGACAGAGAGAGACAGAGATAGAGAAAGGGAAAGAGAGAGGGAGAGAGAGAGGCAGAGAGAGAGGCAGAGAGAGAGGCAGAGAGAGAGGGAGAGAGAGACAGAGAGAGACAGAGATAGAGAAAGGGAAAGAGAGAGGGAGAGAGAGATGGAGAGAGATAGAGAGAGAGGTAGAGAGTGATAGAGAGAGAGGGAGAGAGAGATGGAGAGAGATAGAGAGAGAGGGAGAGAGAGATGGAGAGAGATAGAGAGAGAGGTAGAGAGTGATAGAGAGAGAGGGAGAGAAAGATAGAGAGAGATAGAGAGGGAGAGATAGAGAGATGGAGATAGAAAAAGAGGGAGAGAGAGATAGAGAGAGAGAGAGAGAGGGAGAGAGAGAGAGGCAGACAGGCAGACAGAGACAGAAAGAGAGGCAGGGATTCAACTGTACATTCTGTTTAGCTGCGGTATTATTAAAACGTGCGCTCACCATGATTATTTTTTTAAAAAATGAAGCTAGGAAGTTTTACCTGTTATGACGCAATGTTGTAATACGGACACAATTCGAGATAAAACGTTTTGCTGTGCAGCTCAGAGAAATAATTAGTGAAGCTGTTAAAAAGTTCATATAAAAAAACCTTGCTACGTTCAGTTACTCACTAGAGTAATGCGCGGTTTTACTTAGAGTTACGCAACGTGAATAGAAGTCACGGGCTCAGTTCAACAGTCATAGTCCATTGGTCACACAGAACTGATGACGTCCTTTATGGAATGTACTTTTTTCCAATTCGGGGCGCTACAAAATCGACACGTCAAAACTAAATTTTGCTGAGATTTTGATCTGATGTAGAATAGAGATCGATTATGTGACTGATCATTTTTTTATGATTTATAAACATTGAAATAATGTAAAAGGATCGAAAGGGTAGGAAGAATTTTTGCGAATTTTGAGTTTATGAAAGTTATTTTGACCCCTGATGATGTTGACAAAGGTGGTAATGGTGATGTTGACGACGATAGTGGTGATGATGTTGACGACGATGGTGGTGGTGATGTTGACGGTGATGCTGGTGATGATGTTGACGACAGTGGTGGTGGTTATGTTGACGATGATAATGGTGATGATTTTGACCATGATGGTGGTGATGTTGACGATGGTGGTGCTGATGTTGACAATGGTGGTATTGACGATAGCCTTGGTTTTAAATAATAATGAGATTTATGTTGATGGTGATGGTTTTGGCGATGGTGATGATGAGGAGAAGCATGATAAGTATGATGTTTACAATTATGATTATGGTGGTCACGATTTGAGGACGATGTGGATAATGGTGTTATTGGCGATATGATGAAAAGGATGAAGATAATGATGGTGATGTTCATGACATGTTGACGATACGGTTGAATATAGCGAAATTTACGATGATGATGATGATGATGATGATGATGATGATGAATGAGATGATGATGATGATGATGATGATGATGATGATGATGATGATGATGATGATGTTGTTGATGATGATGATAATGATGTCAATGGTGATGATAATGATGTCAACGATGATGATAATTATGTCTCTGAAGATGATGAAAATGATAACAATCATGGTGATCATAACACAGATATTATATGATTCGTCGAAACTGAAATGGAAGCTTTGAAAGTAAATTAAAACATTTGAAGCCGAATGAAAACTTTGATATGCGCTGAGAAAATTTATTACGCTATATGGATAAAGTATTTTAGTTGCGAAACAAAGCAGCTCTATATTCTCATTCTAGAAAACAGTTAATGACAAACGCTATTTTGTACATTGGTTTTAACTCCCAACCCACCCGCCCGCATTCCGAAAACATGAAATAAAAATAAAAGACAAACAAAACACAGAAGAAAAACAAGAGTCTTAAGAACTTCTTTACAATGTTCAGAGCCATCAGCCAAAAATATACTCCAGCGCTGAGACACCTGAGCGCAGTACTGACCAGAACCAAGCGAATTCTTCGAAATTCTCAATGCTAACTTTACACATGTACTTGGCAGTTGCCAGGCAGCTTTTGTCGTTCCATTTCCCGTCAGTCAACAGGGTGGCGCAGTTGTTTGGTTCTCGGGACTTCCAGTTGGTGTAGGACAGTGGAGCGCCATCTATCCACAGAAACGTTCCTTCAGTCACCGAGTCGCTCAAACCGAGCCAGATTATGTTCCTGGAACCTTTCAGGGAACTTACGAATGCCTGCTCCTCCTCGTCAGACGCGGTTGTCAAAGTTCCGGTCAGATTTGCGCAGTGGGTCTGCGCATCGGCGTAGTTTTTGGGCGTGTCGAATAGTTTGTAGCAGTGACTGTGGGTCAGGCTGATTGTCCAGTCCCCTGGGCAGTCCGTGGCGCACTCTAGAGGCTGGCCGGACAGCTAGCCGCTAGCCGTGCAGCCACGGACCTTCCTACCCGAGACGGCGACCGTCCCTGCAGGGCAGGAGAATGTGTAAGCCATGCCACGGGTGAGGACCTGCTGGTCTCCATCTTCTGCTCCGGGCGTGTCTATATTACACGCCGGTGTCGCCATCGGGCTGCACATCCCGCACGTAAACCGACAATTGTTCTCCGCATAACTCGGATCCTCAGTGCAAACGTTCGGATTGGCGTCAAAGAGTTGAGGGCAGTTGTCCAAGAAGTCCAAGCAGTGCCTCAGAGTGACCTTAGTTTTCTGACACACGAAGTAGAGCTCACCTCTCGCGCAGTTGCGGTCGTTTCAGAGGCCATTCCCGCCCATCTCCACGCAGTCTTCGCCCTCGCGGCCGGCGTTATTGGGCTCCCCTCTGTTCCACTTGGTGAAGGGGATTGCCTCCCCTGTGACGGTCATCCACGTCCCTTCCTGGACCCTGTCCGTGACTCCGATGAACGTGTTGTAATTTATGAAGCTACTCAGAAACGCGTTTTCCTCCAGGGTTGGGGGAAACGCTATCACCGCGCCCAGTGCCGCGCAGAACTTTTCGCCGTCGTTGAACGTGTTCCGCTGCTTAGGGAAGAAATAACACTTGCCGAAGTCTTTGTTCAGAGCAAACTTGTCCGGGCACTCGGCGCACGCTGTTCCCATCTGCGACCATTTGCCGGTCGTCTCGCACGACCTGATTTTGGTCGTTTCGCTGTAGTCACATTTGTAGGTGACCTCCTGGCCGATATGGTAACTGCTCTGAGTGACCTCAACTGGCGCGCCATCCGTGACACGACCAGGGACTCCACATCTCAAGTCCACCCCGCAAGCGGCCTGGATGGAGATGACAAGAAAAATCACGGAGGAAGAAAAGTATTCATTCTTTGACATCACACATAGAATCTTCTTCATCTTCTTCTTTATTTGGTTTTTCACCGGTAAATTTCCCTGAACCTGGCAAATGCATTCGATGAGTAAAAATGCCGAGGTCTGCGCCATTCAAAAAGAAAAGAAACAAAACGGACAAGGTGACTCGGTCTTTATACTCAGCCACGGAGAAACCCGATACCAACATTGGCGGGTGGAAGCTATAGTTATTTGCAAGTCGGCCGGTTTGAAATGAAACTCGCGTCTATCTACTCTGATATTGAGAGGGCAAGGAATGTCGCTGACC
>JAWDGP010004599.1:0-2500 GCA_033675545.1 Elysia crispata | reverse complement strand
AGCAGACACTTTCATGTGAGGGAAGATGTTCAACAAATTAAGCAGAAGACATTATTTTACCGATTGCAGTCAATTTTTTTCCTACCAATTCCATCCTAAAACCATGGTACGGAAACACATCCGCTCTATGGTAAGAGCACGTTGTCTGGCTTCCTAATACCCCTCCCTCCCCCCCCCCCCCCCCTTTTTACCGCATAATGCATACCAGGTATGCCACTTACACCTACATCAATATCGAAATCCGTCCTTTTCGCCCTCCTCTTTCTCCACCTCCTCCTCCTCATCATGATCATCATCCACCTCCTCCTCTTCCCCATCCTCTTTCTCCACCTCCTCCTCTTCCCCATCCTCTTTCTCCACCTCCTCCTCTTCCCCATCCTCTTTCTCCACCTCCTCCTCCTCATCATGATCATCATCCACCTCCTCCTCTTCCCCATCCTCTTTCTCCACCTCCTCCTCTTCCCCATCCTCTTTCTCCACCTCCTCCTCTTCCCCATCCTCTTTCTCCACCTCCTCCTCTTCCCCATCGTCTTTCTCCACCTCCTCCTCTTCCCCATCCTCTTTCTCCACCTCCTCCTCCTCATCATGATCATCATCCACCTCCTCCTCTTCCCCATCCTCTTTCTCCACCTCCTCCTCTTCCCCATCCTCTTTCTCCACCTCCTCCTCTTCCCCATCCTCTTTCTCCACCTCCTCCTCTTCCCCATCCTCTTTCTCCACCTCCTCCTCTTCCCCATCCTCTTTCTCCACCTCCTCCTCTTCCCCATCCTCTTTCTCCACCTCCTCCTCTTCCCCATCCTCTTTCTCCACCTCCTCCTCTTCCCCATCGTCTTTCTCCACCTCCTCCTCTTCCCCATCCTCTTTCTCCACCTCCTCCTCCTCTTCCCCATCCTCTTTCTCCACCTCCTCCTCCTCATCATGATCATCATCCACCTCCTCCTCTTCCCCATCCTCTTTCTCCACCTCCTCCTCTTCCCCATCCTCTTTCTCCACCTCCTCCTCTTCCCCCTCCTCTTTCTTCCCCTCCCCCTCCTCTCTTCCGCGCCGCCCTTGAGGATACTTGAGAGGGCTGAACGAGAGGGAAATCCCGATGAGTATTTAGTCTGGCCCGGTCCATCCAGAGCAAGCCCCCCCCCCCCCCCTGACAGGGAGGGACCACAGATCACAACGATCAGCCAATCGATGGTTTCAGGGTAACACGTGACGCCCAAACGCTCAGGTCTGCCCCATCTTTAATCTCCTGCCCCACACCCGTCCATCAGCCCCATATCGCGCCAATCTCTTCACGTCAACCGATCTCTTGTTTCACTAGAGTCTCTTAGATTCGATTACAAAGTTTCGCGTTTTAACTCGATGTGCAGTTTGTCGTACAAGAGCACTTGAAATTATTTAGGAGGGCAGCCATTTCGGAAATATCTCGTGCAGATAATTTCATGATTGGCAACATTTAGTGACACTTTTATTTGCTCGTTTGATGCAGATTATACACTACAGACTGTTCTTCCGGGCTTTATAAACACCGGAAGATTTCACGTCCTAAAGAATAAACAAGGTGAGAGATCAGGCGCGAAATGTTTATGTCACTGAAATCCGGACACGAACCTTCAACACAAGCTCCTGGTCCTAATGTGAACACTTTATCCGATATCGTACAAAGACCCACTCCAAAAGAGGACTTCCTGTGGCTGAGTGGTTAGAACTTCTGCCCTGATCTCTCCAGAAAGCTTCTTCTCGACTTACAGCCCAACACTGTCGAAAAGTGAGTTCAGGTCTCACTTGCTTGCGCAGGCCCAATGGTTGGTGTTGAGAAACGCCTCATGTTGTATCCAAGGTTTATGAAGAAACAAACAAACAAACAAACACTCTACCTAAACATGAGTTGAAGTTGGAGGAATGCCTGTCAGTGTCAATCCGGATGTGATCCGGTTCGAGGAGACCGAGTAGAGGTATGGATCATGATGGCCAGGGAATCGATAATCCATGGATAAGGATATGTTTAATCATGATGGCCAGGGAATCGATTATCCACGGATAAGGAGATGTTTAATCATGATGGCCAGGGAATCGATAATCCATGGATAAGGATATGTTTAATCATGATGGCCAGGGAATCGATAATCCACGGATAAGGAGATGTTTAATCATGATGGCCAGGGAATCGATAATCCATGGATAAGGATATGTTTAATCATGATGGCCAGGGAATCGATTATCCACGGATAAGGAGATGTTTAATCATGATGGCCAGGGAATCGATAATCCATGGATAAGGATATGCTTAATCATGATGACCAGGAATCGATAATCCACGGATAAGGAGATGTTTAATCATGATGGCCAGGGAATCGATTATCCTCGGATAAGGAGATGTTTAATCATGATGGCCAGGGAATCGATAATCCACGGATAAGGAGATGTTTAATCATGATGGCAAGAGAATCGATAATCCACGGATAAGGATATGTTTAATCATGATGGCCAGGGAATCGATAATCCACGG
>JAWDGP010004598.1:10000-18034 GCA_033675545.1 Elysia crispata | reverse complement strand
ATGAATATTTATAAACATTATTTTAATTTGAAATTTATTTACGTAACAATTTTGCAAGTGTAACATGATTTTTACAAAGGAGAGTACTAATCATATTTTTTTTCTTAGAAATATGACCTAAAGGAATTTTCAATGCCAGTATCCGAGGAGCGGACACACAAGAACTACCTACGTTTGCCGACTCTGGTATAGATAGCAACACACCCACATCTGGAGTTCTTTTTAAAATTGTAATATTTTGCACAGGCAGTTATGAAATGCTTCAGTTGTCAGAAAATTTGAATCCTTCAAATAAAATCTTTCTTTGAATGGCCAATATCCAATAGGCCCTATAGATTCTTTCAATGTACTTGAACTTTGAAGTTATATTTTTCACTTTTTTGAGGGTTGGGCGATTTTCAATTCATGTCTCTGGAAAACACCTTTTAACGCCTAGCCTATTTTGTAGCAGGTTGAATGCAATGCCAGTTGCAAAACCGCTGCATCATATGACCAGAATCTATTTTTGATACCAGATAAGTCACAGTCAAAGATTGGTCGTCTACTAGATCTAGATCTAGCCTAGATGAATGATGATCTAGTTCAATCTAGATCTAGGCACTCTTTAAGGGTTGTAGTCCCGTTTGTTTACATGGCAGCCATCATGAATCAAGCTCAAGTTTAGATCTACAAATTGATCATATTAGGTATTAGAAAGTGATTTTCCTTATCACCAGGAACCTTTAAAAATGTGTCTCATTGGCAAGAAAAAAGGAAAACTAAAAGAAAGAAAAAAATTTCATCAAAATCGGACCATAAACAAAAAAGTTATGCAAATTTTAAATTTCGTTGGACTTAGAAAATTTTCCTCCACGCAGAAACATGCAAAAATCCTAACTTTGTGAGCTTATAAAAGTTGAACAAAACACTGCAAAACTGCTCAGTTCACTGTTTTTGATAGCTCAAGAGTTTTTGAGTAGCATTTAGAAAAACTGTAGCAAAGAGAATCATGTAGGATGAAATATTAAATCCTAAAAGAAGGAAAAAATCATAATGACACGGCAAAATTGAGCATGAAATAAGGCGCGGAGGCATATTCAGGCAAAATTTTTTTACACATCTAAACTCTATGCAGTCTAGAAATTTACATAACTTATACAAATCTTTACATAGATTATGCCCAATTTTTTAAAGGAGTCTAAGAGTGTAGGAATTTGAAATACAGAGCTTTGAAGAACATAACATGTGCAAAAATGGCATTCGGAAAAAAATGCACAAAAAAGACAAATTTACACATTTTTTAAAAATTCATAAAAAAAAAACTATAAGTGCTAGAAGGTTAAAATAAAAAGTGAAAGAAAGGTCCTAGTGTGTTCATTTCCCTTTTTGGACAAATAACAAGCACAGGACTCTTCCAAAATAATAATCAATTTTGCAAAAATGCTCTAATAAGAAAAATGTGCAAATGTACGTGATATGATATATGTCCAAAAAATTAACCAACCTAGCTAAAAGGCAAATTCAGCCTTGAAAGAAAGCTCAAAATGTTTCCATTACATTAATTCCTATTCTTATTTGTAAACTAGCTCTCAAAATGAGTGATCTTTATAAAAAGAAATTCATCTATTACTAGAGAAATTGTAAATATGCCGAAATGAAAATAGACATTTAAAAATGAAATAGAATGACATTAAAAAAAAAGGTCAACAGTAGAAAATAAAACGTGTTGCCCTTTACTGTAAAACAATACATTTTGATTACTGGAGACAAAACAGAAAGGGAAAAAAAATAAAAATAACGTTCAAGATATATAACTCAAATTGAGAGAAAAGGGATCAAAGTTGCTAAAAAAAAAAAAACGCACAAAATTTAATCTAGTAATTTTGTTACTAATAAAATTGACTTACTTGGAATATCCTGAGCTCTGTAAATGTCAAGAGGATAATCCATTAAAACTGTAATGTAATCTGTTTTAGGGCTGCTGCAGCCGTCTATAGGCCCTGGCAATCTCAGCGATATCAGGAACCTGAAGTTGTTAGATGCAGGAACCACAGGAAAATCCCACCTGAAAACGTACTGTGCCTCAACTTCAGCGATATCCTCCAGTTGAGGCCATTTAAAGATTTCTGGATGACATTTTGTGTCTGTCATAAATTTCACCACAGACTTTTCAGGGCCGACAAATTCTAGGACTTGTCCAATGTAAAATGTATTGTCATAAAACACAGCTACCCAAGTCCCTTGCTGTTGAAATTGGAAGTGTGAGGGTCTGGCATCGTTAGGCTCCAGTCTGAGTCACTATCACTTGTGTTACTTTCATCCTCTGTATCACTGTCAATATCTTCAGAATCTGAATTTGAACTGGCAGAAGCTAGCTTTCTTTTCTTCCTTGGTGGTGACGGACAGTCCCCTTTCACCACCTTACCCTCCTCCAGGAAAACAATGAGTCTATGGCGTAGCTGATCTTTCGTGCCACCTAGACGTAAGTTTTTCTTTCCTAACACCACCTTATGATATCTGAGTTGCAGTTTTAAACTTTCAGCTGTGTCAAGTTTCTCTACATGCTTCCTGTTCTTACACACACCACCTTCTTTCATTATCTTATCTATAATTTCCTGCTTATCCTTAGCGTCTTTCAATTCCTTTTCATGCTTTTTCCTTTCATTCTCTACAAGCTTTTCTTTGGTCTTCAGCCTTACAATATCTTCCTGCTTCTTATACTTCTTTTTTAACTTTTGCCCGACTTTTCTTCCCTTTGCAAGTATTCTTTCCTCCTCAGCACCTGACTTATTGCTCAACCAGTCCATTGTTCTATTTCTTTTGAGCATGTGCTTAGCAGCTCTGTTGAAGAGTGAGCATTGCCGACGATGGCCCATGTCAAAATCCAGGTCGCCAAAAGCTCTGTCACCAATCAAATTTGTTAATGGGCAATTCTCCAGTTGTCTGAACTGACTACTGCTCAGTTTCTCTCCATAAGCACCGCCCTCCAGAAACTCCACCAGCTGTCTTGATGTCACTAGAAACATCTTCTGCAAACTAACTTTCAAAACTTGAATCACCAAATCTTTCTTCTCGTTAGCATACTCCTTTATGTTGTCCAGCCTCTCCTCCTCAACTTTCCAGAACTCATCGTCAAACACACCCTTGCAATTTTGATTCAACAATATACTTGGATCTTCAATCCACTGAGACATTCTGTGCCTAATCATCTTCACATACTTTGGAAATGCAGTGTATTTTGTGCTGCTGTTAATAAGGCGCCAGTATGGTGCAGTAAAATGCATGTAAAGAATAGAAATGGCGCAAAGTATAGCTTGAATATTTTCATCCCTTGCATCAAGGAGAACACTTTTGAGTTTCTTGTTATTCCCTGACGTTGCCTTGGATAAAAAATGTTCAATTTCATTACGCAAAATGAAAACTGCCTCGGAATTTTGAAAAATATTATTAAATCTATTTCCTCTGTGACTGATAATTTTACTCTTCACCCCCTCCTTCTTACAAAAGACAAGCCACTCCTCTCTCACACCACTTTTCTCATCTCCTCTGGGCCCAAGACAGGAGGAAGCTGTTCTGATGAAACGAATGGCAGCACTTTCTTCAGCTTTCCAGTTTTTAAATAAAGAATCTCTATCTCTCCCTAAAGGCTGCTCCATGTTGCTTTCCACCTCCTTTACACCCTCCTCACAAGCACCAGACAGTCCAAGAAGATAGTGTGCATTACAATGTAAAAAATTTGTTTGTATTTCACCTCCGACAATTTCCCTTCTCATTACATCAAATTTTTCATTGAAACTCTTCATGACGGCTGCCCTGTCTGACATTGTCGTACAAACTTTTCTCAGCATAGATTTCAAAAGCTCTTCTCTTGTCTCCTCTTCTCCAACTAGCTCCGATAACTCCATCAATACATTAGAAGTGACCTCTAATAGAGTCTGAGCGTCCTCTGTTGCCACTTCAACAAATCCCAAGCTCAGTGTCCTCCCGTTATCAAGCGTGATCTGTTGACCAACAAACTTTTTCTTTTCTCTGCTAGTGCCATCAGAGTGTAGAGTAACGTTTTTATTTTCCAGTAAAGCCTCAGCAACATGGATTTTCGCAACTGCATGTGCTTCCTCCACAATTTTGTTTGCTGTGGTCCAGTGAGGCAAATCCAAAGTTTGATGAAACAGATTCTTACTAACTATGTCAATTACCTGTGGACACTTAGAAGCGGATACACCTGCATCTCCCTCCAAAGACATGATGGTCTTTCGCATGTCATCAGAAAGCTGGTTGTATCGCCCAGTACGAGTTCTGATGATTTGGCTTTCCTGTGCCAACATATCTTGCAGTTCTGCGATAAGACCATCTTTCTCTTCAAGCTCTTTCAAGAGTATCTGCTTTTTCTTATTAAGGCGAAAGCAATCCTTTTGCAGAGACAACTTGTCTTTTTTCAGGCTCTTTACAGTCTCACACTTTTTCTCCAACATTTTGATGGTATAATCCTTCTCATTGGATGACTCTGTCAAAGAAGCAATTTTTTTGTATAGCTTGGACAGAGACACCGAACTGAGTTCCTCCTTTACACTTTGTATTTCTTCATTCTTCTTCAGCAAGGAGTGCTCTAAGTCATTAACTTGTGCCTTCAAACATTGATTTTCAGAGCAGCTTTCTCTAGATTTTGAGAGCAATGAGCTGCATTCCTGTTGAAGAAGATTTGCCCTGTCCTGGACCACTCTTGTCTGTTCTTCGGCGTCAAGGATTTTCTGCTTCAGAGAACGTACAACATCAGGTCTAGGGCCACATGTTTGTGTGTAAACAGAGGACCTGTCTGAATTTGGTTGAAGTCGAACAGTAACTGAAGCAGCTGGCGTTTTACAGGGCTTCCTACCTGTTGCAAAATCGCAGTGAAGAAATTCATTTATTTCTTCAAGTTGTAGGCGACTCCTGTTTTTTAAGAGTTTTTTGTGTTCTTTTTCAACTCTACATGCCTCTTTCCATGCCTCTTTGTGCGAGTAAGTCAGCGGTTTCGATGAAAGGGCAGTGAGAGTATCAAAAAAAGTTGAAGTGCTATAATTTTCTTTCCTGAAGAAATGTACCAAGTCTACAACCATTTCATTTGTTACTCTACACTTTTTGATTAAGCCTTGGTCTAAAAGCCTTGTTACTCCATGCTGATCAAGAGAGCTGGAGATGAAGTCAAAATCAACTCTCTTCTCAAGGAATTCTTTCAGTTCTGTTTCTGATAAGGTTGAGGCCTTCTCAGCAACTTTATCCACTTGGCGGTTAAAGCGATCCGCTGGGTAAGCGGAGTTAGGGAAAAGCCTTGTGAACCATTTCTCAACCTGATAAGACAATTGGGAGAAAAATATAGGTAAAACTAGAATTTCAGCTTAACGAAATTTGCTCAGTACATATTGATAAAAAGACAAGGAAATAAATAAGTAAATTGAAAAAATAAATAATGATGCATATAATTACTGAAATCTGACTGTAATCTAGATATTTTGAATTTTACTACCATCACCCAAATAATTATTATCGTGATTATCATCATGAAAAAAAAAAAAAAATTCCATCAAACAAATGGTGCAAGCATCAAGAGTCTATAGAAAAAAAAAAGGTATAGCATGACACAAATTAGTACAAAAGATTGAATATGCTGAATGTGAAATTATATTCTTTTGGTTTCATTTCTAACTTTTTTTGGTTTGCTTTTGATATAGTAGAAAGTAGTGTTTAATTAACTGACATAAGTTCTTTACTGATTATTTATATTTACGTATTCACCTCCAATTTCTTTGTTGCATGTTTATCTTTTATTGAGGATGCCCTTGATTTAAAATCTGTTACTTACACGGTACATTTCTTTAGCACTAGCACAAGCAGACTCAAACTTTTTTTAGTCTTCATCAGAGAAACTTTTCCTCTTAAAAAATATAAAGCCGCACCCATGGAGACATTGTTTAAAGAATAACTTACCTCTGAGGCAGGACGGTGGCCTTCTATTTTAAGAAGGTAAATCTGGTATAACAGCTGATTATTCATTGTCAGTGGTGGAAGCGCTGGTCTTCTGCCTTTCCCAGTAGTCAAGAGTGTGGCCCTCAGACATTGCAACTGCAAGTCATCTTGATCTAAATGGAGAGAAATGGCCTCTATGAATATTTATTTAAGTGTTTGCTGAAGCGTAAGCTGCGTTAGGGTTCAATTTAACTCTAGAAACCGATTAAAAATGAAAAACCATAGTACTGTCACACGTACAAAATAAATTTATCTGGTCCTGAGCAAGTATGAAGAATATGAGCTTTCCTTTATTTTATGACAATAACTTAAATCTTGCCTTGACATTATAAGTATCCAACGACCAAGCCTGATGAATAGTTGATAGACGTGTTGATCTTAAAGAAAGTAACTATATTGTGGTGTTGAACAGTAATACTAAATCTACTCATCTAAATTACATTACTTTAGGTCGATCAAAATATTAAAAAAAATATTCTAGTCTAATTCTAAACCTGGTCGTTGGATATTGAACTGCCTTTTATTCATAGCATAAAATGCTTTTGTTTTTGTTTTTTTGTTTTTTTTTTGTTTTTTTCTTTTCTTTTCTTTTTTTTTTTTTTAGGAACTCCGATTGGGTACGTTCATTTAGTTGAGACAGGATGTGTGATGCTGAATTTTTTAAATCTTTTTTTTGGTATTTATTTATTTTATTTCGAGGTAGATCTAGTTCATCTAGAAAATGTTTAGCCAAACAAATACCTAGCCCAATCTTTTTTTCTATGGTCCGATCAATTGAAACCCTTTGTATGGTACAGTAGCCATTCGGAATTTTTTTTTTTTTTAGTTACACGCATGTATAAATCTAAGTTTAGAACTAGATCTAGATCTAGATCTAGGTTAGATGTAAAACCAATGGCATAAAACGATTCAGAGAGAAAGATTTGAGGGGAGGGAGACTTGGGAGATCTCTCTAGATCTAAAATCAAATAAATAGAACGCATTTAAATTTAGTGCAGACAAGATCTAGATCTAAACATAACTGAAGATTCTTGCTTCAGCGAAGTTTGTAAGTTTGTAAACAATCAATCTATTGAAGATTTCCGTTTTCAGAAATGACGTCATCAATCAAGGTTATGAAAAACAGTGCTGAAAGAGAGCGTATCGAAATCGACTTTGGGCTATAAATAGAAAAAAATCTAACGCAAAACCTTGATCAAAAAAATTGCAAAATATAGGGACAGTCTAAAAATAACTAGGTTGAAATGAAAACCGCATATTCATAACCACAAACAGTTAGGACGTCATCTAGGTACATTAAATCAAAATATTACCTAAATTTTAATTTAAATAGAGAATGAAAACTCTTATCAAGTTTAACTTTGAAAATAGAATAAAAACATTCACAAACAAAAGCTATTACCCCTGGCCATTCTAATAGCACAGCCTTCGGATCTGAAGGTGTATTTTGACCGCCATCTTGTATTTTTAATTAGGCTCAAAGAAACTTTGCGTACCTATGAATTAAGTCAATTTTCCACAGAAATAAGCCAAAGATAAAAATTTTGTTTAAATTTAAAGCAAATAAATTATCAATCAAAGTGTTAATGTTAACATTTTAATATTAAACTGTTAAGATTAAATAGACACGTTTTAGAACATGATGGTGAAACCCGATTCGGCTCCATCCTTTTTTCTTCTTTCTTCATCTAGATCTATTATCAGAACCACTATGTACGTAAACAAAACAAGTTACCGAGATTGGAATGCTTAAAAAAATACAATAATATGGCCTTATTTCAACTCACCGCTTTTTTGGAGCTCCATAATTTCCAATGAAATCACTTTTTCAATAATTCGTATCAAAATATAATGTATTGAGAGGCAAGGAATCGCGTGCGCACAGTGACTGGCGATGATCGGCACTAGAGATGGAAATTGCGGGAATTCGTTTTGGGGTAGTCAGACACGAAGGGATGGCGCTCCGGGCAAAATTGACCAATCGGGTTGAAATTCCAGAGTAATAGAGTTCAAATGTTGACCTTTCTTATGATATAAAACTCTTGAAGGAAT
>JAWDGP010004598.1:0-2500 GCA_033675545.1 Elysia crispata | reverse complement strand
ACATGTCCGTTAAGTACTTTGTCTACTGACAAAACACACATTTTTACTTTCAAGTTTTCTAACCCCAAAGTTGTTTAACAAGACTTTTGTTTAAAGTGTAATTGCCTTTTGACAGAAATCAGTTTGTTACATGTAGCACATTGAAATGGAAGAAAAACTGTTCCTCTTTGGTGACGTTCTACTCTTCAGTAATAAACTTGTCCTTACTTCAACACAACACCCTAAAAATATTATTTAAGGCAACTTCGGTTTTCTTTCTCCGTGACCTCTCCCAAAACCACTCAATGTACAATGCTGAAATTTACTGAATTTTTAATCTGTCGAGGTCGGTGTCCTACACTGTACAACAATTTTACAGAAAAATTTCTGAATTTTTGGCTAAAAAACGCATGCACATTGAAAGTTCAGTTTATATAAAATAATATATTGTAATTATCCAATTCATCAAAAATTTTTTTGCCAAATTTCAGATGAACTTCCTCAAAAAACAATTAAAAAGACTGTTCTCAGCGGTTTATAATCTTCAAATCGAGTGAATTGTTTTTTAAACAAATCGTTTTTATTTCATACAATTTTAAGTTACTGTATTGGGGTGAAAAACTAAAAAAAAAATGTTTAAAAAGTAAATGAAATGTGACCGACAAAAGCGCGTCATGGAAACATCTTCCGGGGCGGTGGTTGCTAATGTAAACAATACTTCTGCATCTTTACTTACAAATCATTTCGCACTTTGATATCTAAGATATCAAACGGATCCATTTATTGTCAAAAAAGGAACCATGGAAACACCCATCTTAGGTTACTTTATCATCTTGCCACTCTTAGTTTGTCTTGCATGAGTTGCACAGATTGAAGGAACTAGA
Source organism: Elysia crispata (assembly GCA_033675545.1). Classification (NCBI taxonomy): domain Eukaryota; kingdom Metazoa; phylum Mollusca; class Gastropoda; family Plakobranchidae; genus Elysia; species Elysia crispata. The sequence continues at coordinate 1,637 of JAWDGP010004598.1, read as the reverse complement.
TCTAGAATTATTATAAGCTTTAGCAATCCCGGGAAACCCCAATAATTAAAAAACAAATCCATTACTTGAATTTTTTCTCTGTTTGATATTGTCTGAACAGTTGCACGTTTTTACTTTTGTTTTCAAGGGCATTTTTCACCACATCAGGTCGAGCACTACATTTATCTGTAAAGGGTCATCATTGTGGTCTCGATGGGGAGAATAAATTGAAAAAAAGTGAAGCTTGAAAGATTGCACCCAAATTTAGTTTACTATTTTTGCTTTATAGATCTCGATTAAAAAAATACACGAAAAAACGTGAGAAGAATTCCAATGAGTCACGGTATATATATATATATATATATATATATATATATATATATATACATATACCCATATATATTCTATTGTAAACTTACCTGTATTGTGATGGGAGGCTCTGAAGGAGATCAATCTGTTGTAAAATTTGCTTTTCTATTTGATCTATGTTGTAAAGTTTGCTTTTCTTCGATGCAGTTGTATGTCTCTAGTGATAATAGTCTGTTGCTTTTGTGAAGTCTACATTTCTTCAATGAAGGTTGTCTTCCCCACCTGTTCACTGGAAAGTGCAAATTGGCCCAGTGTCTCACGCAAGCACAAAAAAAAAAAAAAAAAAAAAAATATATATATATATTATGGATTTAGGCTAAAAATGCCCTTGAAAGTTCATTTTATCTTTATAGTAATAAATTCATGAAAATCTTTTGCCCAATTTTTTATGATGAATCATATAACATCAACACAGTCTAGTAGTGATTTGATTGGTCAGTATTTTAAGAACAACTGTCATCATCGCCTTTACTTCCAAGGGGCAGTTTTGATTGTAAACAATACTTCTGCTTCTTTTGCATGCGTTTCGTACTTCTACACTGTTTTATATCTAATTTATCAATTATATCTATTAACGGTCAATAAGCAACCGTACAAACATTCGAGATAAGCCACTTTATTTATTTTCCACTCTTAATTTATCTTGCATGAGTTATATAGATTGTGACTTGATGTAGAATAATTATAAGCTTTAGCAATCATTCCTTGTAAACCATTACATTTTTTAAAATCCGGGGCCTTAACTTTTTTTCTCTGTAATATTGTCTGAGAATTTGCGCTCTTTTGACTTTGTATTGGAGAGCACTTTTTCACCACACATGGTCGAGCACTACATTGTGTCTGTAATGGGTCATCGGCATCACATTATGGTTTCGGTGGAGAGATAAACTAAAGGAAGAGCTGCTGAAATGATTGCACCCAAACTAAGTTTATTTTCTTTGTATTGAGATCTCTCCTTTATTTAAAGAACGTCTTCGTGACAACGTCAAAATCCGAAAGGTTCACGATTCTATAAATTTTTATAACTGTATCATGAGTGGCTCTGGGGGGAGATATATCTGTTATTGTTGAAAAGTTTGCTTTTCTTTAATGTAATTGTATGGATCTGGAGGATGTGTTCTGTTTTTTTTGTGAAGTTTGCATTTCCTCAATATTGTTGCATTTCCCACCTGTTCATTTGAAAGGGCAGCAATAGTTCTATATATTCAAATAATCCTTGAGGGAAGGACAATCTCAGTTTGAAAAAGTCTTTTCATTAAAATAAGAAATATCATGCAGCATAGCCCTAA
>JAWDGP010004597.1:0-11812 GCA_033675545.1 Elysia crispata | reverse complement strand
TTAGAAATAATATCATTTTCAATCGATATGAATATGAAATGTATTTTTCAAATTTTGCACCTTTGTTTTGTTCATGTGAATAAATAATCCTACTAAGGAAAGCCCACGAGAACCAAATCAATGTAAAGGAGCCCAAATAAGAACGAGGACAAAAAGAAGAAATAGTTTTTTCGAAACACTTCTTTGAGAGAGAAAAATCCGAGATCATCTACATGATCTACGCGAAGTAATAACCCTTCTGCAGAAAATAAAAATAACAGAAACGGCGATATATAAGTGTAGACCAAGAGAAAGCTTTCGATATGAGGTCGAGCATAAGCGTCGACCCCAAACTCTACAGAAAAACAGCATCTCCCGACACTGGATCGCTTCTCGGCCTTTTGGCCAAGATCATTCTATGTTAGTTATGATCTAGAGAATCCAATAAATTTTTGTCCCAACACCTGGGATTGTGCCTAGTTCAAAATAAATTCATTAAAGTCATAACGGAGCTTGCTCCGCTCCTACAACGAGAAGCGTTTTCAAGGGACAACACTCAAAAATTCTTCTGTGCCCTTATTTCTGACATTGTGTGCCTCTCCGGACCAGTGGTGTGCCGTGCTGTGTCGCCAAATTAGCATAGTTGCCAGCCCCAGACCTAGATAGATTAGCTAGGTTAGATAGTTTTATATTTCTGTGATCGCTGTGATAGGCCTAGTTAATTTTATCCATCCATTTCACACCATCGCCTTTCACTTGCCTCATGGGGGAGGTCCTAACTCGGCTCTAACTATTTTAAAACCTGACAATTTAATCTCCTACTCCCTCCATTTAATTGCAAAGGCTTGCCTTATCGTCAACTGTTGACGACACATCTTTCATACCCCGCCACACGTTATCCCTTATGTTTTGCAGTGGTTTAAAGTGCAATAAATTAACTTAGAGCCGAGAGAGGGTTTCCGCCTTTTTGGTTTTCAAATTGTTAAGATTTTGCCCAGATTTTCGCTATTTCATGTATTCTGTAGCTGCCCCAGTGACCTGAGTCACCAGCTCTCAAATTCTATATACTGCCTGTACCTTACTTAGATCACTTGTACATAATCCGTGGACTGCGATCTCCCGCCAGTTTATGGAGTGAACTAATTTTTCAAATTCCTAACTTGTTTATAAACAAGCCACTGAGTGAACCATAATCTCTATTCTTATCTTGTTTACAACAAGCTGTCGGTACGGGTGACGGAACCGGCCGTACAAGTTATTCTGAGGGTGAGTGAACTCCCCGGATTCTTGTAGTGTTTACAAGACAGTCAGGCTAGGAAACCCACCCCCCTTGTTTGTAAACATCCGGCAGTGGCGCCTTTTGGGCCAACTGATACTTGTGTTCCATTCTACTTGTATTCCACTCTACCGTGTAATTGATTGACATCCATCATCAGTCGATCCCATCATACCACATCTATCATCCATCTGTTCTGATTCAAACTTGTCTGACGTTGAAGATCAATAAATACTAGCCATAACCAACAAATTGTTGGACTGGCCTGTGCCGTACCATTGTTTGTCACTCACGCCCGCCTCATTTCATCTGGTAGTATCTTGGCACCTACGATTGCTTCCCTCATCCCGTAGCACTATTTATAATTCTATCTGGCCACATACTTGTCATCCCATCAGTCCACTACCACGGTACCATCCTACGCCCCCCCCCCCCCCGAGTGCTGGGTCCACATAGGTTTAGTCTTAAGCCCTCGTCAGTGCATGAGAATAAAAATAGTAGTGCAAAGAAGCGGCTTGACAAAAATCGTACCGGATAGCTTGATATCTGGCGCAGCTAGATATTTCCCATCCGCTGAACATCCTGTGAACTGGGGCACTGGCGCCTTGAGGTCGTCACTTTGATCTTGCCGCGCGCGGAGGTAAAAATACGAATAAAAATATTTTTAATTACCGGTCCAATCTAAAAATTAATACGATTTTCGTGATCAGCGACCTTCAATTAGTCCTGTGTTCGCGGGGAACAGAATTTAACGATAAATTAAAAAATTAAAAAAATCGAGATCATGTTGTTCGTCCTCCATTTTTGTGAACGTTTTGAATTTCGCGCGAACTGGATACGACAACCCAATGATGTCATCATCTAGGCCAAGATTTGAATGATCAGGCCAACTGATATCCAACTGATGCATGTAAACGGCCCTATGATTGCTAATCCGCTTAGTGTCAGTTTCAACTGACCGGATGGCTTTAACGGATACAAAAAACTGTACGTCTGAAGGGGGCTTTAGATTCCCCACCGATCTCGACTGCAGCCCACTCACTTTCGTATCTCACATCTCACCCTTGCTCTCCTTTGCCCCCACAGGAAGTAGCACTATATCGGTGCATATCTACTTCCCTACGGCCCATCCATCTCCGTAAGCTTCGGCATCCCCCTAAACCCTCTAAGTACCACTAGAATCAACAGGTTTAGTACCCCGCCCAGATCTTTATTATCTACCACTGAGGCTCCTAAATACAGTCTTCTCTCCCTTTTCGGCCCGCTTCCTCACCACCCCCCCCCCCCCCTCCCCCTCTCTATCTTCTCACTTTGTCCACTTCAGTTCCTTAGCACCATCATCCATCACTTCATCTAGTTGTAGCACTGTGTCACTCCATACCGATACTGTAACCATTGAACATCACATTGAACATCACATCCTGTTCTATTGTATTTGTATGAGCTACCATAGCTTCCGTATTTATTGCACTTGTATAACTTATTTTACATTTGCACCACCAAGCTCATCCCATCCGTCTGCATCTCGTCTTCCCCTTGCCATCCCCTCTCCGGTCTACCACAGTGCCACCCTGTAACCCTTTTAGCTTTAATTAGGCTAGGTTTAATCTTAACCCTCCTACGGACCCCCTCCCCCCATTAAGTTCCACATCCGGAACTTGGAATCCTTCTCCCCTTATTAATCTCAGGAAGCACTTACTCGCCCACGGCCCATCCACCCCGTTAAGCTTCGGCATCCCCTTCCGCCCACCTAATAGCACTAGTTAGTATAGGTTTAGTACCATCCCCAGCTTCCCTGGGTCCAGCAGCGTCGTCACTCCTTACTCATCTTTACTCTATTCACTTTCCTTACGCTACGACTCCATCTCCTCTGCACATTCATTGTGATACCGTGGTAGAACTTACTATTATTATCTGTGATATTTGTTACTTGCATATCCTTGTGAGGCACCGGTACCTTCCATCATACCACCACTATCATTACACACTATTTTATGCTGACGCTGCACTATTTTGTACCACCCATTGCTCTATCTCTATCCACATTGTACCATCTATTATAATTCTCAAGGAGCTTCAGTGCCAATTGTGATAGCCAGTGTGTAGAGTGCCATTACTTATCAGGGATCGAAGTACTCAATACGGTGATGTGCACTAGCTGGGGCTGGTAATGGCGATCCGGCAACGTCCCCCTAGGGGTAGGCTGCGGCCCAGCCCAACGCCTCCCCTCAAGCACGGAGGAAATAACGAGCCACCCACGGAGATGGCCACGGCTTCCCGCACGGACCAAAACACGCGGCTGGCAGTGCGGGAAAGGAAGACTACAATAATGAGAACCACTACCGATATGACAAATATCGAGACGATCATATGGCACCACGACCTCGCGCCCGCTGCCAGCCCGGGGCGAGACACCGCAGTACCACAGAGCAGGGCCCCAGGGATCCGGACGCTCATCTTTGAACGCTCACCTGAGAGCTTGACGTCACTTGATCTCGCGACTCCGGAATTTATCCCGGGCGTCCCTTATCGATAGACGTTCCAGGAGGCTGCCCCGGAATCGCGCGTCCGCGGTCACACCACCTATGCGGACGCCGTATGCTCCTCGCCACTAGACATTTACATGCCCGCCCCCGAAACCGTACTGCCAACAGCGTCCCCTCCATACAATGATAACGAGAGCCGGCCACCGAGAGACTTACCAATAGCGGCCGGCCAAACACAGGAGAGGACGGGGGCGGGACACCAAGAGTCTGACATGCCCGCCAACGCAACTCTACCATCATCTAGGTCCCCTCCCCATCATGCCATCGAGAGCCGGCCGTCACATACAACATCAATAACGGCCGACCAAGCACTGGAGGGAACAGGGGCGGGCCAGCAAGAACTAAAACTGCGGGGATCCATTGAGGGGGAGAAAGTTACGTTCGCCCTCCCGATTCCGGCGATAATAACGTGTGACTTGTGCCGCCCATCAGTCTCCTGGAGACGAAAGCAGTGCAAACCCAGGGACGCCTTGAGACACCTGCAGGAGCAGCATGACGCAAGATTCGTGGCGGCTTTCCGGTGTCACCAATGCGGTTATGCAACGACCACACTACATGCCGGAAACCGCCACCTTTCACGCTCCTGCACCGGAGTCAGGACCCTGGAGGAGGCCCCTCAGGAGATGGGTCCAACGGAGCTGCGGGAAGATGGAACGCTCGTCCTGCTGTGGCCGGCCAGGCCCAGCTCCTGCCCTATAGCGAACTGTATCTTTACAACGAGTACCTCCGGAGTCACGGTGGCCACCAGCATAGACCACCAGCATAGACCACCACCTGGCCCAGAGGCACGGCAAACAGATGGGCAGGAGACTGTGGCGGTGTACCTACAGCATTAAAGAGATGGCCGGCCTAGAAACGAGGGAGCACCGGTGCGGTGGACCAAGATGTAAGAAACCAGCGGGCGGGCCTAAAAGCACTAGAGCAGGCCCGCCAGGCCCCAGCAAAAGAAAAGCTCCCTCTCGAATAGCAAGAGGCAGGACGGGCCAGGAAACGACGGGGACAAGAGAAGACCGGCCGCCAACACACGAAGAACGACAGCGCGGCCGGAGATGCCCCGTCCCACAACCGCAGCCCGGATCGACCCACCGGAAGGAGACGAAGATCAGAGCACGGACGAGGGGGAGGACCAAGACGAAGATTGCCTCCCCCCATCAGACTGGACGCCCCCCGATACGAGATGGAAAGCGCGGGGGAGAGGGTGAACAACATGCACGTATAAAGCCTCCCGACAAGTCGTCCAGAGCCCTGTGACCACCACCATAGCGCGGGGCGCGGGGAGAACCATGACAGCCTTTCCCCAGATGAAGAAGTCCGTGCCACTCCTCGGTCGGGGATATCGACGCGGACCGGACCCGCATCCCCCCAAGCAACAAATGACAATAGCGATTCCATAGAAGAGCTGTCCCCGACGCTGGTAACCGCTATAGCAAGAATTGACACAAGCGAGGGCAGCCAAGTAGGGGGGGTGGGGGTCTACTTAAATGAGCGGGTCCTACAAGGACTCGAGAGTGTGGGGCCAGACAATTCATTGGACCTATTTACAATACCTACCAGAGGGGAGCCGTCAACAGACATGGGCTCCCCGAGAACGCCCCACACCACCCCGACCAAGGACGACAACAATTCTCCTCCCAGTCCCGCGGGACCTATAAACACTCCAGACATTTCTCCCGCGGGACCTGAGGGACCTCCTCAACAAGACCAGCCGGTTGCCGCCGAGTGCGAGAGTATCTGGGACATCCCCGGGGAACGACAGGAAGCCAGCTGGCCTCCAATACCAGTAACAACGTCCCCGGACCCCGCCCCAGATGCCGACGACGACGACGGCGGCATCCCTCAGCCCGGCTGGCGTGGCAGGATGCCGGAAGTGACGTCTCCTCGGGCCTCAGGGGGTTCAAGAGTCTCTGGCGTTAACCAGGAAGGAGACTCCATTGAGGCGGGTGAAGACAGCCTAGCTGTGGCCACCCACTACGATGAGGAGACTGTCACCAGATCCAAGTTCTCTGCAAAATGGAAAAAGGCCTTCCTTGGCTGCCACCGAGGCAACCTAGATGAGATGATGGAGTTCACCAGGGAACTCCTCCAGGTCGCCAATAGATTACTGGCGAAGACCTGGGTGGCCAGAACAAACACCTCTAGCGCCCGGATGAGGAATCCTCCGGCCGACCCCAGGGAAGATGAGCCCGCGCCCAGGTCCTCCGCCGGTATTTAACAGCGACGGCGGAGGAACCATCACCGACACCAGCAGCGGCGGGCGCGGCGCCATCGCCATCATAGGCCGGAGGATGCATCAGCGATTCAACGACTCTACGGGCGCTACCCGAGGAAGGCCCTGCGGAAGGTGCTGGGAGAGGAATCCCCCTATTATTCCGGAGGACGGGACCGCCCAGCACAGTTTATTGCGGAGACGTACCACGACAGGACAGTCACCTGAGACATGATAGCGGAGGCGAGGCAACTCTACCAGGACTGCGAGTGGGAGCCCCCAACAGTAGAAGAGGCCGAAATGCTCCAGTCCCCTCCCTCCGCTGACGTCTCCGCAGAACAGTAAATACATCTCCGGGCATGGACCGCGTAGAATGGAGACATCTGAAAGTGATTGACAGGACCGGTTCGCTACTCCAGACGGTCCTGTCGGCGGTCCATGCCCTGGGGATCCCGCCGTCCTGGAAGAGATCCAAGACGAACATGATCTATAAGAAGGGGGAGACCAATGACCCCAGCAACTTCCGCCCGATAAGTTTGCTGAGTACGATCTATAAACTCTATTCCGGCATCCTTGCCAGCAGATTGACAAGGATAGCGACATCCCACGGATGGCTATCGGCAGAGCAGAAGGGCTTTCTGCTAGGCATCCGTGGGATTCAGGAACACACGTTCCTCCTTCAGACTGCGATTGACCAGGCCAATAAAAACCACTTAGCGACCTGGAGAGTCAAGAAAGACCTGCTGCGGGGGATAGACGATCAAGCACGATCTCTCCTTCGGAATATCGCAAGAGTCCCCGCAGCCACCTCCCGGGCGCTGTTCCACGCGTCTCGGAGAGTGGGTGGTTTGACAATAACTCCCCTACTGGAAGACGCGGACATTTGGACCGTGGCGCGAGCTAGCCAGCTCCTGGGTTCGGACGACGAGGTGGTCTCCAATACCGCTTGGAGTCAGCTGAGGGACATAATAACCAGCGGTATGGGCCACCTCCTACAACCAAATGATGACATCCCGGTCGATGCCTTCCTAAGTGGCGACGAAAACGCAGGCCTGTATAGCTTCCGACATCACTCGACCCGGGCCAACCTATGGACACGAGCCCGACATGCTGCCTCTCGGCTGCACTGCAAGATCGACGCCTCCAGCGACATCCCAAGTATCACCGTCTCTTCAGTACCAGCGAAAGCAGTTAAGTCCCTTCGGCTCGTGTCCCGCGAACGATGGACGGCCAATCTCCTGGCAGCCCCGGTACAAGGAAGAGTGGACAAGAGTTCGAAGGACATCACTCACTTCATGTCCGCCAGGTCCAGCCTGTCCTTCAATGCATGGTGCCACTAGGCGAAACTTCGCAGCAACGGACTGGCCGTCCGGGGAGCCCCCGGGTCGACAGCACCAGACAAGCTATGCAGGGTCTGCCGACAAAAACGAGAGACAACAAGCCACGTGATCTCCGGCTGCTCCTCCCACTTGAGGGAGATGACAGGAAGGCACAACTGATTTTGACTGATCTTCTCTGGGACCTTGGGATCGAGGCGACTAGAGGGTGACAGCCCAGTCTACATTGACATCACCGTCCCCTTCGATGACCCCCGCGAACCTGTACCGCGCGGCAGATGACAAGGAGGAGAAGTACGGCCACCTCGGGACCGTCCTACCACTGGTGGTGGGAGAGTTTGGTTCCTGGGTTCCAGAGAATGACAACATACGAACCAAACTTGACATCCCCCAGAGGTTGTGGGACGAGGCCAGGCGGAGGATGCGACAGTCAGCCATTGAGGACTCGTGCCGCCTGGCCAATGACTTCCTCAACCTCTAACCACTGGGGGCAAACCACGAGAGGATGGCCGACACCGAGAACCACCCACGAGAGGATGGCCGACATGTCAGTCTCCCCACAGACCACACAGAAGCTATCCGCTACTAAGTTAGACACATCCCCGGATTCGCGTTTGTAGATATTGTTTACTATTTACACGGCACTCTACACCATTTTTATCATTGTACATATATACATTCTTAACTATCATCTATTACATTACTATGTTCCCCATCCCGAAGTATGATTGCGTGTCACGAATGATATTTATTGTGTTACTGCCCCTGCTGTTTACAGCGATTTGTAAATAATACATGTTTTATTGCTATCAATAAATCGATTTGAAAACTATGATCTAGAGAAACATATTTTTTGGTCCCAACACTGGGGACAGTGTCTAATCTAAATTATAAATTATTTCTGTGATAACGAAGCTTGCTCTCTTACACCGAGAAGCACTACTCAAGTTTTTTCATCAAGGGACATTATCCCGTTAATTTTAAAAGTGGTTATTATTCCCGGAATTGTGTGCCTTTGGTGTGCCGTGCTGAGTCGTCAACCTAGCTTACCTGCCAGCCTCAGATTAGCTAGATTAGTTAGGATTAGATTAGATAGGGCCGATTCATCGAAGGAAACCCAGGAACATTTGAATACCCCTGTGATTTAGTTAGATTAACCCAGGAACTTTTTATACCCCTGTGCAATAGGTCACCCAGGTACATTTGTATACCCCTGTGAGGATTTTAGTGTTAGGTCTCTTAGTTCTGGATCCCATCTACAGCTCCGTTTTTAGTCTATTACATTTCTAAGTTATTCATCGGTTCTCATTTTTCTACTACCCGGCTGGTCCGGAAGATTAGATTATCTGCGATAGCCGTGATAGGCTGATAGTTAGATATACTATCTATTGTATTTATCATATTTATTTGCCTCACACATCGCCTCCCTCGTGCCACATTGCCTCAAGGCGAAGGCCCTAGCCCGGAAATCCGCCTCTCCGCCAGAATAAAAATCCGGCTTGGACGCCATTTAATACACGTTGGTACTTATACCACTAATGATATTATCATACCAAGTATCCGATTGATATCTTTATTAATCTATTTCATCCATAATAATTTATTTATAATATTCCACCTGTTACTTGTCCTGTTCCTGTTCGTCTGGTTTCCTGCTGGAACGATAATAAACACCAGCCTTACCCAACAAAGCGTTGGTCTGGCCTGTCTTGTGCTATTGTTAGTTATCTAAAGACGTTCCATTCCATCTAGCAATACTTTGTAACATCTTTTAGTTCTATCCGCCCTTATCTGGTCTTAGACTTGCCATCTCCTATGCACATCATTACGGTACCATCCTGTGCCTCTCCAATCTTAGTCTGTCTAGGTTTAGTTTCATATATCGTATCCATTCTAGAAGCAGCCAACATCTTCCGCATCTGGTAATTGAAATTTTTGTCCTTTTCTGCGTTACAGGAAACGGCACCGTATCGGTGCCATCTCCCTCTCTAAGGCCCATCCATTTATTTAAGCTTCGGCACCCTCTCCGCATCTTTAAGTAGTGCTATAATTAACACGTTATGGCCCACACTGAATCCCCATCTGCCCGGTACCCTTGCGGCACCGAGGTATTGTCCATTCTTCCATCTCGGCTCGCTTCTTCTTTCCTTCGTCTGTCTACATCGCTAATGTTGCATCATTATCTCACCACTTTATTTACTGGTGACACTGTGGACTTCTGCATTATTACGATAATGATTGAGCATCTTATTTACTTTACTGTGTTTGCATTAGCCATTCTAGCTATTGTATATTTTGCATCTGTAATCCATTCTACATTTGCATCACCCACTCCATCTCATCCGTCTGCATCTTGCCTTGCATCTGCCATCCTTTACTCGGTCTACCACAGTGCCACCCTACAACCCCTCTAGCATTAGTTAGACTAGGTTTAGGTACTACCCCTTATTGACCCCTCCAGCACCCCCCCCCCCCACCCCCTACTAAGTTCCGCATTTGGGACCCCAGTTCAATTTTCGTTTCCCAAGGAAAAGCGAAGAAATCACAAGACTTCGACCTCCCTGTGTTCCGCCCAATTTACGAATATAGGCTGTAAGAGAGTTGGCCACCAAAGCGTTTGCGGAGAATCAATTGACCCGCCCCAGTGAGAGAGGAGACCTCAGCTAAATAGATGTTACCTGTACAGGAGGCGCACACGATCCCATACTATTGGAAACCCAATAGTTTTTAGGGAGAGGAATATACATTAATCATGGTGTCACTGGCCTAATATATGCAAAAAAAATAAGGGTCATGTGCCGCAGATCAGGAACTGAGGGAGAAGAGCTGAAAGGTAAGAGCAGCTCAAGTGTGAGACCAAATCTGTTCTATGCAAAAGGTGCAAGAATTGCAAGCCCGAGCCATCGCATATTTTTGTCGGATAAGGATTGGAAATAACTTAGAACTATAGTGCCTGATGTTTTCAATCATTCTATTATTTCATTATGGTCCATAATGATGTGAAGAGAATCATCACGATACTATATGCATTACAAATAATATCATTTTCAATTGATATGTATATGAAATGTATTTTTTCAAATTTTGCACCTTTATTTTGTTTAAAGGTAGAGCAGCACAAGTGAGAGACCAAATCTGTCCTATGCAAAAGTGGCAGAAATGCAAATCCGAGCTACAACACCTCCACTGATACAATGTCAAATCCCTCAAATGACACTAACTGGAGGAAGAAGAGAACATGGAAAGTCAAATGACAACCTCTATCCAAAATAGAGAAAATGGGGAGAAATGCATGTATCAACAGAGGAAGATTTTGAACCAGGAAGGGAACATGACAATAATGAAGTAGTAATTAAAATCAGCGGCGAGAGACCAAACACCCGCAGAGCCGTATAAATTCAAACGGCACTTACAGCTGAACTTTAGCCAACCAGAGGGAACCAAGAAATAAAAATCTACGGAAAACAAGATTCATCAGGGAACTCCTCCGAGTGGCAAACGAGCTACTCAGCAAGACTACCGGTGACCAACACGAACAACACCAGCGCCCGTAGCAGGAATCATCCAGCCGCCCTAGAGCAAGACGAACTCGGTATATAACAGAGACGCGGAGGAGCCAACACCGGCACTAGTAACTATACGGGCGCTACCCGAAGAAGGCGCTCCGAAAAGTGCTGGGAGACGAATCCCCCTTTTTCTTCGGAGGACAGGAACGTCTTGAAGCTTACGTTGCCGCGACATATCATAACAGACACGTCCACCAAGAACAGATGGAGGCGAGGAGACTACAATAACTGTGCATCGGAGCAGCCCAGCGAAGACGAAATGGAGCTGCTCCAGTCTCCTCCCTCCGCCGAGAAGTGTTGCGGCGACTACGGCGAACAGTAACTACATCCCAGGCATGGACCTCATCGAATAGAGACATCTGAAGATAATCGACAGGACCGGTTCGCTTCTCCAGGCGGTCCTGTCCGCGGTCCCTGTCCTGAGGAGCCCGTCCTTCTGGAGGAAATGAAGGACCAACATGATCTACAAAAAGTGGGGAAATCCATGATCCCAGCAACTTCCGGCCTATCAGCTTGCTGAGCACGCTCTACAAGCTCTGCCCCGGAATCTTTGCTAGCAGAATCACCAAGATGCTTTCGGCGGAACAGAAAGGCTTTCTGCCGGGCGTCTGTGGGATCCAGGAACACACGTTTCTCCTACAGACCGCCATTGATGAGGCGAAAAAGAACAAAGGGGACCTCTCCATCGCCTAGCTGGACCTCACCAATGCATTTGGAGCTATCTCCCACCCGGTGCTGGAACAACTCTTCAACAGCTTACCTAACCCGGAATCACTCCGCCGTCAGCTCGCAGACATATACATGGAAAACCAGTGGAGGTTTGTCTGCGTCAGGGCCGCCTTGGAAGACCAGGGAGTATTCGGCAGGACCGTCCGGGCTACCCCCTATGAAGACGAATCCAC
>JAWDGP010004596.1:27500-29133 GCA_033675545.1 Elysia crispata | reverse complement strand
GCGATGTAGAGACAGACTTTAGGTGAAAATTGAGAGTCAGAGATAACGCGATGTAGAGACAGACTTTAGGTGAAAATTGAGAGTCAGAGATAACGCGATGTAGAGACAGACTTTATGGTGAAAATCTGAGAGAGAGTCAGAGATAACGCTGATGTAGAGACAGACATTTAGTGAAAATTGAAAGACACAGATAAGGTCTGATAATCATCTGAACCAACACAGACTTGATCAAATCTCTCCATGCCCTGTCAGAGTTACACAACTCAGAGCTTAACTCGAGATGCGAGCGGCATGCGTGCTCTTCTAAGCTTCAGAATCAGAAATGTCTTGACGTTTGTTACATCTTTTTTTACAAAGAAGAAATCTGGAAACTCAATTCTTTTCTTACATTTATTAGAAAAAAGAACCAAAGAAGTCTACTAGGACCGCTGAGGAAGAATTATATATCAACAGGATTTATGGCAAAACTAGAAAAAAAAAAAAAAACGCGCCTGTCTGTTCAAGGCGTCCACCCTCTGCGCCAGGTGAAGGTCCAGCGCTGGGGCGGTGGGGTCTTTTCCAAGGGATTTCAGCAGGTTGTTCAGAGAGCTCTGAACTGACGTCATCAAGGAGTTCTGGTGCTTGAAAAATGGGCCAGACCGTGAGCCAGGCCGGCTGGAAGCTGTGGTTGGTGCTGAGCACCTGGTACCTGATAGATGGGAGAGAGATGGGGAGATAACTTAGAGACTATGGGTCAGACCCTGGGGCCAGGGTGGCTGGAAGCTGTGGTTAGTGCTGAGCACCTGGTACCTGATAGATGGGAGAGAGATGGGGAGATAACTTAGAGACTATGGGTCAGACCCTGGGGCCAGTGTGGCTGGAGGCTGTGGTTGGTGCTGAGCACCTGGTACCTGATAGATGGAGAGAGATGGGGAGATAACTAAGAGACTATGGCATCAGACCCTGAGCCAGGGTGGCTGGAGCGGTGGTTGGTTGGACACCTGGTACCTGATAGGATGGAGAGAGATGGGGAGTTAACTTAGAGACTATGGGTCAGACCCTGAGCCAGGGTGGCTGGAAGCTGTGGCTGGTGCTGAGCACCTGGTACCTGATAGATGGAGAGAGATGGGGAGTTAACTTAGAGACTATGGGTCAGACCCTGAGCCAGTGTGGCTGGAAGCTGTGGCCTAGTGCTGACACCTGGTACCTGATAGATGGAGAAAGATGGGGAGTTAACTTAGAGACTATACATCAGGACCCTGGAGCCAGGGAGTGGCCTGGAGGTTGTGGTTCACCTGGTACCTGATAGATGGAGAGAGATGGGGAGTTAACTTACTGAGAGGGGGGGGCGGTATGGCGTGGCTGGCGAGATCCTGGAGACACCAGCCAGCGTGGCTGGAGGCTGTGGCTGGTGTGGCACCTGGTACCTGATAGATGGAGAGAAATGGGGAGTTAACTTAGAGACTATGGGTCAGACACTGAGCCAGTGTGGCTGGAGGTTGTGGTTGGTGCTGAGCACCTGGTACCTGATAGATGGAGAGAGATGGGGAGTTAACTTAGAGACTATACATCAGACCCTGAGCCAGGTGGCTAGAGGTTGTGGTTGGTGCTGACACCTGATAGATGGAGAGATGGGGAGTTATTCTAGAGACTA
>JAWDGP010004596.1:20000-22500 GCA_033675545.1 Elysia crispata | reverse complement strand
GGTGAAAGGTAAGGTTTTATAGACAGAGAGAGAAAGAGACAGAGAGACATAGACTAGACAAAGTGACAGAGAGAAATAGAGACAGAGCGAGAGGCAGATACAGAAACAGAGAGAGATAGAGAGAGAATCAGAGAGATAGAGAGAGAGAGTGAGAGGGAGACAAAAACAGAGACAGAGTGAGAGACAGAGGCAGAGCGAGAGACAGATACAGAGACAGACAGAGAGAGACAGATACAGAGACAGACAGAGAGAGACAGATACAGAGAGAGAGAGAGAGAGAGACAGAGGCAGAGCGAGAAACAGATGCAGAGACAGAGCGAGAGACAGATACAGAGACAGAGAGAGAGACAGATACAGAGAGAGAGAGAGAGACAGGTACAGAGACAGAGAGAGAGAGAGACAGGTACAGAGACAGAGAGAGAGAGAGACAGGTACAGAGACAGAGAGAGAGAGAGACAGGTACAGAGACAGAGAGAGAGAGAGACAGGTACAGAGAATACAGAGACAGAGAGAGCGGCAGATACCGAGACAGAGAGAGAGAGAGAGACAGATACAGAGACAGAGAGAGAGAGAGACAGGTACAGAGACAGAGAGAGCGGCAGATACAGAGACAGAGCGAGACAGATACAGAGACAGAGAGAGAGACAGATACAGAGACAGAGCGAGAAACAGATACAGAGACAGAGTGAGAGACAGAGGCAGAGCGAGAGACAGATACAGAGACAGAGCGAGAGAGAGATACAGAGACAGAGCGAGAGACAGATACAGAGACAGAGTGAGAGACAGAGGCAGAGCGAGAGACAGATACAGAGACAGAGAGAGAGAGAGAGAGAGATACAGAGAGAGAGACAGATACAGAGACAGAGCGAGAAACAGATACAGAGACAGAGCGAGAAACAGATACAGAGAGAGAGACAGATACAGAGACAGAGAGAGAGAGACAGATACAGAGAGAGAGACAGATACAGAGGCAGAGCGAGAAACAGATACAGAGACAGAGCGAGAGACAGATACAGAGACAGAGCGAGAGACAGATACAGAGACAGAGAGAGAGACAGAGGCAGAGCGAGAGACAGATACAGAGACAGAGAGAGAGACAGATACAGATACAGAGAGAGAGACAGATACAGAGACAGAGAGAGAGAGACAGAGGCAGAGCGAGAAACAGATACAGAGACAGAGCGAGAGACAGATACAGAGACAGAGCGAGAGACAGATACAGAGACAGAGAGAGAGACAGATACAGAGACAGAGCGAGAGACAGATACAGAGACAGAGAGAGAGACAGAGACAGAGAGAGAGATAGATACAGAGACAGAGCGAGAGACAGATACAGAGACAGACAGAGAGAGACAGATACAGAGACAGAGAGAGAGACAGAGGCAGAGCGAGAAACAGATACAGAGACAGAGCGAGAGACAGATACAGAGACAGAGAGAGATACAGAGACATACACACAGAGTGAGACAGATACAGAGACAGAGAGAGAGAGAGATCGAGAGTCAGAGCGAGAGACAGATACAGAGATAGAGAGAGAGACGGAGAGAGAATCAGAGAGAGAGAGAGAGAGGAGAGAGAGGCAGAGCGAGAGACAGATACAGAGACAAATACAGAGACAGAGAGAGAATCAGAGAGAGAGAGAGGAGAGAGAGGGAGACAGAGGCAGAGCGAGAGACAGATACAGAGACAGAGAGAGAGATAGATAGATAAAGAGATAGAGATAGAGAGACAGATACAAAGACAGAGAGAGCGACAGATACAGAGACACAGAGAGACAGATACAGACAGGGAGAGAGACAGATACAGAAACAGAGAGAGTCAGATACAGAGACAGATAGAGAATCAGAGAGAGAGAGAGAGAGAGAGAGAGAGAGAGAGAGAGAGAGAGAGAGAGGGGTGGAGACAGAGACAGAGAAAGGGAGAAACAGAGAGGGTGAGAAAGAGATTAGGAGAAAGATCAACGAGATAAACAGAAAAAAGAGACAGGAGATTTAGATACAGTTTGATAAAGACAAAGAAAAGTAGAGAGAGGGCAGGCGAATGAGGAGTCGTTGGAGAGAAAATGATGAGAGGGTGAGAAAGGAAAAGAGATGGAGCAAAACAGGAGAAAAGGAGAGATGGAATGATGGAGTGCATGAGTTCGGTAGCACAGGAGAAAGTTGAAGAGATAGATCAATAGACACCTAGATAGAAAGACAAATACAATTATATATATATATATATATATATATATATATATATATATATATTATAGAGAGAAACAGACAGACAGACAGACAGAGAGAAACAAAGAGAGAGAGAGAGAGAGAGAGAGACAGACAGACAGACAGACAGACAGACAGACAGACAGAGACAGAGAAAGAGAGAGAGAGAGAGAGAGAGAGAGAGAGAGACAGACAGACAGACAGACAGAGAAAGAGAGAGAGAGAGAGAGAGAGAGAGAGAGAGAGAGAGAGAGAGAAAGAGAGAGAGAGAGAGAAAATGTTCAAGTCAGGAGTGA
>JAWDGP010004596.1:0-5000 GCA_033675545.1 Elysia crispata | reverse complement strand
TGATGATGATGATGATGGTCATGCTGAGGATGACAATGATGATGATGGTCATGCTGAGGATGACAATGATGATGATGGTCATGCTGATGATGATGATGATGATGATGATGATGGTCATGCTGAGAATGTTGATGATGGTCATGCTGAGGATGATGTTGATGATGAGGATGATGATGATGATGATATTAATGTCATGCTGAGGATGATGATGATGATGATGATGGTCATGATGTGGATGATGATGATGATGATGATGATGATGATGATGATGATGATGATGATGATGATGATGATGGTCATGCTGAGGATGATGATGATGATCATGCTGAGGATGATGATTCTGATGATGAGGGTCATGATGATGATGATGATGATGGTCATAATGAGGATGATGGTCATGATGATGATGATGATGATGATGATGATGATGATGATGATGATGATGATGATGATGGTCATGCTGAGGATGATGATGATGGTCATGCTGAGGATGACGATGATGGTCATGCTGAAGATGGTCATGCTGAGGATGATGATGATTATGATGGTCATGCTGAGGATGATGATGATGATGTTGATGATGATGATGATGATGATGATGATGATGATGATGATGGTCATGCTGAGGATGATGATGATGTTGATGCTGAGGATGATGATGATGATGATGATGATGATGATGATGCTGAGGATGATGATGATGATGATGCTGATGATGATGATGATGATGATGGTCATGCTGAGGATGATGATGATGATGATGATGGTCATGCTGAGGATGATGATGATGGTCATGCTGAGGATGACGATGATGGTCATGCTGAGGATGACGATGATGATGATGGTCATGCTGAGGATGACGATGATGTTGATGATGGTCATGCTGAGGATGATGATGATGACGCTCATGATGAAGATGATGATGATGATGATGATGATGATGATGACATTCATGCTGAGGATGACGATGACGATGATGTTGATGATGGTCATGCTAAGGATGACGATGATGATGTTGGTCATGCTGAGGATGATGAGGAGGATGATGTTGGTCATGCTGAGGATGATGATGATGATGAGGATGATGATGATGATGATGGTGGTGGTCATTATAGATTGAATGGATGGGTTTCGCGATCGACGGTAAAAACAGACAATATGTGACAAGCGAAAATGAAATACTTCATAAATAATTCTAATCCGTTTTATTTTAAAAATGAAATTTGGATGATACGTTGGGACTGAGCTAGGTCGACCCAGATTTTCATTGGGAGAGGGGGAGAGAGAGAGAGAGACAGACAGAGAGAGAGATAGAGAGAGAGATAGATAGATAGATAGATAGATAGATAGATAGAGAGAGAGAGAGGAAGAAAGAGAGAGAGGAAGAGAAAGATAGAAAGAGAAAAAAAGAGAGAAAGAAACAAACGAAGAGAGAGAGAGGGAGGAGGAGAAAGAAAGAAAGAGATGGAGAAAGTAAGAGAAAGAAAGAAAGAGAGAGAGAGAGAGAGAGAGAGAGAGAGAGAGTCTCTACGATTGTTTATTTACTAGTTGAGGGGATGTAGGAGAGAAAGGGCGGGAGTGGCACACATATAATTTTGTAGATGTAAATATTTAACACAATAATGGAAATAATAATTGTGTCATTTAGTGGACAGTTTTGTAGAGACCTAAAAAGAAAAAAAATAGATTGCACAGAGGGATACTTCTAACTTCTACAAAAGAAGTAATTCCTCTTTTTCCAAATGTTCTCCACACAGATACATCTGTTGTGGTGAAGCTTGAAATTGCAACCTAGCCTACATCTCATGCAGGTCAGACTGTCATATAGTCAGAGCTGCTACGGTTCTTTCTGGTTGGGGATGCCTCCTCATCGTCCTCCACATCATCACCATTTCAGAGTGACAACGATGCCCAACCTTCTCTGAGGTTTAGTGTGCTACTTTACTTTCTTCTTCCTCCCACACTCCCGCTAGCAGTAAACCCTCATTCTTTCCCCATCTTCATACCTCTCTTGTACACCAACCGCCCATAAACCTCTCTTGTCTAATGCGTTCAAATCAATTTTAACCGTTTTTTGCCTTTTTTGTTTGTTTGAATTGCAACACATAGATTATACAAGCAAAATTTAATCCATTTCGAGCCTTCGAGTTCGACACAGGTTTTAGGTTAATTTTACTGTACACGATGCCATCATTTGCCGGGGTCAACCTTTCTTCTCGATTCGGAACTTTACAGTTCGCTGAAGCATTCTATTTCTATCTCTAGAAAATCTTTAGGACAGCCTTTTTATCTCGAGTTGGTTAATTAAATTCTTACTGGAAACAACGGTTTGCCGTAAAACCTGAAAACTACATGCTCGCTGTATGGGTGAAGCATTGGCTTCGACGGCAACCATCATTCCGTGCGCATCATTGCTTGAATAAATTATTCGAACCGGATGCAGAAATTATTGTTGGGACAGCCATCTTGGATTCTCTTTTGTGCTACAGTTACTGTGTCAAAATGGAAATAAAACATCGAAAATAGTCATTTTTGGATGGCAATTTCTCTGGTAAGTGATTTTATACGAAAGAAAATTTTATAAACGGTGACTTAAACATTTTGTTGCGCTGCAATTCGTGAAAATTCGTTGGAAAATGAATTTAAAACCGCCCATACACACACACATGATTCGCCGCACCCCTTGCCTAAACACACACTAAAAGATGGGCTCGACTAGAGCCACTTGCCTAGACATCTGTGTTCATGCACCATGTAGATAATAGATCTTCATCTGTCTAGCTTCTTAAAGGTGCAATCGAGTCGGTCTAAGAATGAGCGGAAGCAACAAGGAGGCTCCGCAATTAGTTTGAGGCAGCTTTTGTAACGGAAAAAAGGAGTAGAATCTGATGTAGAATGTAGACTGTGGGTCTTCAAGTCGAGCAGAACATGTCTGCCGGCAAGATACCGCAGTTCCAATCGGCACCAGCCTTAGGCCTTCTCTTATTTGAGGCATTTTTGTTTGTCTTAAAAAATCCAAACATGAAAAACGATCATTTACTCTTACAATGCAGTGAGACCCATACAGAGACTAAAATTCCTCATCAGTCCTCGTCTGTCTTACTCGGGTCAACAACAGTTTCACTCCCTCTCTCTTTATGTGTTACTAGATCTAGAAATCTAGTATTTATTAATTTAGAATTTCAGACCCAGTTTAAATAAATATTATAAAATCATTTTTTACCCTTCCAGTTAGCTTCACATGGGCTTGACTTAATTGAGACACGCTAAATTTGTCTACAGGGAGTGTAGATCCATTTGTAATTAGGCCAATACCAGTTGTACATTTCTATTGGATCTTTTAATCAGTGTTCTAGGACTAGAACTTTGTTGCCTAGATATAAGTCTATAATTATGGTTCTTGTCTTTTAAGTCTAGGGGCCTATCAAAATTGTTATTTTTTTTTTAAATTTGAGACCTTGCTACTCAAGAAATTTCAAATGAAAAAATTAAGTTACAGTTTTAATTTAAATTAAAAAAATCTCAACTGCTGATACTTATCTCCTTTGTGAAAGGGAAAGTCTAGAAAGCTTAAGTTTGAGAAATTATAGGCCTAGGTGTAATTTACTGTTAGCTTAAAAAATTCTTGAAAAACATTAACAGTGGGCTGATAAATTGTGATTATATGTCTTTGAAAGTTTTGGAAGCAAAACAAAAAAAATGAAAAGATAGGGGGATAAGGAGAGAGAGATCTATAAGAAGAAATTTTAAATTATTAAATGCACTAGATATACAAACTGCCTCAGTGCCTGTTTAAAATTTGAAAAATTTTGTACAAATTTGTGCTGTACAAAAAAAAAAAAATTAAATAGCAGCACAGCAGTAGTAATAATTGAGGACTTCCAAATGGGTACAATAACTCTATCATACTACTAAAGAGGGCTTTGCTTGATCTGGCCATAGGAAAAGATTGGGCTTGGTTTTTTTTGTGGATAGTATTAAAAAAAAGAAAGAAATTTTAACTCTGTAAAGAAAATGAGTTGTGATCATTTATCTTTCCTCTTGCTTGTCAAATATCTTAAAAGCTAAATAATACTAAACAAGGTACCCAATTGGAAGTCCACATGAGTCTTGTCAGATTAAATAGCATTTAATTATTTTGACTTCTATTAGAGGAGACCTTCGTTTTTATTGTCCGCCTTTCCCTAAACAAGCTCACAGAGTCCATATATATATCATAAATTCTTTTCATAATTGAAAGAATCTTTCAAAATGGTGCCTGTGGTACTGAACATACATTGAGGATTTGACAAGATTGGACAAAAATCGTGGGTTTCCTCAAACTTTTCTGTTTCCAAATAATTATTTCTTCCATTTCTTCCAGTCGAACTGTCTACAAAGAAAGCTTGTATCTGTATAAATCAAACAACCTGCCTTTCACACACACAAAGAAAATGTTAACTTTAGAAGAAATTTCCACATAAATTTGATAGACTGTCACTCTAACTTTGAAAAGTATTTTCTACTTAAACTTTTCTCACCTATAGCAGATCACACACATTAAACTTTGGATCATGTCTGATACAACTGATGTAGTAATTTAAATTTTAATTCTTAACAAAACAGCTCATCAGTCTCTCTGTATGAATAGAATACATTCTATCAACTGACTCTCTCTTTATGCGCAATCACAAGCTAGAGAGACACACTTGCTTCCCCTTCCTCCCCTACTTTCTCAGCTTCACAAATACAGGTTGTCAACACCCTGCTAGGTTTACTTGTTGCTTCGTCTCAGCTTTTGTCAATTCAGATGTATAGGTGGGAAAAATCTAGCAAGTATTTGACATTTGGTGATGGTGAGCTCAAGTCCTCTTGGCTTGATAATGATAGACAGACCATAAATAAGATTATTGAGTAACAAATATTGGTTCATTCTGGGGTCACTACATAGCTCAGTGAGAGTAGAGCATCCGACTGCAAGCTGGAACCAGGAGGGCTAGGTTTGTTTGAGCAATAAACGC
>JAWDGP010004595.1:0-80932 GCA_033675545.1 Elysia crispata | reverse complement strand
ATGAGACCCCAGACAGGGCTTTATTCAAGCTATGATTAGGGCTGTTTAGATGAGGCCCCATACAAGCTATGGTTAGGGCTGTTTAGATGAGACCCCACCTTATCTCTTAAAAACCTAGTGGAGTGTCAAGGCGTAACGTTTTGTCAGGTGGGGCTGCTCCACCTGTGCTCTTTTGCTTCTTTTAAGTTTTCGCGTTGGAGGACCGTCTGTTTTCTTTTTGTATGTGTGTGTGTTTAAAGAAAAGGTGGAAAAAAGGTTTGCTTTTTTTTTTTTTTTTTTTTTTGGGGAGTCCCTCTTGGATTTGGAGAACTAAAAAACTTATAGAGAAAGACATGGAGTGAATAACAATTAAGTTGTTTTACGATCGTTTGTAGCTGCATTCTCAACTTTACGGGCAGGAACAGCAGTAATAGGTTAAAATGTACCATGCCGGCATATACGGAAACCGAACGCATCATTCTCTCGCAAAATGGAAACGTTTCAGTTCTTGCTTAGTGTACCGCTAAGTTGAATTTCTATGTACCATGTAGGTTGTCTTCCACTGATGGTTCATCTATATCTACACAACATGTTTTGAGATTGTAGGATTCCCGAAGAGAATATCGTGTTATTTATGCTAGCTAAGGAACCATAATTATTATACATTCAAATTTGCAATCCGCCATTAGTGGTGGAATAATTACGTGCAACTAGACTAAGTGGCATGTGCTGTTCCACAGAGCTAGAGGTCTAGAAGGTCTGTATCTAAATCAAATAACCAGGTGCTTGTTTAAGAGACTTTTGTGTTCTCTTAGAGTCGTTACTTATGCGTCATTTAATCGCAAGACTTAATCCGTTGTTGGCGGAGAGAAAGCTAATCTTGGACAGCTTATCTGGGAATCCGTTAAACTGGCGGGTGAAGGCGTGCCCCGGCTGATAGGGTGTTGGAGTAGAGGACATTGAGCAAGTAAAAATGTTGTTTAGGATAGAAGTGAGTGTGAGAAGAGGGGATAAGGGCAACGTATCTGAGCAAGTAAGACGATATTGACTGAAAATAAAATACATGATTAAATACATCAACCGAGAAAGAAAGAAAAAAAATTGTCACAAATAAGATATAGAATTGAGAGAGAGAGAGAGAGAGAGAGAGAGAGAGAGAGAGAGAGAGAGAGAGAGAGTGAGAGAGAGTATGAGAGAGACAGTGAGAGACAGTGAGAGACAGTGAGAGACAGTGAGAGAGAGAAAGAAAGAAAGGCAGAGAACGGCGTGTTAGAAATGTAAATATAAAAAGGGTAGGAAGCAAACAAAAGGGAGCATTAATAACTTGTTTTTGTTTCGATGAAAAAAATGTATTTGATTGTTAAATGGCATTTGCACTGAAGGAACAGATGTCAGGTAGATAGAATATCTATCAGATCTGCTCAAACAAAATACACTTTCAATCCATTCTCCGCCCTTTTTCAAACTGAATCATTCCTCCACACTCTCTCTCTCTCTTCTTTTCTCTCTCTCTGTCTCTCTCTCTTTTCTTTGTCTCTCTCTTCTTTTCTCTCTCTCTCTTCTTTTCTCTCTCTCTCTCTCTCTCCTTTTTTTCTTTGTCTCTCTCTTCTTTTTCTCTTTATCTATCGCTGAATCCTCTCTTTTACTCCTAAACCTTTCTACTCTTCTATTCTCTTAATCTTTAGCTTTCTTGGTATCTACATTATTTGTTATCCAGTGATCTGTCTCTTTATTTGCCTAAAGAAAACACTTTGTTGTTATAGAAAAGGCTAACCTGACCTCTATGTGCATAAATGTAAACTGTCCTCTAATTTCGTTTGCTGCCAAGCAATAACCGTTTGCCGTTGAATGGGCCTGTTACGTACAGACATAGGATCGATAAGTTTTTCTGGTTTATTTAAACCTATTTGACATCAAGTGGCTTTTATCTCTTGAAAAAAAGTTCTTGATGAAAGTTTTTTTTTAAACAAGACAAACATGTAGACCGGTCGTTTAAACTTAGAAAGAGCTATTAACTCCTCCAAATCGACAGTAGATAAGCTCTGCCTTTGATTCTTTTCTCTTCTCCCATGCACTCCTTCGCTTTGTCCGCCCATGATTGTGCATTTCATCGAAAGGATAAAGGCATAAAGCTTGTTGGTATAAAGCTCTCGAACGTGCTATATTTAACGGTAGGCAATGAACAAGACTGAAAGCATACGGTTGAGTCAAGGAGAATAGAAGATCGCGGCGGGTTTTAAAGGCTGAAAGACCACGATCGGTAGTAAGAATTTTGGTGCTGTATCACGTTAATAGCAATGGATCATAGAATACAATTTGGAACTTAGGGAGCGGAAAACAATAAAGACATAATAAGAAATGGATATGTTGCCCCTATATAGTACTGGGATCAAGACAGCAAGCGAGAGAATGTATTGTTTAAGCCGGCAAAGGAATTAGCGCTCTGGCCTAGCTATGCTTCATTTTGTCGACGCACTGCTTAATTTTTCTTCTGATTGATTTGGAAATCAAGCGCCGCGTCTTATACATACACTTGATAGCGCAGACGAAAAAACTTTTGGTGGATTTACTTGTGCCTCATGTTTCGTGTAGGATAATTCAAAACAGACAAGAAATCATGTGGTTCATAGTTACTAAGAGAAAGATTAAGTAATAATACCATCTGAATGAACCTTAGTTGTGTTTCAGATTCTGACGAATCAGGTGGTATGTCATGGTGAAAATAATGACTATCACTGTTGAAACTCCTGCTAGTAATGCTAATATTTCTATCATCTATAATTCTGCCCCAATTATTGTTGCTATCGTTGCTATTATTACTACTTCTACTACTTCTGCTACTACTACTACTACTACTACTACTACTACTACTACTACTACTACTACTACTACTACTACTACTACTACTTCTGCTGCTGCTTCTTCTACTACAACAACAATAACTACAACAACAACTACTACTGCTACTATTACTACTATAAATATTATTGGCAAAATTAATAATACCAATGATAATAATAATCATAATAACACAAAAACAACAACAACAACAACAACAACAACAACAACAGCAATAATGTAATAATAATAATAATAATAATAATAATAATAATAATAATAATAATAATAATAATAATAATAATAATAATAATAATAATAATAATAATAACAGTAACAAAAACAACAACAACAACAACAACAACAAAAACAACAACAATACTTACAACACTTATAAAATGAATAGCGATTACAACAAAATAAAAAATAATAATAACATTAATAGCTGTTAGAGACTCGAGGATGTCATTTATGATGATAAATCTATATGACACTGATAGGTAGCAGTAATTATGGTATTCACTAAGTCGTTTACTAAGGTCGATATTATAATTGCCCTCTACGTATTCTCTTCCACTTAAAAAATATTTGTATTATTCTTCTGAATAAATTTGGTATTTTGCTTAGCCACCGTACGATCAAAAGATAATTTTTTGGTTATCGAGCTGTTCTCAGCCTATCTCGTACCGGAATTTCCTACAGATGGTTTGGTTTAATTCCATTTATTTGACCAATACCTGATAGCCCTGCCTGATACCCATAACGCTAATGGGGTAACGAGGATGCCGGGAAAGGTAAAAGTAGTGAGCCAGCCCAGAAACCAGCTAGACTACTATTGCATAATAGTTCGTGAACAATGTATGACCATAATGACTTGGGGCTGTTACGTTACTCTCTAACCTGCTTCATATATTTCTATTTTCTAGATCTTGCCAGGATATCTTGAGACTGGAGATGTTGCTCAAGTGATGCCTGATCAGAACATCCGGTTCTCGCGTCACTTTGGATCAACGTCAGTGGTTTCCCCTTGCTCGGCTTGCTCTTCTGCGGCAGTCTGCCATATATTGTCTAAAACGAGTTTTCTACGTTTTTAATCTCGTTAACTGTAAGAAAAATGATCAAGGAACTCGGAGACAGGCCCCATAAGACCTTAATCTTGATGAGTGATCACTATTCGACAGTGGGAATCAATATCGAGTATAGAGACAATCACGATAGCTCTTTTCGTATCAAATACAGCTCTATAAGAAGTTGCTAGATTTTAGGGGTTTCC
The DNA here is from genome assembly GCA_033675545.1 of Elysia crispata. Taxonomy (NCBI): domain Eukaryota; kingdom Metazoa; phylum Mollusca; class Gastropoda; family Plakobranchidae; genus Elysia; species Elysia crispata. The sequence continues at coordinate 76,842 of JAWDGP010004595.1, read as the reverse complement.
GAGAAGCAAGTGTTCTACAATATCAGCAGTCGTACTGAACAAACAGAAAGTCTGCTGTCTTTACTAGCTACCTGTCGGTTGTAAAGAAAAAGAAGAAAAGATAAGAGAAAGGAGAGTCGCGAGGTTATGTTGCTCTAATATAAAGTACATAGAAGATAAAAGTTCAGCGTAGAGTAAGCTTTGAAATGTTGAAATTATTTCGCTTTCCCTTTACAGAAATAACATGGTGAGACAACATATTTCAGAGTAAAGATTACATTGAAGAGAAAAAGTCCTTTTATCTTCTTTTCTGGCGTAAATAAAGTTGCATTATCTTACAAACCGGAAGCAGTAGAGAAACGTTTTCTTTTGGGATGGAACGTGTCAGAAAATAATAATCAAAATGCTTTCCTGTTAAGTGGTTAAGCCTGGTTAAAAAAAACCTTCAGAGATCAAGGCAGTTCTCCATTAAAAGTTACAAACTCGACGCTACACTGGGGTTCAAACAAATCATTAACAAGAGGTAATGTTGGAATAAGTTCTGGCTATTGTCAGACCGATAATATTATCTTGAGGAAAAAGCAAGAGCTGACGCCAGCCATCTGGCATGAAGATACAGCAGTTGCAGTTCTAGATTCCAAACGTTTAACCAATCGGCCTGAAATCAGAGTGCAACAGGAAGACAATTATCGCTTCATGCTGGGAGTGATAGAGCACAGACGCGGAGGATATCAGTGAGCAGATTACAACCAAACTTGGTACTCACTCGCTGCTCTTCATAAGAGCTTGTACTAACGCCGACAAGCATTTACAACTGTCAGGGTGAGTACACTGTATGTGCTGAGCGGCATATGTTTCTCTTGCAATTCTCAAGAGTAATATGACAAAAAAAAAACAATAAAACGTCGCACAGTATCCCACTTTACACCTGCAATATTCTTTGTCAAACTGAAATAAGTTGTAATCAAATTATAAAAGCACTGCCGATGTGATTTTACTCTCATAAAAAATTATTGTTAAAACATCTAAAGGATGGCAAGTCATAATGAAAAATATGTTTAAAACCATAAAAAGTGGTGTTAGCAGCAACAACAAAAGCAGAAGCAGCAGCAGTAGTAATGGCACTAGTAGTAGTAGTAATGGCACTAGTAGTAGTAGTAGTAGTAGTAGTAGTAGTAGTAGTAGTAGTAGTAGTAGTAGTAGTAGTAGTAGTAGTAGTAGTAGTAGTAGTAGTAGTAGTAGTAGTAGTAGTAGTAATAGTATTAGTAGTAGTAGTAGTAGTAGTAGTAGTAGTAGTAGTAGTAGTAGTACTAGTAGTAGTAGTAGTAGTAGTAGTAGTAGTAGTAGTAGTAGTAGTAGTAGTAGTAGTAGTAGTAATAGTACTAGTACTAGTACTAGTGGTAGTAGCAGTAGCAGTAGTAGTAGTAGTAGTAGTAGTAGTAGTAGTAGTAGTAGTAGTAGTAGTAGTAGTAGTAGTAGTAGTAGTAGTAGTAGTAGTAGTAGTAGTAGTAGATGTTGTTGTTGTTTTTGTCTTTGTTCTTGTACATGGAATAGAAAGTTTACTTCTGTTGTTGCATGCGGTAACTTTGCAGAAGATAAGTAATTATTTATTTGCTGAAAAACTGTTTACAATACAATTATGAAAACACTTTGTGTTTATGTGCAAAGATTTATTATATAGTTCCTATATCGAATGCCACTTAAGGGCTTCTCAAAAAACATCGAGCGTTCACTCCAACCGTAAGCCATTCTGTGACCAAATCACACACCCTAGTGCGTGCAAAGCGGACAGAACTTAATTCTCGCATAAGGGCGTTACATTCTGATTACAACATTGTGTTCCCCATGTGAGAGTAGAATGGGTAGAGGAGACGACCTAGGCAGTGCAAGGTATGATTATCACCGAGTCATGGGAAAAAAAAATACCGTGAACGTGCCAGCTGTGGAATTGGTGAGCTTTGGGAAATCTCGGAGTGACGTGAGCTGTTATGATCTGTTTGACCTGCCCGAGTCTCCATTCAAGAAAAACCGTATTGCTGGAGTCAGCCGGGCAGATCGTCTTTCCTCCTTAGCAAACAGAGGTAATTACTGAAGGTGGTGGAGATTCCCCTTTCCGCGTGCAGATGTTGTATGGAGAGGGAGGGGGGGTTTATTTGTAATTTTTCACTCTAGATCATAGAAAGAATGTGTTTACTTCGAAAAATACTTCAACTATGACTATCTTCATTTATTTCTTTAACTGTTTGATTTATAAGTTTGCAATTTTTTTTTCTTCTCTTTCTGTAGCAAAATTGTGTTTGTTTTTTGATATTACTTCTCCGAAGTCTATTTGGTTCAACCTCCTGTTTAGAACATTACTGCTGGGGTGTTTTTTAAGAGTGTGGGACCCTCAAGCCTATGAGTGAATTTCTTATGAAAAAAAGCCTTTCTAATGTTAAAACATACATTCTGGTTTTTTCATGACTTGATTACTAGATAACCACGTTATAGTTCAAAATCAAAATATAAAGAAAGCAAAACTGACATGTCCATTTCATTGATACAAAGGTATTGGGGAAAATTTTTCTTTCACATCTTTTATTCATCCTATAATAAAATTTAAATCACTTTTTCGTCCCCGGGTAACATTCTAACGATATTCAATTTGGCATCTTTGTGCTACCTGAAGCTGATAAAACTTAGCTCACAGCAATGTTTTGAGTTTAAATTTGACCAGCCATTTTACTTTTCAATATTTAGACACTATTGACTCCTTAAAGTCCTAAACTCCGAAAGAAAGGAAAGTATCTTACGAAATAATCACCACGCCAAAAAACCCCTTGGTTGTTTAGTGCCATTTAAATCAGTATCATCATACCAATTTGAATTTCAACGGTCTTAAAATGCTAAAATAATGGGCAATGCTATAAAATGTAAAGCGTGTAAGGAGAAGATTGAATAGTGCAAAATCTAAATTTTTTTTCGAAGCTCCCATGATCATGAGCTCAAAGTTACTTTTTTCATCAAAAACTTTATCATTTTTTTACATCCTGCAAGTGTGTTAATGTCTTTATGTCTGTCCATCTGTTTCTCTCGGCCACACTGTATCTTTATATAACACGACCACACTCTGTAAAACCTGCACATACACGACCACAATGTAACTTTATATAACACGACCACACTGAAACTTTATATCACACGACCACACTCTGTAACCTGCACATACACGACCACAATGTAACTTTATATAACACGACCACACTTTGTAATCTGCACATACACGACCACAATGTAACTTTATATAACACGACCACACTCACTAACCTGCACATACACGACCACAATGTGACTTTATGTAACACGACCACACTCTGTAACCTTTATATACCACGACGAAACTCTCTAAGTATTATTTAAGACGACCACACTCTCTAGTTTTTATATACCACGACCACACTCTCTAACTTTTATATACCACGACCACACTCTCTAATTTTTATATAACACGAGCACACTCTCTAATTTTTGTATACCACGACGAAACTCTCTAACTTTTATATACCACGAGCACACTCTCTAATTTTTATATACTACGAGCACACTCTCTAGTTTTTACATACCACGACCACACTCTCTAATTTTTATTTAACACGAGCACACTCTCTAATTTTTATATAACACGAGCACACTCTCTTATTTTTATTTAACACGAGCACACTCTCTAATTTTTATTCAACACGAGCACACTCTCTAATTTTTATTTAACACGAACACACTCTCTTGCCTGAACATATACGACCACACTCTGCAAGTTTTACATAACACGACCGCACTCCCTAATTTGTAATAAAACACGAACTCACTAACTTCTTATAACCCGATCATACTCTCTATCTTGCACATTACACGAACCCACTCTGAAAGTTTTACTTAACACGACTGCACTCTCTATCCTGCTGAGAGTGTGTTCGTGTAGTTTACAGGTTTAGAGAGTAGGGTCACATCATTTACAAGTAAGCATGTGTGGTCGCGTTACAACAAAAAATAGAGAGTGTGTTCGTACTCGAGTTTAACTAACTTTAAAGAGTGTGATCGTGTTAAATTAAAAGTAGAGAGTGTGTTCTTGTTGAACTAAAGTTAAAGACTGACGTCTTATTACATCAAAGTTAATTAATCAACCAACCAGAACGTTTATGGACAAAGATGACATAATTCAAAACTAAATATAGACGTTTCACCTTAATGTTGGCTTCATCAGTGACATTACATTCATAGGGAATGCGATTTTCTTTGTTGGAAGTCGTGAGTTCCGTTCAACAATCTAATTTTCATGAACCCATTTTATAATTTCCTTTTTTTACCTCAAATTCCACACTAATGTTCACTCCTGCACACGCAGGACTTACTCACTCAATCAGTTCTCTCTCTTAGGGGCAAATCATTAGGTGTGATTTAAGAAATGTAAACCTCATGAGGTCAGCAAATTTCTATCATTCTTGTATCTTCAGTCACAGATTAAAAAAAAAAACGCTTAGTGATAACAGCGATTTATGTTATAAGTCCCTTTAGATCAGATTGATATTCTCTAACTTAATTGTTCTGTTTGAAACCTTGTGAGTGAGTTTGAGTATTTCTTTTTTTAATTTGGTCGCCATCCTTTATTGTTACTCTGGGGAAGAGATTCGTACCATGAAATCTGACAATTATCTCTGGTGCCGCGATACACCTGAAGTAAAATGTGGTCACCTGCATGTTTTGATATAGAAACCATTCATTAAATACCCCAGCTGGGGTCAAAAACTCGCAGCAAGTTATGAGCACTGCTTCTTTTGATAGACAATATTTACAAAAAAAAAAAGAAAAAAAAGAACTTGCATTAGGATCCAAGCTTTGCCCCAAATTGCATGGATCCCCATGTGAAGCTATGGACTCAATGTTTATTTATCTCTTTGGGCCAGGTGGGGGCAATAGCAGAAAGTCGGACAAGAGGTTAAAGGTCAACATCCGATTTGCCTCCATTTTTTTCCTAACTACAATAACAATAATAGTCCAAGAAAAGAGAGGAATATGACGCACCGAAGTTTTGTTGTGACTTCTCTTCCTTCTTGTTCAGAATTACCTGAGAGGATAATCACCTTTCCGTTTACTAATGACGTGAAATTCTTCCGTTGCCTCTACTCAGAGTCCACGTTTTTTGAGAATTACTTTTTTTTTCACGCCCAAATGAGAGTTGATTTTCATCCTGATCATCAATCTGTTCCTCTGCTCTCTCTCTCTCTCTCTCTCTCTCTCTCTCTCTCTCTCTCTCTCTCTCTCTCTCTCTCTCTCTCTCTCTCTCTCTCTCTCTCTCTCTCTCTCTCTCTCTCTCTCTCTCTCTCTCTCTATCTATCTATCTTTCTCTCGCCTGTTCGCTCGCTCCCTCTCTTTATTTCTCTCTCTCTCTCTCTCTCTCTCTCTCTCTCTCTCTCTCTCTCTCTCTCTCTCTCTCTCTCTCTCTCTCTATCTATCTATCTTTCTCTCGCCTGTTCGCTCTCTCCCTCTCTTTATTTCTATCTCTCGCCCCCCCCCTCTCTCTCTCTCTCTCTCTCTCTCTCTCTCTCTCTCTCTCTCTCTCTCTCTCTCTCTCGTGTAGCTTGTAAAAGAAAAGTTTGAATGATATATTCTCCTTATTTTTATGGATGAATGTATGTTTCCACGGTCAAGGCTTTGCATTACTCAACTTAAGGCTATGTATACCATATTTGTCAAAGAGAGATTTGTCAAAGAGAGATATTTTAAGTACGATACTGAAGCGTTTCTAATTCTAGAGGAAAATTAAGCGTAATTCACACGTTTCTCAAATTCTATTTTAGCCTATTTCATACCAAGCGTATATGCTTGTTGAATGATTGCTCAGTTAAAACCTATCGTTTCCAACACACAGCGACCAATTCAGAAGAAAAATGATGGTTAAAACGGCAAAATATACCGGTGTTTATGTAACTCTTCAAACCTTCAAAGTTGTAAAGAAAGGCGTGCCTAGAAAAGAATCTTAAAGCCTTCAACTTACTGATGGAGAGCAACGAAGATCACATAGAAAAATAATTATATTTCTCTTGAGATATTTTTCAAACATTCAACAAAAATAAACAAACACACGTACACACGGATCCAGGGCGTGTGAAAAATACAAAACTACAATTTCAATAGATTTTCGTTATCTTAATTCTGGCATGGGAGATAAAAAAAAGCGAAGTTTTTATCTTAAGAATGAAAAAAAAGTATAATTACTTTTCGTCCATAGCTTCACTCTGAGTTGACAGAAGTGGAGGAAACATGATAGCACGGCTCTTTAGGCAAGCCTCTTGGAATCTGGGCAAGGATTATTAGGATAGTCAGCCGAAGGTGTTAAAATGAAAGATAAACTATCCGCCATTCTTTAAATCCTGTATTCATTTTCGGTTTCTCGATTTTCCCAACGGTTGTTTTCATGGAGTTCTCCAAACGTTCAACCTTAATGGTATTCAAGAGAGGTGAAATTAAAAAATTAAAACGACCAATTGCCTCAAAGGCGGATAACCTAGCAAAAGTATATAACCTAGCAAAGGTATAATATAACCTAGCAAAGGTATATAACCTTGCAAAGGTATATAACCCAAGAATTGTTTGCGAATTTGGAGTCATCGATCTTATGCATTGAGGTTCTCTTAAATCGATTTTCTTCTTTTTTTTTTAAACTGAATGTGTCTCTTTCATAATACGTAAGCTTTCTCTTTAAACCATCGTTGATTAGACTGACAAGTCTTACTATTCAAGTTTACTGTATTTACCACACACTTATGTTAAAGACACAATGTTTAAATAAACTGGAAACAAAGCTTAGCTCTGTTCTTATATTTGTGAAACTTAGCTTGTTTGCATCTAGTCGCTGCCAACTCTAGTAAAGTCAAACTCTTCAGGAATAAATTAAGAGGGAATTAATGACCTCGCGAGGATATCAGATTTTAACATTTAAGCTTCTACCGCCCCCACCGGGTATGTAGGAGACATGTGTGTTTTAAAGATCAAAATAGGTTTTTAACTTTCAGCCTTTTTAGTATGGTGTTACAGAACTTAAATCTTCAGGTAAGTTCACATCACTTTACCGTTTATTAAAGGTAGCAAAGAAAAAAAAAACTATTTTTGTGCTTTAAGAACTGCTTTAGGTGAGATTTTTTTAACGAAAATGTTTCTTTTCTTCTTGGCTGATTTTATAAATATGTTTATGACTTTGCGTCATGAAAAAACAATTTTCCCATTAATTTAAAGGGCATAAAAGAGAGAGAGAGTGAATGTATTTTTCCTGTTGGCAGATTTATCGCTTCACGGAGATATCCAGTAAAGCACAGTACACACTGTTGTGACATGACTTTTCTGCTCTATTTTTCTCCCTAAAGATAATTCTAATTTTGTGTACATTAGAAGCTCACGCTTTCTTAGCCCTTCTAAACAAAATGGGATCGACCAAACACGCCTTCCCGATTTACCTGCATGTAAAGATTATTAGATTTACACGTATGGATCAACTGATCTCTACTGGCACTTGTAAATTTCCACTGTGTCTTGAGTTCAAACGGAACATTGAGAATTTCTACGAAGTTATGTCAACCGGCTTAAATCAGCTGTAAATAATTACGATGTTCCTGCAGGACGCCATAACTATTTGCAGGGTAATAAAAAAGAGTGTCGCTCCCCTATGATTTTACTTGAAGGAGAGTAACAGAACCATCGAGATCACAGGGCTGGAAGAGGGAGACCGTAGAAGGTGCATCGTAAATAACTTGGGCAATAATAGTACAAGTTAACTGTCGTATGTTCTGTAGAAGGGATGAGACGGGGGTGAAGGTAGAAAAGGGGTGATAAGGCGTTGGTGCAGATTGAAAATCATAATACATGGAATAATATTATTTGTCTGTCCTCCACAATCTTCTCTTCCCCACCTTCTTTTTTCTATCGTTGTCTCTGTATCTCTTTCTCTCTGTCTCTGCCTGCCTGCCTGTCTGTCTGTCTGTCTGTCTGTCTCTCTCTCTCTCTCTCTCTCTCTCTCTCTCTCTCTCTCTCTCTCTCTCTCTCTCTCTCTCTCTCTCTCTCTCTCTCTCTCACATCCTTGCTTCTGATTTCTTTTATTCATTCTCTTCAGCTCTCTATTTAATTGTTTTTCTTTCTTTTTATTGCTCTGTCAGCCTCGTTATTTCGGCTTAAACATCTCTCTATCTGTATGTCTCTCCCTCTGTCTGTCTGTCTGACTGCCTGTCTGTCTGTATGTATGTCTGTCTGTCTGTCTGTTTCTCTCTCTCTCTCTCTCTCTCTCTCTGTCTCTGTCTCTGTTTCTCTCTCTCTCTCTCTCTCTCTCTCTCTCTCTCTCTCTCTCTCTCTCTCTCTCTCTCTCTCTCTCTCTCTTTCTATTATACATATTGTAAGTCCTTATCTTTTTTCCCCTTCGTTTCTTTTAGTCTATCCCGGTAAATTATTTCCCTTGTCCTCTTTTTTTTTTCTTTTTTTTTTTTTGCCTGCATTTAAAGAATTAGTCTGTTTGGGCACAGTCATACATACGTGAATGAATTACAACAAACATCATTACGTCAAGTAGAAAACGAGGTGCATAGTTTGTATTGCTGCACAATTAAGTAAACTCTAATTTTGGATTTTCATTCGCATTTTAAGATCCAATAATAGAATATCGCCACCGAAGGTTATAACTTTTCTAGTCAGTTGATTTATCTAGGCTATGTTGCTGCATGCTACGAAATCGTTCTTTTCACACAACAGGGTAAAAAGATAAACAGCATGATGTATGTATTTTCTAACAAATTTGCGGTATATATTTACAATGAAGGCAATAAATATTACATGTATACTCAACGCGTGTACGTGTCAGTTTCAGTTTGCTCATAGTTTCTCAAAGTCTTAAATTGAATTTTTCCTTACTACCCCGACACAAGGTTAAATCAATTCTTGCGTGAAAATCGTGAAGTCTGAAACAAGGAACAAAAAAAAGAAAAAAAAATGTAAGGTCAATCCTAATCTAGTGATCTACATCACAAAAGGGGAAAATCTACTGCGGTCAGGTGAAAAGAAATTTTCGTTCTCCGAGGCTAATTGCTCTTAAAAGATCGTTAGGGCGTAAACAACGCCCCCTGGAGGCGTTCACAGACCTTTCGTTTGTTGTTCTTGCAATCACTTAATGCCGAGGATGAAAGACTAACAGTGGGTACTCAGTAGCCCCATTAGGGTGTGAAAGACGTACTTTACAGCCCCTTCAGATTATTATGGAGTCCGGGGAGTTTTTGCCACCAGCATGGCACGTTGTTTGATTGGGGAAGCTAAAATCAGTGAAAAACAAATTAACTACAAAGAAAAAAAGAGAAAAATGACTTAAAGGTTTAAATTGAGGAATATTGAATTTGTTTTTTTTTTTTTTTTCTTTTCTCTTCCATCCCTGTGTCTTGCATCTATAAATATTGTTTGAGTGTGTGTGTGTGTGAATTTTTCTCGTGGAAATCGATCTCTAAGCCTCACCTGTATCGTCGCTTTAGCTCTAAATGCATTGAATTTTGGTTATTAAACAAACAAAAGAAAGTTAATATAAGGACGGATGCGGACAAAATTGTTTTTTTTTCCCTCTCTGTATCACCATTGCTTCGCGAGACAGATTCTCTCCATACTCTTTTTCCCTTAATATATCAATTAGAAAGAAATTTATTTCTGGACATATTTTGCTCCCACCTCTTGAAGATCCCCAGAACAATAACTTTCTTTCATACTACAATGAAACCAAAGCAATGAAATTATGCTCCAAGCCACCAACCTTACTTTCTCCCACCATCACAATCTTCAAGAGAGTGACATAAGACACCTGTCAAAACTAAGCCACGCCCCCGTGCTCCCCATTTCCTTCTCCTCTCACTACCAGGCCAAAATCTGTGACCATGGATCGAGGATCAGTCAGTACCACCATGCGGGCCAGAAAGGTCATCTATGACGAGTACACAGGTGAGTCCTGATGAGTTTAGCTTAGGGACGAGTAATGTTCTTTCCTTTGTTGATACGTACTACATAGAGAGATATAGAGGCAGGGTTGAAACAAAATGATAATGATATCGACAATCACTATAATATCCACAACAAGAGTAATAATAATAATAATAATAATAATAATAATAATAATAATAATAATAATAATAATAATAATAATAATAATAATAATAATAATAATAATGATGATGATAATAATAATAATAATAATAATAATAATAATAATAATAATAATAATAATAATAATAATAATAATAATAATAATAATGATGATGATAATAATAATAATAATAATAATAATAATAATAATAATAATAATAATAATAATAATAATAATAATAATAATAAAGTTGATGATGATGATGGTGGTGGTCGTAAAAACTTAATCACTTAAAGGTCTATCCCATTGCGTCTGTTTTTGACACTTTGACATTGCTGGGTCTCTCTCTCTCTCTCTCTCTCTCTCTCTCTCTCTCTCTCTCTCTCTCTCTCTCTCTCTCTCTCTCTCTCTCTCTCTCTCTCTCTTTCTTTCTTTCTCTCTCTCTCTCTCTCTCTCTCTCTCTCTCTCTCTCTCTCTCTCTCTCTCTCTCTCTCTCTCTCTCTCTCTCTCTCTCTCTCTCTCTCTCTCTCTCTCTCTCTCTCTCCCTATTATTTCACTTTATTTTTGATGTACTCTTATCCAGTTGGCCAAGTGAATGGAGTTTGGCTGGGTGACCCATGAGTGAAAGGTTTCAGTTCAGATCTTTCATAAACATTGCAATCGGTCATCCTCTGTTTGCGAATGTATCTCTGTCTTTATGTAGGATCCGTCTGGAGAGTTTCAGGCGAGGCACTTTCTGCATTTCTTTACTAAACCGTGGGTTTTTTCTTGAAAGGGCAACAAGTTTATAGTTTTGGTCGAATAGTTCTTTTATGTTCACTATCTGTTCCAGTTGTTCACAGAGAGAAGTTTTTAATTCTTCCTCGGTTAGACCTGGCTCATGACTGTGTTGTAGCTATTGAGTTTGATAGTTTTACACGGGAATAGCAAGAAACATTTTTGTCGTCGTTTTCAGCTTATTTCATTCCAAACATTTGTGATAAAATTTATTGAGGGCTTCTTCAAAGAGGTGCACAATATTGCTCTTTTCTCTTCCTCGGAATCCTAACCAACTGAGTTAACTTTCTGCACACTTTACTGCTTTCCTTCGCTTTGATAGGGTTCTAAATTCTCTTTTGTCTCTATCTCTGTTCACTTTAATTGATACTTTTCCCCTTTGAAATCTACCATCATCTGGGCACGCTGCTTAGTTTCGAACTTTAAGTCATGCGCATGCGACGCTGTTAATTTGGCCTGAGTGATGTTGTTCTGATTTCCTAAAGAGCTTCCTCTTGGTATGGTCTCAAAGACTGGGTTTAGACTATCTCGGAACAAAGTCCCGGATTTGTTTGTCAATATTTGAGAATTCTTTTATTTCTTTTATTTATGTTAGTGTTGATCATAAAAGAAACATATTGTAACTCTCATCTTCAGTGACAATTCATCTTAATTATGTCCAGTAGTAAAATAGTATTAGTAGTAGAAGCAGCAGCAGCAGCAGCAGCAACAGCAGTAGCAGCAGTTGTAGTAAATGTAGCATCAGTAGTTTTCGTTGTTGTGCAAGCAGTATAGACTAGCGCTTGGTAGGAGTTCTATGCTTGTGCTGTTTAATAATGCTGATCCTTCTTTCAGTTTTTTTTTTTTTTTCTTTTTTTCTTTTTTTTTTTTTTTAGGGGGGGGGGGGGGGGTGATGGGGCAGAAGTATTATTTTGTTTTAAATGCATTGCTTAAGCATGCAAACTGTATTGGGGAATCCCCAAATTCTAAAGGTTACGTAATAGATCGTCTCTCTTACCTGGTGCAACATAAAGCATTAGAATCAGACCTTCAATTAACAGAAAGAGGCGTTGTAGGGCACTACACTCCTACTCCCAAACCACACACACACACATATATATATTTATATAAATAATATATATACATGCACATACCCACACATAAAGGTATGTGCCTTAAGCCGTAGATTCAACAAGCAGTTTGCTGGTTCTCATTTACCTCGCACGTTTAGTGCCTAACAAGGAGTGGATCTTCATGGTTGTTAGAACTGGAGTTTACAATAGACCTATAATATGCTGGGGGTACCATTGTTTGATCTTTTCAACTTGCCTACCCTTAATTACTCTTGCAGACTAACGAAATGCGCAGTCACGCACTGAATATCCTGGAGTATAACTGTTTCATAAGATCTTTCATTATTGATGTAAAAAAAAACAAACTCAAATGGATATAGAGATAATTTGACTGTGGTACGAACAATGTGGAGTGCCATGCTTCGACGGATCACTCACTTTATGATGCATAACGAAACAGCTGACTAGGTTTATTTAAATAGTTGCTATTTGTTTCGTGCTTTAAATTTTTAATAGATTTGATCTCTGACCCCCTGATTCACCAGTGTCAATTATAATTATTGTGAAGCTGTTTAGTCTGTGTGGTATAAACAATTCAGCCCAACCATGTCTAGACTCGGTCAGTTTTAATTTTCACTGATGCCGGAGACACGTAAAATACCAGCGTCAAACTACACACGTAAGTTTAGTTGAGTTTGCTCATGGTAATCATTGAATTAACATTATAGTAGCGTGGTTAAATCAACTATATCATCATAGTTAGAAGTTATGGTCATAGTTAGAAAATATTTAGAGTCAATATTTGTTACCAGTGTTACCAGAAAAAAAAATTTTACCAGACATTTGTTTACATTTTTTTTTTTGAAAATCTGCTTATAACTTTTTCAGACTGATTAATCGATCAAGGCCAACTTAAAATAATCTCAGATATTTCGACGCCTCATGCTCAGTTTTCATTTGCTGTATGTCCCCATGACGTGTTTTTGAGAAAATGGCCTTTAAACTTTCATTCATCTTATACACATGTGTTGGACATAAAACAAATTAATGTAAGATAATTCGCTCTATTTTACTTGACGTTTGGTTCTGAAATTAACATGGCATATAGATAATGTTTTTAGGGGGTGGGAATTGACGCTAGCTCTAGTTTTAGTGAAACTGGACATAGAACAAATGAAAATTGAGGCGTCGATTTCGTAACAAACAACAGAATCCCGTCAGGCAGGAGAGAGTTTTACAAAAGTTTTTCAATTTTTGTTTTGTTTTGTTTTTGTTTTAAATAATCTCTAAAGTATCACCAATGCCAAATGGTTTCAGTGAGTCATTGACACATCTTTCCAAATATAAAAAAAATGAATGACACATTCTTGGCTTTAAATAATAGGCTGTCAACATGACACAAAATCATAGCATCCTGGAAAATTGATTGGGGTTTAAAAATTTTGAAGTAATGATAAGGGTAATAATAGGGATAATGATAATAATAATAATAATAATAATAATAATAATAATAATAATAATAATAATAATAATAATAATAATAATAATAAAAATGATAATAATGATAATAATGATAATAATAATAATAATAATAATAATAATAATAATAATAATAATAATAATAATAATAATAATAATAATAATAATAATAACAACAACAACAACAACAACAACAACAACAACAACAACAACAACAACAACAACAATAATAATAATAATAATAATAATAATAATAATAATAATAATAATAATAATAATAATAATAATAATAATAATGATAATAATGATAATAATGATAATGATAATAATAATAATAATAATAATAATAATAATAATAATAATAATAATAATAATAATAATAATAATAATAATAATAATAATAATAATGATAATAATAATAATAATAAAAAACATATGTAAAAGACTTCAATCTTTTGCACACATACTTTAAAATCTATTACTCACGCTGAAGATCAGCAGACTATAACTCGAGTGTTCCTCGAAGCAGCTGCTTTTACATTTTTCAAGAACTGAAGAAGTTTACCTGTATTTATTCATTGATGTTATCTTCGTTTTCATCAAAGTATCGATAAAAGTCGAATGTTCTCAGGATGAATCACGCCCACTAATAAAAGAATACTAAAGGCTGTCTGTGTTCTAGCTTCTGAAGCTTGAGTTTATGTCTGAATTAAAGATATATAAACAGCATAAAATAGCGGCATAAAAGATCAGAAAAAGTTTTAAAAGAGCAGGCCAGTGTTTAAAACTTGGCATCTGTCCTTGTTATCAAAGTTACCCTGACAGCCTTCAACGTTTTAATGACAGCATGTTTCTTTTGATGCTTAGCAATGTTTTTTCACTGACAATTAAAATCTTCTCCATGCTTATAATCAAAACTGGCTTTGATTTTATATGTTTATATGCTGGGTGTTTTTTGTCATGTAAAGAAAGATGAGATTATGTGTCAGTTTGACAGTTTTATTTTTCCTCTCTGTGTTTAACGTACGTTGAGATGCAAAGAAGGTGCCGAGTAGGTTTTTATTTCTATTCCTTTTACAATCCATCTGTACTGGAGAAATCATCTGTTTCTTATTGAAAAATATAAAAAGCCGACTGAAAGATGCAAACTTGTATAATATTCTTCTACTCAGGTTTTAATTTTATAAAACCTTTAAAATGATTTTAATCATTTTGGGATTTAAAAATGTTTTTATAATCAGATCATTTCTTAAAAATGCCAAGGGAAAGAGAATCCAAGGCTTTGAAAACCTTAATATTTTTTTTCTTATTTCTTAAACGTTTTATTCTATAAAGTATCTCACAGACGAATCAAATCAGCGCGTAGAAAAAGGCAATATGTAAGAGAAAAGCAGAAATATGGACACCGTCCGAGCAAATTTCAAGAGGCAGGCTTAGTGCAAATACAAAGACGCTCCTATACTTCTGTCTGGCCCCTTAGATCTTTTTATTTATGCATGAGAAGTTCAGCTAGTTTCATGCTTGCCCTATCTATAGAGCAGGGCACCTGATTGATTAATTTTTATAATTTTTCAACAATGTTCGGTCTCTTCTTTTTTAATACGCTCATAACTTTTTTTTTAATTTAAATTTTATTTAAAATGACCCAAAGAATCTGTGTTTTGCTTTATTTAAGGTGCTTTCTACGTGGAGACACGGGTGGAGGCCCTAGAGCGCCAGGTGGCCACACGGGCCAAGATGACTGACGTGCTCAACAGATCCCAGGATTCCAAGCTCAGAACTCAAAAGAAGAGGGTGAGTTCATATTGGTGATTAAGAGAACTCATGTTGAATGTTGATGGTTTTTCAGTTTTCTAGTCGTTTTTTTTTTTTTTTTTGGTTAGGGGGGGGGAGGAGATTTCTGTGCGGTTTTTCGTTTTCTTTTTTTTTAAATCATCATGGTTGAAAAAGTATTGCAGATGTTTTTATCAAGTGCTCTTGCGATTGTTTAACTATGCCTTACAGTAAAACTATATTTTAGTTGTTTGGGAAACTTTTTTTTGCTTCTGAAAAAAAAAGCCTTAAGATTTCAAAATAGTTTAAAAGTGATAACACTTTCGCTTTTGTTTTTTTTTTTGTTTTGTTAATTATCCGTTCCCGAAAAAAAAAAAAAAGCCATTTGAACGAAGCAGGATACCCACGCCGACACAGAAAGCAAAAACGGCTAAAGACGTCAGAGAATCCGCGCAGCTGATCCGCCGAATAGCTAATAGTGTATTGATTGGCTGTGATCGGAAATCGATTAACATCTAAGTGGCAGTCTCGCCTAGAACAAAGCGGCGTCGGTTTACGGTCTAGGTATGGGGTAGACTGGTGGTGTGTGCCTCATTGTTTGGTCGCCTGTAGGTGAGGTAGAAGGGGGGGGGGGGGAGGAGAAGTGAGGTGAGGGGTGAGGTGGGGGGGTACAGGTGGTAAGAGGCTCAGCTGTTCCACTTCAAAAACACAACAGGTGCGATAATTAGAGATAAGTGTCAAGCGTGACGAGTGTTTGACTCTGCTTTTGTAATGCTTGTCTTGTATGGTGGCAAGATAATTTGCTTTGCACATCCCTCTTATATTCCCTTAACTTCCTAAAATGTGTTTGTTGTTCTTAATTTTTGTGCTGTCATTCATAAAAATCATTCTGGGCTGTAGTGTAAATACCTTTTGAGTTCGAATGATTTTTTTGTATAAAGACTTTTGCGTGCAGTCAAACACGGAGGGAAAAGCTAAATTAGTCCTCAATGTTTTTCAAGTTTCTCAGCTTTTTGCGTTGTTTTTATTTGGGGAGGGGGGGTTGTTGTTGTTTAATGCACATTAAACACGCTGTGGCACTATACATTGTCAAGCAGACCCTTCATTAAATGAGGCAGGGTTTAAAGGATGAGGTGCTTATCGTATACAGTGTCATTGGCGAATTCAGACATATGCGCATTCACGTGGTCATTTAACGGCATGTCTGTTTTGATAAATGGCA
Organism: Elysia crispata; assembly: GCA_033675545.1. Classification (NCBI taxonomy): domain Eukaryota; kingdom Metazoa; phylum Mollusca; class Gastropoda; family Plakobranchidae; genus Elysia; species Elysia crispata. The sequence goes on along the minus strand of JAWDGP010004595.1, from coordinate 60,425 downwards.
ATAGGAAAGAGTAAGAGTAGCATGGAGCGCGAGGAGGTGGAAAGAAAGGCGAAAAAAAAAAGTGAGAGGGGGGAGAGAGAAAGAGAGAGAGAGAGAGAGAGGATGGGAGGGAGAGAGAGAGAGAGGATGGGAGGGAGGGAGAGAGACAGACAGACAGACAGACAGATAGACAGACAGACAGACAGACAGACAGACAGACAGACAGAGTTAGATGGGAGAAGGAAAGAAAACAGATACTATTTCAGATATTTTATTATTATTTTGAAAAGACGATAAGCAGTCGTGAGAATGAAAAGAAATAAAGAAGTGAGGTCTAATTTTCATTGAACAGTGAAAAGGGAACAGAAAGCCGAATCAAGGTATAAATAGAAAGCGAGTGATTCTGCATGCAGGCCTGCACGTGTAGAAAATCTTTTAGATCTAATGGTGCTTTATCAATGCAATATTTGAAAGCCGCTAACCACGTCACTTGGTGATGTATTTTCTATTGTGGCTTCTGAATAGGAAACTGAGATAACCTGTAATTGCCGACCAGGAAATTACTTTAAAAGTTATTGTTCTATGTATTGTTATTACTATTGTTATTATCATGACTGAAATAATTATATTCCATAAATATTTACGGTTTACTTCATGCATTTTTTGGCGAAACATTACTTTTTAGGTCAGTATGTTTCTTTTAAAATTTCTTAGTAAAAAGACAGATAAAAATTTAACTTGCTTCCATCATGACTCTTAGATCCCTGCAAAAATTTAGGGACCATAGAATTACTCAGAACGTTAGATGATATCGAATCGTCCTTTCACGAAAATTGGCAAAGATACGTCAAATAAAATTGCCCCTATATCTATGCACGACAACCTTGTTATGAACTTTAACTTATTTAATTCAAATTGTTTATACAATAATATTACACGCATGGCCCTTCGCAGGATCAAGCAGCCATGGATATTTTTGACCGGAAGTTCGAGAAAGAAGGCCAGACTCATAAAGAGGCTCTGAAAGATCACGTAGCTCATTATGGCGTCCTAAGAGAGCTGGCGCAGGAGAGAGAGAACAGCGGACAGGCTGATCCCAATATGGGACGTTATGGCCCCGGCTCGTCCAAACTGGAGATTCAGCCGTTAATACAGGTTGGTTCCTCATACGGTCCTTTCATCGAATATATCTTCAATTACAAGATCAAGTTTGGGATTTAAAAAATGTTGAAGAAGATCAAACTTAAGGGGCAAAATCAGGCATTGTTTATGATGTTATCCACAAGACCGGTAAACAAGATAAGCTCTCGCGAGAAGCTTAATTGAGCGTACAGGGAAGACTTGCAAAAGGTTAATATCAGAGTGAGACATATTTTAGCGTCTTACTGCAAGATTTCATCACATATGTAGAATGGCTATGGGGCCACTTCCACGCAAAGATGAAATCACTAACCAGATTTGAACTAAATGAAATAAAAGCACCGTGTGTATAAACGTCCCCTGGGTCTTCAAACGTCACATTACTATGAAATAATTACAATTCATAGTTAACACACCAATAAAGAACAGAGAGAGGCGTTTTTTCTCGGTAATGATATTAATTTTTTATCTTAATATAATTATGATTATGAAAAAAATATGTTCTCCTTCCTCTTTGCCTCTTTCCCTCTTTTTTAAAAAACCTGAATTCTTACCTCCAGCCCCTCTATGCCATGCTTCAAAATCTAAGGACTGGAAATTACATATCAATTAAAGGGATAGAAACCCAATTAGTGACTGAATATTTATCTTCTGATATTTATCACTGAATTATTTTGTTTTTTAATTAAACTCTTGTTCAGAAAAAGATAAAAGAATCAACTCCCTCCGCAAAGAGGAAGAGACAGTCCAAGAAAATCCTGGCCACACGGAAAAATATCAAGGTATTTGACAGGTAATTGGGTTCAATAGGAAAAAAAAAAGTTCTAAATGCCAGGTATGCATTGATATTTTTTTAATCATGCAGCGTGTTAGGTAAATATTGATAATTCCCTTTAATAATTATTTCGATTGAAGAGTGTGCAGAAGTGTATGGAGTTAAATACGAGTAGAACAGACTTTTCCTTTGGACTCTCAAATTTACCAGCTTGGGGGTTTAGCAAAATATCTCTTAGTGAAACTTAGAGCAATCAATAGTTATGAGGCTGAATGGAACCTTAAAATTATTTTAAATCAATACATCTGTAGAAAGACGAAAACTAGATTTTAAGAAATCCTTTCAGACATGCTTCTGGTGTAATATTGATGAGTGCTAGTGGCGCGACAAACGGCTGACATGGATTCGCACTTTTTTTTTTTCTGATCTCTTGAATTTTTTGTAAGAAGTACTGGCCATACAATTGTCTTTCTTGTGTTGTTTAAGGCCTTGAGACAAAATCGTGTAAAAAATCATTGGTTTAAGGCACAATATGGAATGGTTGGACAAGACTGTCCACTGTGACGTGACTTAATGTTTGTTCTCAGAGTAATTTATGACACAATGGTTTGCTTTGGTTTTCTTCATGTAAATATAAAGCCAGATAATAAAAATATGGAGTAGCAGTACCTGGGTTGTTCCCAACTTTATATCGATTGGTTTGGAAAAATATCCTCTTACACCATTCTTTTCTCTCTCTCTCTCTCTCTCTCTCTCTCTCTCTCTCTCTCTCTCTCTCTCTCTCTCTCTCTCTCTCTCTCTCTCTCTCTCTCTCTCTCTCTCTCTCTCTCTCTCTCTCTCTCTCTCTCTCTCTCTCTCCCAGAGGCTAAAAAGGATCAGGCACAAAACTTTATAATTACATAACAACAAAAAAATGAAACACCACAAGCAATTTAACATAAAAATGTTTTGCCTGCACAGAAAAGGGTGACGTTCACAGGTTGTACATAAAATTGGGAGAGCTGAGCTCAGACAGAATCTGTTATTGGTTGGGGGAGGGGCTGTGAGCAGAGTGCTTCAAGGTTCAGCGCAATGTAAACGTCACCTTCTGTACAGTTTGCGGACCTAGCCATATTAACTGCGAAACCTTTATACGTGAACTGAATATTTGTGTTGTAGCTGTTTTGTTTTTATTTTTTGTTTGTCCTGTAATATTATAAATTTATATGCCTGTTCCCTTTAAGAATCTGTATTATTCTACTTACAGACACACACGTATCTTTTGGGATCCTATTAAATTACCAAGTTGTCCTCCAAGTGTGTGGTTTTTGCCTCTCTATTTGGATCTTTCTCCCTAACTCTCTCTCTCCTCTCTCTCTCTCTCTCTCTCTCTCTCTCTCTCTCTCTCTCTCTCTCTTCTTCTTCTTCTTCTTCTTCTTCTTCTTCTTCTTCTTCTTCTTCTTCTTCTTCCTTCTGCACTGTGCTTCCTTATCCAATTATCTGTATTTCCCACAGAACAAAATCCACACCAGCATTACTAAAGATGAAGGAGAAGATAGTGAGCAGACCCAGCTCCGAACAGCTCCGACAACTGTCCCCTTCCACCACGGCGTCCGCCCGCAAACCACCTCGTCCGGTCAGTGCATGGTGGTATCTCTTGGGGTTTTTTGGGGGGTGTTCCACCTACAACAAGTTGGCCTCAGGTCTTTCCTAACACATCATACATCCCCAGCCCAACAAGAAAGGTTGTGGATAATTGAAAAGTTAACGACCCAAAATCGATCATCCAGCAACTGTATGCTCGAACCCGTATGGAAGGTTCATAATGATCTCAGAGCTTGCTTTCTACCATTTAACTATTAGGGCCCCGAGTCTTTTATTGAACCCTTGCATATCGTTCTAGCTGGGCCTTCTATTAAATATTGCTCAAATCGGTCTTAAAACTGTCTGAAAAACTTAATTTGGAGGTAAGGTGAGCATAAATGGCATTGCGATGTTAAAAAAAAAAAAAAAAGAAAAAATGAAAGAAGATCGAAAAAGTACATGGTATGGGATAAATGGCATGACAATGGTGAAAAACGAAAAAGTGCATGTTCTTAGAAACCTGGTACTGTTTCCAAGAAACAAGCAGGACATGGATCATAAACACACGGAAAGTCTCGACTCTCCATAACACTTTGTGAGTTAAGACTGACGCTCCCCTTGAAAAAATGTGAGAACTTAATCTTGCAGGAGTTCCTTTGTATACTATTTTGCCTTCTGTCACCCTCGTTAATATGGGCTTTGTAAAAGCTGCTGCTCTATAATTATAAAAAAAATATTAATAAAAATAAATAATAATAATAATAATAATAATAATAATAATAATAATAATAATAATAATAATAATAATAATAATAATAATAATAATACAAAAAGAAGCAACAACAACAGCAGCAGTAGTAGTAATAGTGGTAGTAGAAGCAGTAGTAGTAGTAGTAGTACTACTACTACTACTACTACTTTATTAATAGTAGTTTCTATGGGCGATATATCTGAAGACTCGCCAAATCAAATATGGACGCAGATTTCACAAAGTTCTAAGCGCAGTGACTTGAATATTATTTTTCCATTGCAGGTTCTGGAATTGCCGAGAATAATGATAATACTGACATGCCGATATTAATTGTCCACAAATTTTAGCCATTATCAATCGACAAAACTGGCTTATACCTTGGTCGCATCATATTTCTAGTACTGTTGTCCTAAGTAAAGTCTTCGGAGAGCGTAGATTTAAACACAGGGATCATGCTTTGGCTAATGTTAAGGAGGAGCGGGTTTTAATCACTGCAAGCCTAGATTGAGTTAATAATAGCAAAAAGATATAATAATAGTGATGAGGGCATGACTTTAGACAACCCAAATACACTGATTTTCAGTCGGAGATGCTCAAAACGCAAACACTATTCGAACCAAGATATACACATTTTTAACAGTCAACTGCAAAGTACAATGAAAATATCTCTCTCTCTCTCTCTCTCTCTCTCTCTCTCTCTCTCTCTCTCTCTCTCTCTCTCTCTCTCTCTCTCTCTCTCTCTCTCTCTCTCTATCTATCTATCTCTCTCTATCTCTCTCTCTCCCCCCCGCTCTCTCTCTCTTTCTCTCTCTTTTTCACTCTCTCTCTCTCTTTCTCTCTTTCTCTCTCTCTCTTTCACTCTCTCTCTCTCCCTCTCTCTCTCTTTCTCTCTCCCTCTCTCTCTCCCTCTCTCTCTCCCCCTCCCTATCTCTCTCACTCTCTCTCTCCCTATCTCTCTCTTCCTCCTTCTCTCTCTCTCCCCCTCTCTCTCTCCCTATCTCTCTCTCCCTATCTCTCTCTTCCTCCCCTCTCTCTCTCTCCCTATCTCTCCCTCCCTCTATCTCTCTCTCCCTATCTCTCTCCCCCTCTCTCCCTATCTCTCTCTCCCTATCTCTCTCCCTATCTCTCTCTCCCTCTCTTTCTCTCTCTCCCTCTCTTTCTCTCTCTCTTTCTCTCTCTCTCCCTATCTCTCTCTCTCACCTACAGATGGGAGGTCCCGGCGTCTCCGTCTCCCCGCGATTGATCCTGCCCCCCATCACCGTGCGCTGGGCGCGCCACCAGATCGACCACGGACTGATCAGGCGTGCCGAGAGGATCCAGCCCAAAGGTCAAGGCCACCAGGCCAACGTCTTCATCACCGAGGCCAGGCAGGAGCGGATCCGGCCAGGCAAAGACCATCAGAACCCTCCACCCCAGGCGAGCAGCGTCATCATCACAGATTCGACGGGCTGACTTAGGGTTTGGGCTCGATACATTGCGGAACTGTGGTTTTCTTTTGCTTTCAGTAGCTTGAGGCTACTTGGTCAAGACAAGGCTGCTGAATGTATTAAATTACAGATTTGAAGTTCATCATTTACTGAACAGTCTGATCAAGGTTTCTAAGTTTATCTCTTGATCTAAACTGTCTGTTGTCTGCGTTGTTTTTTTTTTTATTGTAAGGTTGGCATTGTGTTGGGTTTTTATAAGGGCAAGGCTATCTTCATTACAGACTTAAAGGTCCGATCTACAGACTTGAGTCTTTTAATTTTTTGGTTGTTTTTTGTTTTTGTTCCTGTTCTTGTTGTTTTTTTTGTGGGTTTTTTTTTGTTTTTTTGTTTTGTATTTAGTTCCTAGCTTTGTTATGATCAAGGTATTTTCGTCTTCTTTAAGATTAAAAAAAAATTCGTTTAAAAACCGTCTGAATCTATGGTGCATCGTTTTGCGATTCTAGTAAAAGCAAGTTTGTCTTCAGCACAGGTCCGATGACATGATTTATTGACCCTATTCAGTGTATGAATCGTTATTTCTATTCTTTATTTGCTGAGACAGATGTTTTAACCGTGCTTACTCATGAAGAGAGAAGAGACTAGAAAGGTCAAACAGCACAATGATTGTTTTTCCCGGTTTTAAATCATATGAAGAGTGTATGCTTGTTGATAACCTTTGATGCAAACCTATCTCCGTCGCTCCTGAGGTCTTATCTAGATTTCATACTTAACATTAGAAGTATCGGTATCTCCGTCATTGGCGTACCCGCGATGGTGCAGTTCACTCGTCTTCATCACAGATTGGAGTGTTTCGTCTTGCTTATCATTTGACGTTGATCTGATTTGATGGCTGCATGATCTATTATGTTGCCTCTCTTTTTATTATGATTTTACTTTATGAAACTACGTGTACTTTATTTTGAGATACATTCAGTATTATTATTTTGTGAAAGTTGTAGCGATGATTCTCAATGCGTGACGTATTTCTTATCACAAACCGACATGAAAGGTGGAGATGATTTCGTTGAAACTTGAAAGTCAGTAAAGATAGAGCTTGTCAGAAAAGTTGAGGGCAGGGTAGGAATGGAGAAGGAAGAGTTGATCAGTTCTGATAGTTTCAGTTTTCTTTGAAATTTTGAGAAAAAAAATGAGAGAGAGAGAGAGAGAGAGAGAGAGAGAGAGAGAGAGAGAGAGAGAGAGAGAGAGAGCTATAAATGTAAATATTATTTTTTCCCTCACTCGTTTTCCTTTCCTCCGACCACTTGCTCGTCGTAACTTCTGTTCTAATTTTGTTATTGCTTGCCAGTTGTTTTTTTTTTTTAGAACTTCTCATTTCTGATATGATTATTCCCTTTTTTGGATTTATTTTTTTCAAGGCTTTTTTTTTATATTGATTGTTTTATTGTTACATCAGTGAATAAAATAAAAGAATTTTTCCTACAAAAATGTATCGGTAGTTTTGAATGTTCTTCAATGACATAATACGTTATAACGCATGTATTATAATCAGCAGCATCAGTAGCAGCTGCAGCAGCTCCATCAGCATCACCGTCCTCATCAACATTATCAGGGGCATTAGCATCGGCAACACGAACAAAAGTATTACCTCTATTATTATATAATGTGAAAAAAATAAAACATGGGCTGAAAGAGTTGTCGTCAGACCATGACGCAAACTTGTCAACCTTTTGTCTCTGTAATAATTATCACTTTCAATCAAACCTTGTAAAGTTGTGCAGTCCGCAAATTTTATGATTGGCACGTGATTCCCTGAACTTTGATAATCATTACTATAAATAGTAAACAACCCTGGGGACACGAACCAGCCTTGCGGAGCATCAGTGTTTGTTGTTATGAGTTTTGATTTCTTCTTATCAACATGAACATACTGTGTTCTATTGGTCCAAAAGTTAAGAACCCGTGGAATCATGTATTTATTTATTTATTTATTTTTAGATATGACATTTTGTAGATTAGTAAATAGGGTTTTCATTGTATTGAATGCCGAAGAGAAATCTACTAAAAGAACCCTGCAGTAATTATTGGGCCTGTCTAAATGACTGTATATATATATATATATATATATATATATATATATATATATATATATATATATATATTATTAGCAAAGACCAGAATTGCATCTTCGACACTGCGCTTTGCTTGATATATGCAAACTGATAGGGATCTAGCAATGGTCTCTTGTGGTATTTGAGTTTTCTTATGCAAAGGTTAAAGAATCGAGTTTTGAAAAAATACAATACCATTTGTCAAAGCACCGAAGCGATATATCTAGAAAACTAAAGTGCGGAACATGTTTTGTAAAAGGTGGAAATGCAGTTTAATTGAACAAAAGTATAAGATGGTTTAAAAGTATTGTTGTTTTTTTTTTTCATTTCAAACCGTCTGATAGTTTTAAATGCTTTGGCCATTATTTTTCTTTTTTTTACAGAAAATGGTTGGACTGCATGAAATCAGTAATGCATACTTTAAAAATATTTAAAAGGCCACAACTCCTTTGGTATTTTCCAGTCTATAGCCATAGCTAGAGGAAGAAAATAGCTTAACACTCGTGAAAAGATGAAAAGAAGACGTTGAATTTAATGTGTTAAGAATTTTAATAAAAAATAAAGAGCGTTCTTTTATTGTTGCTTTAAAATAGTCCTGTAATTTAATGGATTTTTCAAGATTTCAAAAAGAACTACTAAGTCACGACAAAGAAATGCTTGTATGGTACATTTCTGTACCCCAACCGTTAAAATGATAATATTTAAAAAAGGTCTTGAGGTTACCAGATATCTTTGTAATTTATATCCAAGAGGCGTGATTCATGAAAGTATCTCCTTAAAACCTTATTTATATTTTATATTTAATTCACACAACTGATCGTAAATATTTAAACCTATGGTTCTAATAAAAACTAAGATTTGACTCGAGTTACCATCTTTGTGTAAAATCATTCGAGGAAATTAGGGAACGTAAATCTTATAAAAGAATTAACATTGAAAATGATCAAGGCTAGGCCGAATACAATAATATTTAAGGTCAATCTTTTCACATTGCTATTGTTTCACCACCTCATTTGATCCACGGCTAACTTTTTTTTTTAATCCACCAAGGCCAATATTTTCAAGGTGTAGTTTGTGAATTCTCTATAGAAACATGTTTGACGTCTGTACCTACAGCGGCGAGGCTTTAGCCAGTGGATAAAAAAATCTCTCCCCCCCCCCCCCCTTTCGGATTATCCTTTGAATGTGAGCCAGAGGGATATACCGAACAGATTCCATTTACAAAAGAAGCTTAGAACGGCTTGCTGCTCTATCTCTTTTCATGAACCCTGATTTAAGATCCGCAATGTTTTCAATAAAATATTATACATTTTAACACAAAAGGTTTTATCCTTTTAATAACTGCACCGTAAATTGGATTCATCCAGAACTTTGAAACTTAAGGCGCTTGTTTTGGTAGAAATAGCCGTTAAATGGACAATGTCATATACAGCAAATAATAATGCGAAAAAAAAAAAAAACATGGGCGGAAAGGCAAAGGTGTCTGGCTTTGATAAAAACTAATATTTTGTATTCGTTCAACCGTTTGCAATTGTGGAGCTTAAAATATAAAGATCTTAGATTCTAATCTCTGTTGCTCTAACGTCTCATCTTGTTTCTTAATAACTTTACTAAATAACTGACGCCTCTAAAACTAGCGAGTTTCGTTTATATATTACATGTTGTTATATATGGTTCTATTGATAATTTTTTTAAAACTGATTGATTTCCGATTGATATAACCCCTTTGATTTAAGCGTCGACATATTGAATTGACAAACAGTGAAGTCTAACATCGTGAAGTACCAAAACATGAGACTTAACGTATGAGCATAGCTTGAACCTGCGATGGAAATGTTCTTAATATCTCAGGGATTGTGCTCTAAACCACGATTCTTTTGAAAATACGTCACTCAACAATACTCTTTATAGTGAGATATCGCTACTGATTTTAAACAATTTGGGAAGTACTGGCACAGGATATATCTCTTTTGTTCCGCGAACTGTAGATTCAATCGATGTTTCAATCTTTTTCACAAATGCTCACGTATAGCAGATTGTCCTCAGTAATTGATGCACACTTTGTTCACACTAAGTCAAGTGCGACTTCTGGTGGCCTTATAAACTATTGCTCTGTTTTTCCCAGAATCACTAACTGATGCATGTTACGGGGAAAATTCATTCTAATTTTTAGCTTACGGTTTTGATATCAACGGAAAGGAGGCTAAAAGAGAATACTAGACTTACCCGGAACTGGCAGGAATTAACGAAAGAAATTTCACTTTAACTGTACAATGGAACGAGAAGTGATAACGTAAGGTAAAAGAAAAGTTTAAAAGCTTAAATTGAGTGCTGTGGTGCAATAAAACACAAAAAAAAAAAAAAAAAAACCCAAATCAATGGTGTAACAAATTAACAGTAAAAATACAGCTGTTTAGCTTAATAATTAGTAAGGGGACAAATTTAGTTAAAAGGAAGAGGACATACAATATCATTGTTTGTTCTAAACAATCGGAAAATAAATGGGTTCGGACTTGATACGTTTAGCAGTGAAGTTTAATGGCAGTTAAGAATATGGTGAATTGATAATTCTGTACTTAGCTATTCTTTATAAAAAAGCAAAAACCCTTTAAGCACTAAATAGGATGCTATGATTCTCGCAAAAAGTGCCTAAATATGCACTGCCTTGTAGGAATTCAAAGCTGCCCGTTTATCTAAATCTTCACGATAATGAATTTTTAGCGGGTTTATAATTGGTATCAGTTTACAGAATTAGCCAGCTCTTGCTGTTCCCAAGTAGAGCTAGATTGTCCTGTGTCGTCTATGCCATCTTGACACATTCTTACAATGGATGAGCGATATACCGTCATTAATGTTTAGAAACGAACAAGTAACAAGCATGTTAATTGGAAGAGACATCATGACTTTTTCTCCCTTTGCAAGGATAGTTTTGATAGGCACTATCTCCCCAACAGAAATGACCGAATATATATAAAATTAAAAACTAGACCATCGAGTTAAACATCAGCTAAAGAATCTCAGCAATTTAAATAAGCTGCTGCGGCAAAATTCTAAGCCAAGTATGCGGATATGTAGATAGTTTATTAAAGAAGTTTTGGGAAGTGTGAGCATAATGCCATAAGTGATATTAAGATAAAGATGTAGGGTACCGTGCGAATGGACCGAAAATAGTAATAAACTCATTGAAATACAAATGCAAGGGGCAAAACTGTTGCGTCAAAGAATTCTGACGAGGATTGGGTGCTTGGAATTGTTCTAGGGTCCAATCATCGAAGAGGCGAGCGTGTGCACACCCCACCCCCCCCCCCCCCCCAAAAAAAAAAAAAAAATTAATTGAAAAAAAAATGTTTCAAATTTTTTTTTTTTAAACGGTGCAAATCTCTGCATTTTAGCAGTGATTTTGAAGTTTTCAAAGGCATGCGGTTATTTTACTTATTTTATGATTTATGAACAAGAAGGAGTGACGATGGTTTGCCTTCTATCATCTTGTCATGGAGCAATTTTGTTTCCTTCTTTTCTTTTTTTTTTTTTTTTTTTTGAGGGGCATGGGGGAAGTGCTCATGCACCCTAGGCATCCTCCCTATATCCAACCCAGCGTGGAAAATAAAACAACAGAAAAAAAATATCCTCTCAGATAAAATAAAAAGGATAAAAAGCAGAGGTCGATTACCTGAAAGATGGGACGTGGACATGAAGAATCGTGTCCCTAGTGCCAGAACCTAGATGCGTTCTACTAGTTCGAGGCATGAGATCGCTCCCACTCCCAGCAAAAGGATTACCTTGTAGGCTGACCTTAAAAAAAAATAATCAGAATCTATTTCTAGATTCTCTTAACCTTGCACGAAGAAATAGGTATAAGTAAATGGGCCGTTATGAACTCCCACTAAACAATGCATCCGTAGGCAGTTAATGTTCGTAATTAGATCTACATAACTTTAGACGAACGTGTCGAAGGATCTAAAAATAGATTCTAAGCACAATCACGTCAGCATTATGTTTGAAATTAACGCGTTCTTTGGAGTATTTTGGACGAGTATGTAAGACTGTCTTTAGTAATCTGTTTATAGCTCAACTATTTGCTCAGTTCAGGTTGCGAAACATGATAATTATTTGACTAAGATGATTTTTTTTTTTTTTTTTTTTTTTTGAAGAAAGCCACATAAAAAAGAGTCGGAATAACCTTGTACAAGAATATGAATGATCCTCTTAAATCTTATGATAGAGACAGAAATAGCCGCTGCTTTGATCTTTCAATTATTGAAGATTAATTCAGCCCATCATGGAAAACTGCCCAATAATTTGTTTACAAAGAGAGAAAGAAAAAAGAAGAAAAGAAATAGCTGAAAATTTGTGTGATGTGTGATAATTCATACTAGAAATATTTCGAGCGGTACAAGTTATTCATGTTGTGCGAAGTCCTTTTTTTTATCATAGATCTAACATGAGGCTGCTACAAAAATGCGTCTATAGCTTCTGTATGTCTTTTTTTTTATACTCCTGAAACGATCCCAAACGTTATGTCTGTGGATCTGAAATGTGATTGTCGATTTTTCACGTGTCCAATTGTACAGCCAAGGCCTGTGCTGCAGCAGCAACATTCTCCTGCTAAGTCAAAGGTCTCAAGTATTTCAAAGAACCACTAAAGAGAATGCCCGTTTTATTAATATCGCTTGCGTCATGTGTCCCCAATGCTTCAGTCCCTGTTCTTTACACGCATGTTACTATAAATGTACAAGAAACAATTTGGTAATTAACTATAAAATGAAGTGAGACGCTCACTCGATCCGAGCCCAGGGATCCAGGATTAGGATCCTGATTTTTCTTGGCATACGACATTGTGAGGTAGTTTGCCTTTGCTTTCCTCGTCGCCGTTACTTCCGCCGAGTCTAAAGGGACCTACCTATCTAGTTCTGGGTGGACACAAGATAAATTTTCAGACCAGATTGTTATTCAAACTTGGAAACCTCTGGATTGGTAGTTAAGCATCGTACCGACTTAAACCACCGCTCAGTTAGCTATACATAACTGTAAATGTATTGGTCTTGTAGAATTCCTTAGCCGCTTCCAGGTTGGATAAGACGGAGAAACTTTCTCCTCGAGGGACTTCTATGCTGCATTGCCAGAATATTTTCTATGCTAAATTTTGACGTCCTTGTTTAAAAGATGGTTGAAGGGAGTAAGCCAGAGAGAGAGAGAGAGATAGAGAGGGGGGGGGAGAGAGAGAGAGAGAGAGAGAGAGAGAGAGAGAGAGAGAGAGAGAGAGAGAGAGAGAGAGAGAGAGAAGGGGAGGAAGAAAGGTGACAAACTGTCAATAACTTGATGCATGGATTATAAACTAGAAATATGCTGCGCAAATAAGCTAGTGAGAAAATAAATCTTTCAAGCAATTTCCCGTAATGTCGCACTTTCGTGTAACATTTTATCTCGATTGTTTTTTCATTGAAACAGGGTTAGTTTTAATTTTTCATTCGATAAACACTTTCCTCACCTAGGGCCTATCTTAAGACTGCGGCAAACTTTAAGACTAATCTACATAAAGACATTTACATGTAGATTTTTTTAAATTATTGGAGAATAATATGAGTCGTGTTAACAATAAATAATGTTTCAGACAAAACAAACGTCTAGATGATATGACCAGGCATACTTATCTCTTTTGACAAACAACAGATATCGTTTCCTTTTAAATCAGCGTTTCTGTATTCTAGACCTATAATCAGAATTAATCTTCAATCTAGATTAGATTATGGCTGTATACATAAGATCAAAATCTTTGCCGTAACGTACCTAATTGTATAGATTTAGACATGTTTAAATGCTAAAACGCAAACTTTTATTTTAAAGCTGGACTTTTCGTTGCCTTCCAGCAGAACAATTGGTTCATATACTATACGAGAATGTACCTGGCCTCTATAATTATCGAAGAGATTAGTGAACTTGGCAGATTTCAAACATGTTGAAAGCCTGTTCTTGATACCACAAATAATCTGATTTATCCGCCTGAGACAAGATTGGGCTCAAAGTATCGGTATACCATGGAATGTTTCCTTTCATTGGCTCCAAAACTAAACGTATCTGTAGACTCATATGTTTGCCTGTAAGTACAGTTTTGTTCATTTTTTTTAAATATATATTTTTAAGCATTGTATATGTTGAAAAGTGAATGGGACCGAATGGTATAGTTTTAATATTATTATAGATAGCATACATCGATTTTAGAGATGGAAAAGCGTGCTCCAGTACAGAACTGACGATGGACAGCATTCAAAGTGGCAAGAATCTTGTTGACCCAGGGCCTCCTTCAACAGACCTGTCTCTTCGGATCTTGTTTGGACGTTCGCCCAGATTGTACAAGAAATGCAGAGATGTTAACTTCTCATTCTTGAAATCACGCTTGATGCATTAAGAACAGAGCACCTCGCATACATGGTAAAACGGAGCAATCTATTGTTTAACATTCTGATAGAGACTTCAAGGGTGTCAACCAATTTAGAACTAGAGTTTTTTGTGTTTCCGAATGAGAGAATACATAAGGTAAGAGAGTTTTCACTTAGCGGAGTTCCTTGAGATGAAGAGCGATCATATGATGTAAGTTTCTCAAGATTTAAATGTTCGTTAGAGGATATTGAAGCAGTCAGAAGGACAGATGCTACATACCATAATCAATTATTTTTGTAAAAGTTGATTCACCGGATAAACAGACGAAGGGGAATTTCATGTGCTAGTGAATCTCTGCCAAGCATTCAGTTTAAAAATTAAGGTTTCAGCCCATATTTTCGAGCTCACGGAGAATGATATATACATACGATCCCGTATAAAACCACTGCTAAAGACATGTTTGTTTAAATCTAGTAAGAAATTTACATGTAATTTAAATAAGAAATGAAAAGAGAAGAACGAATGAGCTGACAAATGTCATGAAGGCAAAGAAAGCAGCCTAAATCGGACTAGATCCCTCAATATATACCTAGAGGTAACGAGAGGTTTTTGGGATGGCTGTTACGTATATTAAGGAGTTGCTCAAAAAACCAAATGAAGCAGTTCAGGAATGGATTGGCGAAGAGGCCTGAGGTATACACGGGAATTCTTTATCACGTCAATTAAACGCTCACAGATGAAAATGTTAAGGAAGGACAAGAGTGGGTAAGCATTCTTCTCACAGAAACGCAGGCAGATCCATAGATAAAAAATTAATTTCAGTTAAGCTCCAAACATGCAACCCACTAATAAGTTTATCCTGCCAACTTTGAGATGATTTTTTAATCTGATCTAATGCGCCAGTAAAATATAATTATTAAGTGTTTTGCGCAGATAGGGATCAATGCTTGTAAGTTCAAGGTTCAATGCAATGGGTAGTAGGCTACCGGTGATGACATAGGGCGTGTCGTCGTTGATATGGGTGTCAAATAATGCTGGGTCGCTTTACTGCTGTAAGAGATTCAAGCTAGTTAATTTGTTTAAATATATTGTTAAGTCAGTAATTTCAAAGCCTGGTTTTTCTATGATATAAAAATGCTGAGTCTTAGATCTAGTGCCTAGGATGTTAAGAGAGAAGTCTTTTGGCTAAACCGAACAGTATTAAAATTACTATCTTTTCTTCTATCTCTTTGACTTCATTTCTTGTCTAACTCTTTTTGTACATAAATACCTCCTCTTTTTATCCTATTTCTCTTCAAATTTATTACAAAATTATTTTCTTCTCTTTCTTTTTTTAGTTAGACTTTTTTGTTTGTTTTTGTTTTTTTTTTCTCTTTTTACGCCTACTGCTAATTTTGAATTGCCTGTGAAAAACGTCGTTTTGTTTTAGTTTGTTTTTGTTTTTTTTTTGTTTTTTTTTTGTTGGGTTTTTTCTTTTTAGCAGTTCACTAACAAATTATAAGTAAGTTGCCTTCGCATTGAGCTCGTTAGAGCGTTTTAGGTCTAGTCTCCATCTTCATAAAATCAATCTTACTCCAGAGGCCTAGCTAGATTCTACTTTTCTAGATCCTAGTTCCTGCTTATGTAAAAGCAGCTGGGCTTCCTGAACATTCTTTATGGAGTGTTCAGCAATCGGGAAACCCCGATTGTTTTGCCTCTCTCTATTATGCCATCTGGTCAGTTTTATTAATAGCACCCGATTGATTTTCCCCCCAGACCCACAATGCAACATTCTTACGTTGTTGTTGTAGGTGACGAGCATTCAGAGGAAACGACGAAGCGGTGATTCAGTGTCTAGGATTTCTTTGAATAATCGATGTTTTACTCATCAGAGTATTTGACGCTCATGTTATTCAACCTATTAGTTACTGTAAATCAATACAAAATTAATGTTACAAAAGGTGGACCCTGAATTAATTGTTCAATGTTTAGTGAAATATGTCAAAATTATGTATCTAGTGAAGCTTCCTTGAACTGAAGCTGACTGAAACCTAAAGAGAGGAAAGATTTCGTCTTGCTTGCAGACACAGCCGGTGTCGTATAAATATTTAGTCCCATTTGGTAAGTAAGCTATCGCGTAAAAACAGATCGACTAAAATTTATTTAGTCTAGCAGCTTTGAAGAAGTAATTTTATGCATGGATGTTCTCTAACACCATTTTAAACAATGATACTGAATTTGATACCACTTATTGCGATAGTATTTTCGATTTCCATTTCGATAACATTATCAATCACTTTATACCAAAACCATGGACTGCCAGGTCTTGATTTGATTTGAAATTGACTTATGGGCTCAGTGTAATTGATTATGGCACAAATAAATTTTCAAAGAATAGAGAAATATTGTTCCTAATAATGTTAATTCCCATAAATTTCGAGGTCACATTGTTTTAAATGGATTTTCAGTCAACCTCTCCCCCTAGGTTTGTTTTCGCTGTCAGAAAATGAAACTTAAGGAGTCTGTCAAGGACCTCGATTTTTTTTTCCTTATGACAGCGTATTATGGAGATATTTAGCATTCAATAATGTATATTTGTATCTCTTTTTGTAAAGTTTTAGGCCCTATGAGTAAAGAAGTTTTGGCTTAATCTGAAGTATTTCTATCATGTATACAGATCAGAGGTTTTGGTTATGATAATCACCGTCTGTGCGCAACATCCTTGTGGATCAAAGCTTTTTGTTTTGTAGCGCCCGGTATAATTAGGTTAATTTAAAAAAAAAGAATCAGATAACTTTTATCTTGAACTTGTAAAAATGTACGTAAATCTGGAGATTTTAATTATATTTCTATTTGTTATTGTGCCCGTCTTTTTATGAGACGATCGTGTTGCTTTGTCATTACGGAGAGTAATAATCTAAAAATAGATATTACACCGGATATTGTAGGTGACTGCTGTCTCTCAAATGTCGATACCCTTGCAATGCAGATTTTCTTTCTTGAACGCCATTTTGCGGTAGCAGACGCCGACAAGCATACTTGAGACGGACGAAGATTCTTTTCTTCGCGTGATTACATCGTTCAGGTTATGAGGATTCTCATATTTAGATATTAGATGTTTTGAAAATATTTTGCTTATTCAAACGTTTTTCCCCTTACACTTGCTTTCGATGCAGAAACTCTCAAGTGACAGGATTCCAGTACAAAGAAATCATGATGATTAAGATCTAATCTTGAGATCTGGATCGCAGTTCATCTAAATACATCATTTTTACTGTTCCGCCTTTACTCATAATTAATATGAAAGCTTGTGACACATTGTCTAGATTTGATTTAATTAGATCAGTGGGTTTTTTTTTCGGATCACTGAAGGCTACATGATTCGTGATTCCATAGTGCCTCTTGAACTGTAATCGGTCATTAGATGATTGGTGTTGAAATCTATTAGATCTAGATCTATGTCTACATTCTAAGTTCACGGCCGATTTTGGTAAAATTTAAAGAACTCTTTGAAGAGTTTGAATTGATACCAGAAGTTTTACTTTTAATAAGTATTAGATCAAGATCTTGCAGGAAATATTTTTAATAAATTAGGCCAACCAGATCTATATCTACCACCATTGATGATTTTGAACACTCTTGTATACCTCTCCCTCTGATCATACTTATTTTTAAAATCAATTTTACTATCTGGAAACGTTTCATTCATAAAATGTTGTTTTTAAAATATAATTTTAGTGCCTATTTTGTATCTGGATTACTCTGGTCAAGACTGTAGTCGTTGCACGATTTGTTTGTGGCAGTGGTGTTTGAGAGGAACATATCATATATGTGATGCCCTTGGGGGGGGGGGGGGGCAGATTTTGTTGTTAAGTTTGCCATCACCAAGTATTCAAGTATTACGTCATAGCTTTTGAGGTAGCTGTGGACTATTGGTGTTACTGTTCTGCATCTGTGCAGATTTGCTAGCCTGTAAGTGCAACTTCTCGTCAGTCTTGATGTATCTGGAAAGAAGCTAGAGCCTTCTATGCCCTTACTCGAGGGTTACCTTCTTAGTCTCATGTGACATGATATACCTGGGTCTTTGATTTTAATATTTCTTTAGTGATTATTTCATTTTTTCCCATATTTTTTTTTTTTGCAGATGTCCTGTGGTAACGGGTCACCTCCTGTGAAAAGAGCCCGTACTGATACAAAGTCCCTTCAAAACAATTCACAGGACAAGGCTGCTAACAGCGTTGAAATGGTAATCCTGCTCTTTATTTTCACAGCTGTTGAAACTTTATTCGAGACAAATCTTATCAACTCTGTTCCAGGGCTCAAGGAGATGACTGCATGGTTGCATATTTGAATCAACATATAAAATTAGTAACATTATAAATATGGAATGTCCAAACTTAAGCATCAATTGACGTTTAAGTTGTGGCCATGTAACTTAGCTTTTAACTACCAAACATTTCTGTTTTAAAATTATCCCACAAGTGTCGTGGGTCATTTTAAGAAAAATACTTTTGTAAATAATTATTAAATCTTGTTTCTGCCTTTGATTGAGAATTTGGCTACTTACATTAGAACATAATATTCTCCTGTCTATGGTATAGCACCTCTGTAATGGTATTTTGAGCGCTAATTTTAATGCAATGCATCCTGTGAAATGTTACATTTTTTCTTCCAAATCAGATGAGTGTCCAAAAAAATGGAAAACAAGAAGACATTGATGAAAGTCTCTACTCCAGACAGCTGTAAGCAATAATTTTCTTCAAATTGTTCAGAATGTTGTATAACCATAAGTATATATTATTTCCTTTTAGTTCGATCACCAGCATTCAAACTCTGTTGTTATAAATAAAATCCTCAACTTTTTATGTTGTAGAAACATAATTATTGCAAGCAAATGGAATCTTTTAATACTCTCCCATTATATTTTTTTACGAGAATTGTTTTATTTTGAAATGCTTATAGAGAAATCTTTTACTGCCCATCCTCTGAAGCCAACCTAGAGACTGGGAATCTTTTATGGGGCTTGTGCAATGCAGTACTTAGGGATAAAACGAATTAGCAAAACCTGATGTCGTTTTTTAAAAATTCGCTTCGTCTCGCTTTGTCCCTGATTTTGATGGGTGGTTTCCCTGAAATGCATAGGTTGGGGTAGGCACCTCTGAAATCTAGAGTTATTGATATGTATTAGAGTCATGTTGTTCAAAGTATATTTTTAAGTGAGGCCTGAGAAAAATATCACAGCTTTGTAAAGCATTTGTTGAAATAAAAATTAGATTTTATTACCGAAGCCACAATCATTCAATGAGACATAAACACCGTGTAAATATCATGTACATGTTGTCACATTGTTCTTTCTTAGTTCCATGTTTTCTTGAAAATTTTAATATTTTTTAGTTTAACTTGTGAATAACCTTTTTGTTTATCTTGGCCTATAGCTTTCAATTACTTTCAAATGCATTACAGTTATGTGCTGGGCCATGAGGCCATGCGAAAAATGGCCCACTCAAATGTCCTCATTGCTGGAATGGGTGGTCTTGGAGTAGAGATTGCCAAAAATGTTGTCCTTGGTGGTGTCAAGTCTGTCACTATCCAAGACACAGAGAAAACCACGTGGTTTGATCTCTCGTCTCAAGTAAGTTTTTAAAAAAAATTTTCTCTTGAATATCTGATTTTATTGAGATTTTATGTATAGCTCTATTTTTTTATTTAAAGAACTCTCCAGAATGATAAATTTAGACAGCTTTCTTTGAACAGTGGAAGAAATGTTTTGATCTTTTTTTTTTTTGGTCGTACTGAAATCATGTTCATTTTTTTTTAAAGTAGGGAGTTATATGTATTTTACATCTAGTATATCAGTATGCTTTGAATTGCAGTTTTTCTTGAGAGAGGAAGATGTGGGCAAAAACAGGGCAGAAGTCACTACACCTCGTCTAGCAGAGCTCAACACATATGTTCCAGTGTCATGCAATACTGCTGCACTTACTGAGAATTTCCTAAAGCAATTTCAGGTAATTCTATATTTCTTTCTGTGCATGTAAAAGGTGAGTGTAGTGGGAGCAAATTATTTCACAAACAAAAAGGATGTATTTTTAGAAGAAAAATATAGGCATTCAAATAAATCATGCAAACCTATTGTCCTGAAAATGCACAGTATCTGAAGAAAGTAAAAAAGTTAATGTTAAATGAAGATGATATATCATTTAGAATATATATGGTTCATACACATTGCATGGAGCTATTCGTTTTCTTTATTTACTAATCATCAGATTTTGATTAATCCAGTGGTAGTCTTATGGAGTATTATTTCCATACTAATGTTATGACGTATAGTTACTTAAGTTTGAAAATCATTTTTTTCTCGCAACAGTAGCGTCACTCATTTAAGTGGTTTGCATGAACAGATATTTATTATTCAATTTTGTGACTTTATAATCGCTATTACTGTGAATATTAGGACAATGACAAAGTCTATATGGTACGTGACTAAAGGAAGATTTTAGTTTACTCATGTCTTTCATTGTTTTGTTGTTTGTTTTTTTTGAGGAGGGGGGGGGTAGACAAATTTAATCTCAGATCTACAAAGTGACTAATCTTGGTTATCAAAACTAGATCAAGAGCTGATGAGAGAATGGAAAACAAGTATTATGAAGAAGATGACAAAAATTCTCCATTGGTTTGATTGAAACTTATGCTATAGACAGTTGGTTTTTTTTTTTTTGTAGTTTTTTTTTATTGTTGGTTTAAAAGGTACATGTTGTGCAAAATTTTAAGTGTCCCTTGATATTCTCAAGGAGATTTGTACAGGGCCCTGACAGTTTCTGTATTTTTCTCCTACATATTTTTCTGGAATTCCTGTGGTTGGAGGTTGACATTACCGTATAGCAAAATTAAGCTCAAAACTCTTATGAGCCACATACGTCTGAATTGTTGTAGATGCCTCACAAATGATATTGAACTGTGAAAGTAGAAAGAAATCATTTGTCTGTAGCTTCTTTTCATCTTTTCCTTTTCTTTTTTTCAATTTAATTAGACTGCTGTATTCCATAGCAGTTAATGTTGAAAGCGTCAATTTTGTAAAGAAATATCTGCACTTCATGTATGAAATTCAACTCATAAGGTGTATTGTTTTGTTTATTTTTGTTTTTTAATTTTTCCATTTATCAGGTTGTAGTTCTGACCAACAGCTGTTTAGACGAGCAATTAAAGTTAGGGGAGTTCTGCCATGCAAATGGAATCAAATTCATCTCTGCATCAACATATGGGTTATTTGGGTAAGAGCATTGCTTTAATATATTTTTAAATATTGCATCTGTTAAAGTCCTAAAATTATTTTAATGGTTAGTATCATTGATTTATCACTGCGCAATTAAGAAATTTCTTTTTATGGGTTTTTTTTTTCTCCTTTCATCAATTTCAGATGTTACTCCAAGCAAAGAAAAAAAAGCCTGTAATAAAAAAGAGAAAGAATGAATGATTTTTTATCTGCTGTGAAATCATTTGCTTTGAGCTTTCTTTATTGGGTATGAGAATGATTTCGTCCAGTGATACATGTTCCAAATATTACATCATTCCTAAACTGGGATTAGCTAAGAATTGATACAGGTCCTCTGGGTTTTGAGCTCAATGTTGTGCTTGAAGTGCTTAAATAAATAGTTGGAAACTTATCATCTAAGGAGACTTATAGATTTTGTTAAAGTAAAGTGTAATCATAATGTGTGGTGTTTTTTTTTTTCATCATTTCTCTGACAGGCAAGTATTTTGTGACTTTGGCAACAACTTTGTTGTATCAGATGTAGATGGTGAGCAGCCATTGTCTTGCATTATTGCAGATATTGAAAAGGTTTGTTGTTTTTTTGTTGTTGTTGTTGTTGTTGTTCATCATCTTTTGTTTCAAAAACTTTCTGAATATTTATCTTTACAGTTAGATTTACAGAAGAATATGTGTTATTGCAGAAAGTATCTTAAAGCCAGATTAAAGGAAATGACAATCCTGTTTAGAGAATACTATCAACATAGCATATTTACAATTATTTGATTATAACTTTTGCATCAACTCCTGTATTCAAGCATTTCAGCTGATTCAACGGACAGGAATAATCTTAACAAAAATCCTGAAGAGATCATCAGTAAATGAAGTACTTCCAATGTGCACTAGAAAATTGTGGATCAGTGCAGGCTCTTTACTAGGCTAGAGTGACTTTGTGCTCACATCACTTTGATTTTTTTTTTTAATTTGATTCCATTCATTGTTCACATTAAGTTGTTTTTCTCTTTTAATTTTTATTCGTCTATTTAGTCCTCAGAGGGTATAGTGGCATGCCTTGATGAAACTCGGCATGGCTTCAATGATGAAGACTATGTCACCTTTACTGATGTACAAGGAATGACAGAGCTCAATGGTTGCGAACCAATAAAGATTAAAGTTTTAGGTGAGGACCTTTTAATTTATATAATATATTTATATAGTCATGATTTTTTTTAATGAAAGTTCTGGAATGTTCTTGTTTTTCTTTTTTTTTTTTTTGTGTGTGTATGTGTTTATAAATGAAATGGATGATAGTCATGACATTTATCTATAAATATTTCACTGTATTTGACCTAATATTCAATCGATTCTGTAAGAAGCACCTGGTTTCAAATTTCATAGCTTTTTATTTTTCACAACTTTGGCAATATTATCAAGGATGCCATCAAATATCTCAAAAATTCTCGTATGTAGATTTGAGTAGAGTCAACATTAGCCAAAGACTTTAATGCACAAAAGTCAAATTAAGTGGGAAGGCCAATGCAATCATAGAAATCTTTTAAATGCACTTGTGTTGTGATAACTACAAGAAAATAAAGTTGCCCCATGTGAATGATTTATCTAGAATACAATTGAATTTTATATGTCTATTGAAGGTGACCCTGCTTTTTGTTGCCAGATCTTATGGTTTTTTACTTTCTTTAATTTTGTATTCTTTGTTGTTTTTTTTACATTTAAGGGCCCTACACCTTCAGCATTGGAGATACAACAAAATATTCTAATTATATACGAGGTGGTGTTGTTACGACTGTCAAAATGCCAAAAACATTTAATTTTGTAAGTAAGCATTAAGAGAGGCTGTTTAAATTTCTATTTCTTTTTCAGTGCTTTAGGCATGTCATTAATTAATATCATCATATCACAATCTTTACTTCTACTCAAACCTAGATTTTTTTTTTTCCTCACTTTTTCTAGATGCAATAAAATTGTGATAAAGAGAGCTCAATTTATTTTGCAGAGTAAAGTGACAAGGTACTTGTTCAATTCCGGGCAAACATGATAGCTTGAAGGTTTTGAGTTAGTAACATATTTTGCTTCTGTTTTCATTTTTCTTTGACTTGCAGAAATCAATTTCTCAGTCTATGGAGGAACCAGAATGCTTAATCACTGACTTTGCAAAGTTTGACAGGCCAGCAATTCTCCATATTGCCTTCCAGGCCCTTCATCATTTTGTCAAGAAAACTGGGCGGTTGCCTAAACCACGGAACAAAGTAAGATGATTAGAGGCATATTATTCAGTAATGACTGTAGAAGTAACATTAGTTTTGATCTAAGTGCATTAACTTTTATTTGGAAAAATAGAGAGTGCGTTGTTTCATTAACTCATACGGTCCTGGTCTTGAACGGTATTGAGATGCTATTTTTAACACTCAGGCCCTGGTCTTGTTGATGTTTGGGACATTCTTTGCAGATTAATTAAGCATGTACATGAAACGAAGAGAGACACTGGGTGTTCTCTGTTGCTTACGTTAACTTTCAAGCTTTTCTGGGATACCAGAATTGATGTATTTCTACTATTTTTAGTATCTCAAATAGAAGATTAAAGAGGATACCTGTGAACATTTCTATCTGTTGATCCGAGCTGGGCCCCAAGATGAAAAAATGTGTCTCTTTCGAGTTGGCAGACCAAATATTGACGGAAGATAGCGATATTGTACCTGATGAGGTGGGATTAAATGAACAAAATGATGATAATTTCCATCCCCAATTAGTTGAAGAAGGTTTGTAATCACTTTCGCGAAAATCTTTACCCAAACCGAGGTGGTTACCCAATCTCAAGCTCTAGATCTAGAATCTAGACTAGGCGAAGATGAGACCACGGACATAATTATCGTCCTAGATTTATCTATTCTAGACCTAGGATTTTAATTGAGAGTGATAAATATAGATCTAGACTAGGCCTAAGCCTATAAAATAATACAACAAATTGTTACACCGGGTATCTGTAAATGTAGTATTTTATGTTGTGCATCTTTATGAGTGTCTACTAATTTGGTATCAATTTCTGAAAATGGGAAATGTATGGAATTTTTAAGAATTGTAAAAAATCAACCACATGACCTAAAAGGGTGAAATAACCATTGTTCTAAAGATCTAAAATAGAACAATATGCACAGAAAAAAAAATGAAGTCCCTAACACAATTCAGTGGAACACTACAATTTTTTTTAATTTGATAAAATGGGCCAGGATGGCAGGGCGGCTGGCTTTAAAATGACCAGGCCCAGTGAGTTAACATAGCTATGTTTCCCTTATTTTAGGAATATCTTGGTGTGTCACAATCATTCACGCCATTTGTGTTTGTGTCTCTAGGCTGATGCAGAGGTGTTTGTGAGTGTTTTTAAGGAAGTGAATTCAAACTCCAAGGCTAAAGTTGAAGATTTCAGTGAAGAATTTCTGCATGAATTTGCATTTTCTGCAATGGGCAACCTCTGTCCTGTGCAGGCATTTATTGGTGGAATTGCAGCTCAAGAAGTTATGAAGGTAAGACGCATATATCACTTTTATGTCTTATCTTTATATACCGTATTCCCTCCATTAGTAGCGCCATCTCTAATAAACGCCCCCCCCCCTTTCCCATCCAAGCAACACTTAAAAAACACCACTTTCGAGAACAAAAGATTCTTATTAAACTCAAACTCAAAACATTTATTAAGCGATAGATCTGATGATAACAACAGACAACACATGTAAACAATGAATGACTATGGTACTGCAATTGTCATCTCAAATTGGGGATGTCAAAGTCAGTACTAAGGTGTCTGAGGTTAATGTCCTGGACTATTGCAGTCCTCGTAGTCATCGGACGCGAATGACGCGTCGCTTTCTTCACCCAACCATGGCACTCTAAAACTAACTAGAAGGGGGGGGGGGGCGACGGCGGAAACGGCGGCACTTTGTCTTTGAAGAAAGTCATCGAAAACAAAGTCATCGAAAACATTCCTTTAGACGCACCCCCCCTCTTCATTTTCACGCGCCCGGCGCTACTATTGGAGCGAATACGGTATATGAGTGAAACTTATTAATACTGTACGTACTTATCCATCAATCATTAATAAGTAACTACATTAACATTGAAAAATTGGACACACAGTAGATTAAAAAGCTGTTTGATGTGCAGACATCACACCAAAAGCAATCCTTTATCATCACACCAGTTTTTCACCACTCAGATGATAAAAGTAAAAAAAATGTAGTGTTTGGATTGCATTATTTTAATGTTTGTATAGACAAAGGTGATAATTTAGCATCCATCTGCATGGCCAGTTTGTTTATGTTTTACAATTGTGGAAAGAATTAGGCTTTTAAACTTAATGTATAAATCTTTTTTTTTACATATATTTTATTTGAAATATTTGACTCATTAACATTATTTTTAAATGTTCCTCTTATGTGAACTGTGAAATAAAGGTAATAATTGTTTGATGTTTTTACACAAGTCAGTATTTTTCTTTTCAAGAACTCAAAACATATCATCTCAAAAAGCCCATGATGACCTAAAAGTATATTAATAATTCTGTAAAGGCTTTACTTCATATATCATCAATGTAAAAAGGTTTAGCCATAGTGATTGCTTGTTAAAACAAAAAAATACAAAAAAAAAAACATAAAATTCAAAAACCTTGTTTTGGAAAACTACTTCCCATTCTTTCATTGTTATGAAAAACATGCACCATTATTTTACAGCTGGATTTGTTTATGTGAATAAATCAGGGTTTTTTGTTTTTTTAACCTTAGTAAAAAGGCATAAAGGGTGTGCAAGAACTCTTGGAACTGATTAAGAATTCTCTTTCTTCCATAGGCATGCAGCGGTAAATTCTCACCCTTAATGCAGCACCTATATTTTGATGCACTTGAATGTCTACCTAAAGACAAATCTTCATTAAATGAGGAAGCATGTGCACCAGTAAGTACTTTTTTAGAGTTTTTATTTTGTTGTTTTACTTAAGAGAAGATATTGTAATTCAAAATTTTCTTAATATTTTGTACTGTGTCTGTCAGTGATATCTTAGGATCATAGTATTTGATTGTATTCTTAAGGATTATGCGTATGAGCTGTTGACTATAAAAAAATTTTTTTACCTTGAAATTTTACAAGGAATCAAAAATTGCATATCTGCATTTGGAAAAACAATTCAAAATTATGTTAAAGTATGAAAATCTTGCTTTGAAACTAAAATGCTCTCAAAATGTAATTTAGTGTTTGAGATGTATCTATTGCATTTTTTTCTTTTTCATAGTGTAAACGTTTTTTTTTTTTTATAATTCCTCTCTGCAGAAAGGAAATAGGTATGATGGGCAGGTGGCTGTTTTTGGGGACACATTCCAGGATGTGCTGCAGAACTTGCGTTACTTCTTGGTAGGGGCTGGTGCAATTGGCTGCGAAATGCTCAAAAACTGGTCCATGATGGGGCTCGGCAGCGGTGAACGTGGGCAGGTCTACATCACTGATATGGATCGCATTGAGAAGTCAAACTTAAACCGTCAGTTCCTCTTCAGGCCTTGGGATGTTGAAGTATGTCATTATTCTGAGTTTTTTCTTATAGTTTGAAGAGGCATGTTACAGTCAGTTCAAATCGATAATGTGTTTACCAGAAAAGTACAACAAATTTGCCGTTTTCATAGAATGATTGGTTTTAATATCTTTATGCAAAATCAAAGATTGCATGCAAGTGTCACTTTTTTTATTTGTTTTGCTACAAAATTTAAAAGTATAGTTGAGAATTTACAAAAAAGATTAGTGAATCTAGGAGTGAGCATGTAGTTACAGATATATAATTAAATATGTCTTGGTCTCAAATCAGAGTGGTGAATTATTGAGGATAAGTTAAAATGGAACTTAGAGACATGCCATTCATTCAAATTAAATGAAGTGGGAAGGATTATGATTTTTTCCGAGATAATTTTCATTTGTGAGGGGAAAAAAATCATCCTTTTTGACAAATCGATGAACAGCCTATGTGACTGTGAAATGATAATTTGATACAGATATCTTCTCTTTTTATTTTCTTAATATTTTCAATTTGGTATGTAGATTGGCATTTAGTTGGAATCGTCCAAGCTATGGATTCCATCAAGTTGTTTACTTTATCGTTTGTTCATTCTCTGCATCATATTATCCAGATTTCATTTTCCAACAAAGGATTACAACTCTAATATTTTTTCCACTTTCAAGTCAGTTATCTTACTTAATAATGATATCTTTGAAAACACAGGTTTGATTTTTAATGGAACGTTATGCTCTTAAGTGTGTTTTTCCAAACAAGTAATCTAGTTTAAACTTTTTCTAGATCTAGTAGATGTAGATTATATATTGAGGAGACTATAAAACTTGAGAAATTTTAAATGGATATAGAGCAAATTTATTTTTGAAAACTGGGCATAGCATTAGACTATCAGTATAGGTATATAAAAGGTTTGAATTTATAACCTGAGGCTAGATGGAGATAGAGATCTAATGAGTAGATTTGAAATCTAGAGTCGTGATCTAGATACATATATTTTTACTATATACATCTTTACAAGAGAAAGGGTTTTTTTTTAATCTTCTGAAGATCTACGTCTAAATCTAGGTTACATCTAAATTATGCTAGTCTAGTTTCACAGTTATACTGATGGGCCCGTTGAAGGAAGTCATTAAATATTGAAGAGGTTTGCGTTGCTTTAGGTTAAAGTTAAAGAGTAAAATAATATCTTTCCAACAAGTTATCAATCTGCGTCCCATCAAGTATTTTGATAACTTTTCATCATTTGAATCAAGCAAAATCTGTAAAATCATTTCATAGTCAGTTGCAAAAAAGGCCAATACATAATCAAGATGTAGAAATTCAGCCATCAAATCTAACCTAGTAAAGGCTCTTTCTATTTATCAATTCTCTTGAAACTGAGAGTATTATCACTGCAGCAAAATTGTTTTCTACATCTACTGCAGATCATTACTCAAAATAGAATTACTTAATTTTTTAAGAGATTTAGACATTTGAAAATTCAGATTTTGATGTCATCTAATCTACATCTCAAGAATTATAAAAAGATGAAAGTTTTTCATCATGGTAGAATCAACAGAAAACTTGTTTTTATCAGAACTGTAATGATGTATGAATATTAATTTTTTTTTAAAATCAGAAAGACAATACTAAGTGTATCCTGATGCATGCCACATAAATGTGAAAGCCAATCAACCAAATTTTTTCACACAATATTATTCAAATTTTTCTTACCATGGAAAGTGACAGGTCAGAATATTAGTACTTCAGGCGATTATTGTTGGTGTATATATGACATTAATTCTCTTGCGCCCTTTCCTTAATTATTGAGTAAACCTTTTGTTAGCAGATATTGTATTTTATCTAGTCTTTTATTTGTTCCTTAATTTAATATATCATCTTTTAAATACTCAAAATGAAACTTTTCTTTAACAGCTTTCTCTTTTCAACTCATTAGTTGCTCAAGATTTTATCCATTTTGATTTGTTCACTGAGACAATTATTTTCCAGAAACCGAAGTCCAGCACTGCAGCTGCAGCTGCTCGCGCCATGAACCCAGGTATCAAAATAGATGCACGAGAAGATAGAGTAGGTCCTGATACGGAGAGCATTTTCACTGATCAGTTCTTTGAGGGTCTGGACGGAGTAGCCAATGCTTTGGACAATATTGATGCAAGTGAGTGGCTTTTATTTTCCTGTCGTGCTTTTTTTTTTCACTTATTAATTAGAATATCCTTGATTTGATTGAATTTTATTTTATTTTTGTTAGATATTTTAATGGTATTTATGCAATATATTTTACCAATCATGTAATCTATTTGTTTCGTAGAATATACTTTGAAGTTTGAAAAAAACATGTTTTTTAATTCCCCCCCCCCCCCCCCACAGGAATGTACATGGATAGAAGATGTGTGTATTATTGCAAACCTCTCTTAGAGTCTGGAACTCTTGGGACCAAGTGCAATGTGCAGGTTAATATTTTTTTTTTTATCATTTTGAAAAATTTATGTTTGAAGCATACTTTTGCATGGTGGCAATTTTTAATAAAATGATTCTTGTAAAGCTTGTAGTATTTACTGATTGATCTCATTGGTCACACTTTTTTACCAACTGCTATGTTTTAGGTTGTCATCCCACATGTCACTGAATCTTACTCATCATCTCAAGACCCACCAGAAAAGAGCATACCAGTGTGCACAGTGAAAAACTTTCCAAACGCTATTGAGCACACATTACAGGTGGGTAGACCCATATGTTGCTCAGGAAGAGGATTTGTCAGGGGTGTATGATCAAGCTACTGATTTAAATGCTGATTGAATAATTTTTGGCTGTTTCATTTGAACAAAGTCTTGAATGGACTTTGTTTTTCTACTTAACAGTATTATAATATAACATTTCCAAATTTTTGTCAGTAAGTTTTGATACAAAGTGAAAAGCATTAATTTTAGTCTTTGAATCAAACCTCTGTTTTTCAGTGACATTTGTTGGGACGAATTCAATTCTTTGTTTTTTTGTGCTGAAGTTAACTTCCTGTCAAGAATTCATTTAGGTTGGGTGGCTTTAAGATTTTTTATCTAAACCATTTCATTTGTAATTTTTTTTTTATTTTCAGTGGGCCCGCGATGAGTTCGAGCGAGAGTTTCATGATGATCCTGAAACTTCAAGCCAGTATTTGACAGATGCCAAGTTCATAGAGAGGACGCTCAAGCTTCAAGGATCACAGCCAGTGAGTAAACATCCTTGTATTTTTTTTTTTTTCATACATTTTTTGCATTTTGCTTGTATTGATACACTGAACAGTTAACGCATACTTTAGGGCTTAGCTGTTTGTCCTGTGTTTGGAATAGACTTAAGACCTTTGACTTTTCAAAAAGTTGTTTTCCTTTCTACTGAACTAGAATAAATCTGTAAATTTTTAAACGGAAACATACAATAAGCATAGATAAGCCTGTCTGAATACATATAAATTACCCTTGAATGAATGGGAGTTGGAAAAATAAGATTTATAGCATATGTTGTTAATTGTGGACATACATTTTTAGAACTAAGATACAAGCACATAATGATCTTGTTTGCTCACATTTTTTTAAACCAGTCTTTTCTGCTTGTTTTCATCTCTAGTTGGACATTTTGGAGTCTGTTAAACGCAGTCTGGTAGAGGAGAGACCAAAATCATTTGAAGACTGCATTTCTCTTGCTCGTCACAGTTTTGCCAAGAATTACACCCATAAAATTCAACAGCTGCTCTTCAACTTTCCTGCAGATCAGGTAAGCTCACTTGCTTTTTTTTTATGTAATGCAGGGAAGAGATTTTCCGTCAATTTGATCCTCCGTAAGTCCTGTCCTTGTGCTAGAAGGAAACTTTAATCCGTAATGGCTTGAGGTTGAACTCATGTAAAATTTTACAGAAAAAGAAATAATGAAAATATAAATCTATGACGAGTACGATGTTTTTCAGTCATCGAGGATCAAACTGCAAAAGTATAAAACTAGGCGATATTGTATATCGATATCGCATATTTTTTGTCATTATTTTTATATCGAGATTTGTTCAAACCCTCCAAGATATTGGTGCTGTCTAGTTGTTTACTTCATTGTACATTTGTACGAAAAACTGTTTTCTCTATTTTCACACCCAGACCTCGCAGTTATTTCAAATAAAGGATCATTCTTATTTCTTCATCTGATAATACAAATGTAGTTATAATACTAAACAGTTGGGGGTTTTTTCTGGTCAAGATACATTATCTATAGGTAGTTGATTATTAATATCAATGAGAAATCCTAAGTAGAGCTAGATTGTAGATATAGAGTAGATCTAGATCTTAGAGTCGAAACTGAGCATGACATGACATGAGACTATGATTATAGTAGGTGATCTTCATTCAAATGCAAATAATTATAAAGCTAGATCTACTAGTAGATTTTAATGTTATTTTGTTATTTTTCTATTTACCCGGCCAGGTGGGGAAGCCAATTTTTTACCTAATCGATGTTGATCATATTTGGCTCAGATGTCTTAAGAAAGGATGAAGTGCTCAATGTCTAAGCAAGAGTATAGACCTTTATGTATATTCTGATGAGTAAACCTTTAGGGTGCCTTAGTTGAGCCAGTAAAATACAGAAAGCAGTAACATTAATGGGACACAGGTCATTCAACCTCTTAGTCTGAGCATTGAAAAAAAAAAATGACTGAAATCGGTGTTATAAAAAATGCTCCTTGATCATAGCTCTTTGTGGAATCAAATTGTGTTTAATTTACTGAAAAAAAAGGGGTGGGGGGAATGCTTTCGCCTATGCCTCCCGCATTGACCGTTTTGAAAAGCTTCATAAAAAATTTTGTGTTCAGTCCTCATCCCTGCTAATGACATTTTTTAGTACTCATCAAAAGCCCCTTACATTTCAGATAGTTTTGCACCTTTGTTTTTATGGCTTGAAGGGATTTGAATCGATGACTTTTTTTCCTAAGGGAAAAACTTTAGAGCCTGACTAGTATCAAATACATGACATGAAATGTTATGTTACTGATTTTGTGCAAAATTTATGTGTTAAAATTGTGAAATGCCAAGAGGTTTTACATTGATTTAGAAGAATTGTAAATGTCTTTTAATCAATTCATATTCAGGAATTCTATTGATTTGTGTCTTGATTTGATGATGTTTTTTTTTTCTTTTCATTTCATCTATATTTTTTTTTCATGTGTGTAATTTATTCACAGAAAACAAGTACAGGAGCTCCTTTTTGGTCAGGGCCCAAAAGATGTCCTTCTGCAATTGAGTTTGACTCTAACCAGGTATTTGGTTTTATGATACAAAAAGCAGGGGAATTTATAGGGATGATAAATTATAATTCACTACCCATAGAAGGTGAATGTTCAGTGAAAATTTTCCTTTTCTTTCTTTCTTTTTTTTTTCTTTACATTGAAATAAGTGATAGTAATCCTGAAATCAGTTTTAATATATAGATTTTGTTGTTACGCAACTAAATTTTTTTCTTTTTTTTATGGATTTTGAGAAATTTTCCTCATTGGCTCAGTTTCTTATCAAAACTCTTGTGTGAAACTAACCAGATTTAAACTTTTTATCTTCATGCAGGAGCTTCATCTTGACTATATTGTGGCTATGGCCAACCTGAAGGCAGAAGTATATGGCATCCCTCAATGTCGAGATAGGAGCAAGATCAAAGCATTTGTTGACACCATAATAGTGCCTAAGTTTACCCCTAAGTCTGGTGTCAAAATAGAGGTCAATGACAGTGAGATTGCCTCCTCATCAAATAATGAGAATTCAGGTCAGTGGAGTCTTTAAACTAGTATCACTCTTCCCTTACCGGTTTTTTTTTTTTTTTATGCAAATAAACAATGAATAGTTAGAGCAGAGGATAAACTAGTCCCAATGAGACTATTTAATTTTTTAATTTTGATTTTTTTTTTCTAAAGTGTATATGAGGCAATATTTTTGTTTGTAAAGCTTGATGAATACTCTCTAAAAAATACCAATGTTAAAGTGTGTTATTTGTGGCATATGCATCATTATTAACCATTCTCTCAATGCATTGGCAAAAATTGGTCAAAGCTGAAAAATGTTTTCTGTTTCCTCATAAAAGTTTACATTTGCAAATTTGATAATTTGTATGGTTACCTTCATATATTAAATAAATAAACGAAAACTTAAGACCAAAGTAAAACAAAGTGTGACTCATGTTTTCAATGCAACCTGAGAGTTATTCTTCCTCTGAAAACTTCAGCTCTCATATGTGGTTTTCATTGGATTTGGAAACATTTAAAGTCATTCTATTTTTGGTGGAGTACATATTCAAGTTAATAAGCAGTTTCAGAGATAACCTGTAAAGTCAGAGATGAAAGAGAGTGCCAGTTTGTCTCTACTACATATGAACTCTGAATTTGCTGACTTCTTGTTCCGGCTCAGTCATGTATTCTTGTGTTTTATCTTCATGCTATTTGTAGCTGCTGATGATTTGGCTGATTTGCAAAAAAGCCTATCACCAGTCTCATCTGTGCCTGATCTGAAAATATCCCCTCTTGAGTTTGAGAAAGATGATGACAGCAATTTTCATATGGATTTTATTGTGGCTGCTTCGAATCTCAGGGCCTGTAACTACAGTATACCAGAGGCTGACAGGCACAAGGTAAACATGTTAACAATGAGGCAAATTTTTCACTCTTGTTTTTGCAGTAATTTTATGTTGATCATATATGTACCGATGGACTCCAGAGCCCTTGGTGGTAAAGTCCTGTTCCTTAAAATTTTTAAAATAATGAGACATTTGCCAATTTCATTTTGAAAATTAGAATTAAACATATGTTTTCTTTGATCACTAAAGAATTTTATTTGGTAATAATAGCAGCAGACTTATTTCTATATCTGTCAGATCATTACACATATAATTTTTAGAACAAATTCTGTTTCATACCCTATTTATTTTTTTTTCATTTCATGTTAAAACTAACATAAAAAAATGTTGATATTTCTAACTGCAGAGTAAATTGATTGCTGGTCGTATCATTCCTGCTATAGCAACAACTACTGCAATGGTTGTTGGTCTAGTCTGCTTAGAACTCATCAAGGTATGTTATGTATTTGTGGTAAATTTTATTAAAGATAGTCCAAAAAAATTAAATTGTCTAGGACATTATTTCAACTTGTCGCTGATAAAATATTTATAGCAGTTAAAATGAGTCTTGTATTAGAAATAAATCTGATGTAAATCCTTTTCAAGCGTTTTTACGAAAGAATGGCCTAAAAAGTGATGAGAGCAGATTGTTTGCTATATTTACCTCTGAAATGCGCATCTCTCACATGGTATGAATGAATTAACACACAGGTGGTCCATAAAAAGCTGGGCTTATGCGACATTAATCAGCCTTTTTAGGTAACTCAGGTAAGGAGGCATGCTAGGGAAAGGATGTTTTGTGATGTTCACCTGCCAGTTTGTGGACTGCATTGTCCACTTCAATCCAGGTGGATATTGATAGAGCTAGTGGTTGTTCTAATAGGTAATCTTGTGGTTTCAAGACAGTTTTCAAACATATTGCAAACATTATGGTAACTTCAACAGAAAGTGTGATGCTTTTGTTGGTTTAATAAAATTTGTTGTTGAGTGCATAGCTTTGACGTTGAGCTTGTATAAAAGAGTTGCGTAAATTTAAAAATTTCAATTTTCATTCATTGGTCAACGTTCATGTAAAAGATGGCCAGCAAAAAAAAAGTGGACTTGTCTATTACATATATATATAAAATATTATCACTCTCTATTTTGTCATATCTGTGCCTGTAACACAGTGAGCTATCTTGTTTTTTTTCATACCCGTGTGAAATGTTATTTTCCCAAAAATTCCCCACTAAGCAGGTCCGACTGTATATTAAATTATTTTCTCTATTTTTATAACTTTAGAGATTGCCAAAAGGGCACTAACTGAACCAAGAAAGATGAAGTAAAATAAAATATATCACTTTTATCAGTAATTTTAAATTTCCCATCAACCCATTTTCTTAGTCTATTTGCTTGATTCAGCATTGTAAGCCATTAATGTACTTATTGGTAATCAATCTTGCCTGTATTCCTTCCAGCTTGCTCAGGGACACAAGGATATAGAATCTTACAAGAATGGTTTTGCCAATCTCGCCCTGCCATTCTTTGCCTTTTCAGAACCAATAGCTCCGCCCAAAAACAAGGTAATTATGGAAGGGCAACTCTGCTTTGATTGTGTTTTTCATTTTTTTTTCAAGATCTATGTTGGTCCTTTGACAAATTTTTAGGGCTTTCCAACTTTGATTTGGTTAGAATAGATGAGGGAGAGTAGAAAGCTGGAGAGAGAGCTTACTATTTATTTAAAAGAATTGGATTGAAAAATAATTTTTATCTTAGTCATTACACTTGACAAATTTCATTTAATTTGTTTTTCAATTTTTTTTTTATTGTGGCTCCCTTTTTTAAGAAACTATATGAACATTTGAGTAAAAATAAGTGCAAATTGTCAATAGTTTAAGAATGTTGATTGCATTTTCAACAAATAAGGGTTTATATTGTTTAATTTCATGTCCACAAAAGATAGGGAGTGTCATTTGAACAATTAATTTGTGTTTGTTTTTAAATCTAGGAGAGCGTTTAAAAGCAGAATGATGTGAAGCAGCCTTAAATATATTTTTTTTAATTTGCTTTCATTTATTCATTTTTTTGGTGTGTGTTCTACCAGTACTATGATACAGAGTTCACCTTGTGGGACAGATTTGAAGTTCAAGGAGAAATGACACTGCAAGAGTTCATCGATTACTTCCAGGTAATTTATAGATTCTTGCCCTGTTGCGAATGATAAAAGGATGTTCATCAAGTTCATTTTCAAATAGTCATTTGCATGGCCCATTTCATCATCTTTCAATGATTTGTGAGTGAATATATCATGTTGAAAGTTTGTGTCTTCAGCCAAAATTTGAAAGCGTTGATTTTCCATTGTTGAAGATTGCAGATGCCAGAATTTTTTTTTCACATTTAAAAAAGACATCAATATGTGTCAGACTCAAAATTTTAAGTTTAATTTGTATTTGGTTCCACAGCGGGAGCACAAACTGGAAATCACAATGCTGTCTCAGGGAGTGTGCATGCTCTACTCTTTCTTCATGCAGCCAGCTAAACGTCAGGAGAGGATGGGCTTGCTGTGAGTGGATTTGAAAATCTTGGGGCTTATTGCTTATACGCGTACTTCAAATACCCTTGTTTAGAGAGTAGACTGCAAGTGAGCAGAGAATGTTTATAAATCCTGACTTTCTTGAGTGGGATCTGCATATAAATCTGCCCTCTGATTCAAAGGCTGGACCTGGTTTCCTTGGAAACTGGATTTGTATTTTGCGCATACTTCATTTATATAAATGGTTAAAGGGGCAATAATATTTTTCCATATTATTACATTGCAATAAAGAGAGAACCTTAATTTATTTTTTACAACAGTTAAAGCAAAAAATTAATTGTCTACCCACCTTTATGATATAAAGATAGTCTGTGGCAAAAGATTTTGTAATTTATGGTTAACTGCAACAATATTTATAGCGGCTTTTAATTTTTAATTTTTATTTATTTTAGTTCTTGTATACCTTTATGTATTTTATTCTTTGATGTCTTTTGTTACCTTTTTTGACTCATTAAATGAGACTAAGAAAAGTTATATTTTAGCTGCTTAGACGCAGTACGCAGACATTTCTTGGGGCGAGGTAAAAGCTCTTAAAAAAATTTTTTGTTGAATCCAGTAGAAACCTTTAAAAGTGGCATAAAAATCTGGAAATGTCTTATGTAGTGAGCCTCCTGGTTGTGGCTTTAATACCCTGCCATGGAGGAGGTGGGGGTGTATTTTTCTGGTTCAAGGTTTTTACATGTTTGGTAAAGGAGCTGACTATGAATGATATACCTTATCAGTGTTTTTTTCCTCATTCTACCTTCAGGCAATAGCTTGTAATGCAAAGAGCAAACAAAATCTCTTATTTGTCAGGCAAACTTATTTTGAAAGTTAATCTATTATTGTGATAAATGTATAGAGCAGTTGTTTTGATGATTTTAAGGTGAAAATCTGTATGTTTTGAATCTTAGTGTGAGCTTTTATTTCTTGCTTTAGGATGTCTGAAGTTGTAAAGAAGGTGTCTAAGAAGAAGGTCCCACCACATGTTCAAGCCCTGGTGCTTGAAATCTGCTGCAACGATGAGGAAGGAGAGGATGTTGAAGTGCCCTATGTCAAGTACAAT
Organism: Elysia crispata; assembly: GCA_033675545.1. NCBI lineage: Eukaryota > Metazoa > Mollusca > Gastropoda > Plakobranchidae > Elysia > Elysia crispata. The sequence continues at coordinate 23,284 of JAWDGP010004595.1, read as the reverse complement.
TTGCCAAAGTAAAATTGGGCTTCAGCATCTCTCTCATCATGCTTCATGGCTGCCATTTCATCAATACTTTGAACTCATTTTAATCTATCATCTTTTTCCAACTAGTCCAACATGGATTTTCCACATCATATTGTGTTAGAAGTTTAAACTATTTTAAGATTTGCAGTGGCCCATCATCAGCACCCACTGCAAACCAAAAAGTTTAGCTTTGTAGGTTGAAATTTGGAAGCTGTTGGTTCCTGGAGAATAAACTTTACCTCTAAATTTCATGCCACAACTAAATGAAGGTGTAAAAATCAGCACAAAAAAAAGGCTAGTAACACGGTATCAGTTTTTTAGCTAGGCACATCCTCTTTATAGAATTATATTATGTTTTTGTCACTAACACCATAGGGACAGCTTTTTTTGTGGGTGATTAAAAAAATCTTTAAAACACAATTTTTCAGAACATACCCTAGCATAGAGATTTCATCTATTGACACTGAAAAGTCAATAACATAATACTCATAAAATTGAATTAAAACATTATTCAGTGGAAAACTGTTGAACTGAAATTCAAGGAACTTAAAAAAATCTTTGGTTTAGCTATGAGTGTAAGTTAAAAATTGTTTTGCTACAACTGTAGTGCTTGTTGTACTTAGGCAATGTACCCCTTTTTATGATTCATCAGATGTGTATCAAGAAACAAAATTGTGTAAATCTTTTTTCTTTTTGGAAGAAATTAGAATTGTAATTCTTTGCTTTGGCAGGCTAGGTTTATTGGGGAGGGGGGGGGGGGATACAATTGCATTTATGTGCAACAGATTTTTTCATTGTAACAGTGTAAGAGATATTTGTCCTAGCTTGGCATAATTGTGTTGGTTCAAGTTCTATTGTAATGAGAAGTAATATAGTTTGGCTATAATTTATTTTGCTTATCATGAGTAGATTGTTAATTAACAAACACACTCATCTGTGCCAGTTTTAAGATACAGGAGAATCAAATGAATAGACATCAGGATATAGTTCTGGTCTAAGCAGATTTATACATGTTGATCTTGTTGCACTATCTTGATTACAGAATGTCACTTGTTTAATTGTTAGCTTCAGGGACATTTTTTTTTGTTTGTGATTCATCCACATTAATCTTTGCTTTGTGAAACAGCTTTTGATTTCATGTGTTGATATAATGCTGGAGTGAAAGTCCTTTTTTTTTAATAATGTGATCATGGTGTTATTTTTTTTCCTTTTCTTTTCTATTATTTAACTTTATATGAATATTGTTGCAATTACAATTCGTTTTGACAGCAAACTTTGGTAAAATAAACATTGCAATCTAATCTTGTGGTTTTTCCTTATTTATTTTTTCCTTTTTATGTAGTTGTCTTAATTTAAGCGTCATATGCCATGGTATATTTTTTTTTCAAATTTTTTAAATAAGTCATGTCTTTTCATTGGTGATGGAGTTCAAATAGGACCTGTGGGATTTCATGTGTGCAGGTCCATTTTGCAGAATTTTTAATTTTGAAGTTGACCAGAAGTAAACATTTTTGTAGTAAGATAGGAGTTTTACAATAGATTCCTGATTTGATTTGCTTTGGGATGGATTCAGCAGGGAATTGCTTTCATGTCTTTAACTCTCATTTCCCATTCCCAAATAGTCCTGAGCGTCTTTGGGTTCCAGCTCTGTTGATTGTAGGTTAATTCAAGTCTGTTTTGGTTAAGGCTGCAGTAAAAATCAAAATTTTTAAAGAGCTTGTCATTGTTGATAGTATATTCAGAGTGTATCTAAAGGTAACTCATCTTCAGTATGTCAATTTATGAGAAATTCATTTTATTTCACTTCTATGTCATCTGAGGCACTAGCTGGACCCTATTTTAAGGGAAAATAGAATGAGAAACAATAGGGTGCCTGTTTTTCTGGAATCATACTGTTAATTTAATAGAATAAACAAATTGAAGTTCGTAGATCCACAATGCCATTTCAGGAAGGTTTGTGCTATTTATATGTCAGGAACTCAGTCCAAACAATCAGAAGCACCAAGAGGATGTCCAAAAGTGCTGCATGTATTAAGTTATATATTTTTAAAATATCCTTTGCCCCAATTGCATGGGGGGGGAGGGGGGGGGGGTGTTGTTTTTTTTTCACACTTGAATCCATACAATTCTGGAGTGCAAGTACTAGAGTTATGTTAACAGTGATTTTGAATGGCTTAGGATGCTGTTGACGCACACAACATAGGTTCATGTGCAAATAAAAACTTGAAGCAGAATTCAGCTACATGAAATTCTATTCCCAGTTGATATGGGAATTAATTTATTTAATACATGCATTCAGTTCAAACTTGGTTCTAAATCCATTTTTTTTTAATATTTACCTGAAAAATCCCATTTCATCAAAAATGAATCCTGAAAATGTAGATGTACATCAAATAATTTGGCGAAAGAATCAAAGTGAGTATAGTCTCCTTAACTTTGAAATAGAATAAATGTACTTGAACTATCAAAATGAAGGAGGGATCAAGATCGTGTGTAACACCATGATCATCTATGCTAACAGCTGGGCACCTGATTGAGTATTTGAACTCACTAAAAGAACACTCATTTATGAAATAGACAATTTTTTTGGCCATGTGCAGTGATGAGAAGAGAAAAAATGGATGATCTTTTGACAGCTGGAATGATTGAGAAAAGATGAATGGACTAATAAAGTGGCTAATTCAGAACAAGTGAGAGATGCACTAAATGGAACAAGTGATCAAGATGCATTGAATTGCCTACGCTAAAAGAGCAGGGCACCTGATTGATCATGAGAACTCGCTATTTAAATATTAAAAAGCTCTGTATATGCAGGGAGTTGCATTTAGGTTTTCAGCATCTCAATTTAGCTTTATAGTATCGTGTATATACGTACATGTTTAACTACAAAATACCTAGAGTGCTAAGCCTTTTTCAGTGCTTAAGTATCTTTAGAAGGTAATGGTATATGAAACTACTCATATTCTTAAATTAGGATAAGTTATTGTCTACCATAAAAGTTGTATTTATTTATTAACGGATTTTTTTTTTTGTCTCGGGTTGCTGACACAAGTTGATATATGTTTTTGTTTTTAGATTTAGGCCCAAGATTTGACATCTGAACCTGGGAGATTCCTGAAACACTTTCAAATTTAAGCATGTAAAGCAATAATTTATGTATGGATGGATGTATGTTTGCATGCATGATTGTATGTATGAACTAATACGTTTGAAACTTGTACACCTTTAGGAACCTTGGCGCTTTCGGTAATCTTTGGAAATTTTTCTTGGTAAAGTTACCGCATGATATTGATAATATGAAACGAATAAACTCACTGAACTTAAGCTCTCTGCAATCTTTGTAAAGATCGTTATCAGCTCTATTTGGCAAGGATGAGATAAAGTATTATGATTCTTGATTTGAAGTTGGTGATACATAATTTTGCTGTTTTTGTTCACATTTTCCCCATATGAAGCCGATGTCTATAGTAATATTTGCCTGTTTTATTTAAGCGGGCAAAGCACAAATATCATCCTTTGTTTTTCATGAAGTATTCCTGTTAACTTTATTAAAATCACAATACATATCAAATAATTTGGCGAAAGAATCAAAGTGAGTATAGTCTCCTTAACTTTGAAATAGAATAAATGTACTTGAACTACCAAAATGAAGGAGGGATCAAGATCGTGTGTAACACCATGATCATCTATGCTAACAGCTGGGCACCTGATTGAGTATTTGAACTCGCTAAAAGAACACTCATTTATGAAATACAGACAATTTTTTTGGCCATGTGCAGTGATGAGAAGAGAGAAAATGGAAGATCTTTTGACAGCTGGAATGATTGAGAAAAGATGAATGGACTAATAAAGTGGCTAATTCAGAACAAGTGAGAGATGCACTAAATGCAACAAGTGATCAAGATGCATTGAATTGCCTACGCTAAGAGAGCAGGGCACCTGATTGAGTATGAGAACTCGCTATTTTAATATTAAAAAGCTCTGTATATACTCTTTAGCAGCGGAGGATTCATAAGGTTTTTCAGTTTCTCAAATTTCTAGTATGTGAAAAAAAAAACTCTTTTTTTTCAACTCACAGCATTTGATTTATCGCATAAACTGCTTTGACAGTAAAGCAAAAGAACATGAAACAGGAACTAAGGAAGAGCGAATTTCCCGTTTGGCTCGGCCGTGGTAAAATAAATGCCGAAATGGATTACTAATACCATCCTCATTACCTTGATTACCATTATGATTTACGGTTTGCGGCTGAAATTTCAAGAATGGAAGTCAATCACACGCAAGACCCAGAAAATAAAGGATCACTTAAAACTGGGAAAACCCGTCTTCATTATCGCAAATTACATTTAGTTATAAATATCTCTACTGAAAATGGTAAACGGAGAAACTCGGGGAAGAATACGTATCAAAAACAAATCTCCTTAACAGCTTATTTTCTTGTTTTAATGAATGCCAACTGCATCCTTTGCACAGGAAAAAAAATTGCTAAGCATTGCGAAATCGTGTCATTGATTTTCGCCGGTAGATAAACGTGGGCTTCATCACCAGTCATACTTTTACTACACACAGAGGACTATAATTACTAAATTAGTGAAATGTCCAGTCGCAATTTTCCTTTAGAAGTTGATTCAATGCCTTCAAAGCTAAGGAGAGGAAAGGGGGGGGGGGTTGTTTTACTTTTGTAGAGAGCAAGAAACATGGTCAAGGTATAGATATCTTCCGGAGACGAATATGAATCGAAGAAAGCAATTTGATTAATTACCAATAATCTGGATCTTGGACTCATGGTCAGGCAATTTCGTGATTTAGGGCTGGATATAGAACAGAAAACAAACTTTACCCTCTCGCCTCGAATCTTCTTACTCTGCTCATTAGACCCACTTCACCGGCCTGAGTCCATTGAGTCGCTATTGCACAACAAAATAATCAATAAAGGAAACCGAGAAAACTGGGAAAATGTGTCTATCAACAACCATCAGGTCCAACCGCACTCTCTCTCTCTCTCTCTCTCTCTCTCTCTCTCTCTCTCTCTCTCTCTCTCTCTCTCTCTCTCTCTCTCTCTCTCTCTCTCTCTCTCTCTTTCTCTCTCTCTCTATCTCTTTCTCTCTCTCTGTCTATCTGTCTATCAATCAATCTAAATATGTGTGTGTCTCTCTCCATCTCTATCTCTCTCTCTCTATCTATCTATCTATCTATCTATCTATCTATCTATCTATCTAAATCTGTGTCTCTCTCTGCCCCCCCCCTCTCTCTCTCTCTCTCTCTCTCTCTCTCTCTCTCTCTTGTCTCGTCCTCACAGTCTAACCTAATATTACAATGATCCTTTGCACAATGTTATTATCACGCCGCAAACTTACGTGCACTTTATGGTGTGTTCACTGTGTTGTCGACTTAATGTTACGAGACCAAGATTACAAGCTTAATCTTTGAAGGGTGTTTGGGAATGGATTGTGCGCTTTGCTGAAAATTCAGTGACCAATATGTCATATCATGAGATCGGAAAATATGTTATTTAGTACTGTACGCTACTCAATTATCATACGTAATTTCTTTCACAAAAGAACGTCAACTGCGGTACTGACCTTATATTTAAAACACATTTTAGGTGAAAAAGAAAAGAACGCCCTTTTGTCATCCTTCAAAACTCTAAGATATTGCATGATAACTCAATATTTAACGAACTGTCACATATTTTCTCTTTGGCGAGTCGGGGAAAATATGGATTTGTTATTGACGAATAAAAAAAAACAAAACATGTATGACATTGTATCTTAATAGAATGAAAAGTGCAATGTTATTTAAAGCTCTGAGTCTGAAGAATATGAGGATAATCTTGGCTCACTGACAGGCTTAATCGCCTCTGATCCACCGCGACTGTTAAACCTGCATAAATTAGTTAATGAGTTTTATTCATAGCATATAACCTTACCCAAGAGCAACACGATAATAGACTTTTTTCTTCACACTTTGGTCCATCTTGTTTTGGAAGATGAAGTACATCTATCGTGCAGGTGGATAGCTTATATATATATATATATATATATATATATATATATATATATATATATATATATATATATATATGGTATGTATAACATGAAACTAAGACATTTTCTGGAAACGTGAAAAAAAGACAAAACCTGACAAAATTGACATGTAAAAAAAAGATATTACCATTGGTGAAAATGTCGCCCGCTGCAAGGCCTAGGTTACAGCTAGATCCTGCTGATAGGACCAGAGAGTAGGGATATGTCTAACTTGACTGATAGGACTGGGTGGGGTGTCCAATACGTATAAATGAGAGAAATGGTCATTATGTGACTCTTACTATCATCAACGCTTTGCTACTAGCTTTTAAACAATAATTATGCAGTTAACGTCCTCCACAACAAGTGCTCTACTTGCAATCAAAATATGAAAAAATTATGTTTTCATTCATAGGAAAACATTATCCCAAAGGAATGATATAGATTTATTAGTACAACGTGACACTTGATTCTATTTCGGCAGATCAGACGAGATAAAGCCTAACCCTGGTAGATCAGACGAGATTAAGGCTAACCCTGGTAGATCAGACGAGATAAAGCCTAACCCTGGTAGATCAGACGAGATAAAGGCTAACCCTGGTAGATCAGATGAGAGAAAGCCTAACACCGGCAGACCAGATGAGATAAAGCCTAACCCTGACATATCAAATAAGATTAAGCCTAAATCCAGCAGATCAGACGAGGTAAAGCCTAACACCGGCAGATCAGATGAGATAAAGCCTAACGCCGGCAGATCAGATCAGATAAAGCCTAACTCTGATATATCAAATAAGATTAAGCCTAAACCCAGCAGATCAGACGAGGTAAAGCCTAACACCGGCAGATCAGACGAGATAAAGCCTAACGCCGGCAGATCAGATCAGATAAAGCCTAACGCCGGCAGATCAGATCAGATAAAGCCTAACCCTGATAGATCAAATAAGATTAAGCCTAATCCCAGCAGATCAGACGAGATAAAGCCTAACCGCGGCAGATCAGAGCAGATAAAGCCTAACCCTTATTGTTGTGAAACTGTTCAGAACTCTTATAGCATGACGCATTTTCTGCCTCATAGAAATGAATAGACTTCGTGGATCGTGAAATGTAAAACCAGAAAATGCCTATACATTAAATAATACTATAAAGTATGGACGTTTTCAGTAGGTACCACAAAGTGATTTTTCTACCCCAGTAAATTTGAATATACCCAATTGTACTGTAAAGATCTTGTTAAAATATGAAATTTCCAACAAATTTCATCAAAATCTGTTGGTAAATAAAAGTTTTACAGCTGTTTCAATTTTGCGCATAACGACACAAAACAAATTGCGTGCATCGGGTTGTTTTTAAGGACATATAAAAGTCATTTGTTAAATCTTATGAAACAAAAAAGGACATATTTACAAAGTCCAAGACAATGACTATACACATACGAAATTTCACGGAGATAAAAAGTAAACAAAAGAATTTATTGGTCATGAAATATGGCCAAAAACACTTGTGGCATATCAACATTACAAGCAAATACTCTAGATGAGGCACTTTGGGACCATCGTAAAAAAACACATATTCTTCAGATTGTTTCAATACTTAGTTTGCTAATACACAATGTTGTATTTAGTTGACTCAATTTTTGTCAGCAACCTAGAAAGCCATTTTGAAAAGATAGAGAAAACCAAAATTGGCATAGCGCCAAATTTTGCGCCTTGGAAGAAAATTGGTAAAAAAGCGAATCATATTGTAGAAATTATATCATAAAAAACACAGTTTTCGTACTAGAGTAATGAAACTTTCGGAGTTTATGGTTTTTTAGATGCTGAACCTGATTATGCTATCTATTTGATAATTTGACCACTGTTTCTATTTCAAAACTGCATTGTAAGTCAATGATAGAAGTAAAAAATTAATAGTCACAGATGAATTATGATTGAACATATATTTTCAAATGTATACATGATAAAGCATTATGATTTTGATAGTTGTAGAAAACTCCCATGATAAACTGAGGTTCAATACACGCTTACATTAAAGCTGAAACTGAATGACTGTAAAAGAAAGTATTACATAAGAGACAAAATACATTACAGTTTTCAAAATATAAATTGAGAACCAATTCATGTAAAGGAATTAGCAAGCCTGAAAATATCAATATTTTGTTAAATGAAAACAATTTGAGCCTGCAACTTTAAAAAATTATAAAGTATAAACAGAAATTTTCGTTTCTTTTAAATTGTGAAGGTTTCTGTTCCGTGTATATGTTTTTTTAAGCCGCACCTATGGTTTTTCCCACTCTGCTTACCTCTCAGTCTCACTACCTCTTTTGCCAGACATACTATGTACCTGTATCAGTGTCACTTTTTTGTTGACTACCTACCTGTACACTTCGCTAATGAAAGTATCTATACTGTTTGTACCTTGCAGCGTTTTCTGTTTGTTTTACTAAATAAACCTTGAACCCAACAGCAACATCAAGCAACAGTTTCTGTCAAATTTATTTTCACCGTAACAGCATTGTATTTAATAATCATCATCAGAACTTTAATTTTGAATGATTGTTTTTTGCCTAATGAACCCCCTCTTTAGAGGGGGTTCATTGCATATCTTTCCAAGCAAAGTCTGGTAAAGATTTGCAGCAGTACCTGTCAGTCTTAAGTCCTCTTGCCCCCATCACTAATTTTCTATATCGAATCTGATCTTTAAGATTTTCTGCTTTTCCATTTTTATATAACTGATCAAGCCCAGCTTTTGTGGTGCACAAACCACCTTGACACAAAACCGCATTCATAATTTTAACTTATTACAAAAGAATTCCAACTGCTTTTTTTTACTTGGAACCATAGGGGCGCAATGGAGTTACAGGAGTGAGAAAATGATTCAAAGATGAAAATTAGTTGAATTAAAAGAGGAAAGCCTGGCTAACGAGAAAGTATTACTAAAAGTACAGAGGAGTCCATATACATTCAACACCTAAGGGAAACTTTTGCTTCAAGTCAACTTTGTTTGCCAGCACTATTTTGTATTTCTTTACAAATTAAATTGCAATATTTAAAGCCAACTTTTGCCTACAGTCAACTAACTTTTTTGGTCCTGAGGTATTTATCCAGACTCCAGTGTAAAGTCTATGGAAGTAAAGAAAGGGCCAGGAGTGGAGAGAACGACGAAAAAGATACTGATTTTGAGGATGAAGACGATCATTACATTGATTATGGTGATGATAATGATGATGATGGTGATAATGATGATGATGGTGATGATGATGATGTGATGATGATAATGATGATGATTAGGATGATGAAGATGATGAAAAAACTGTCTTCACAAGCATGGGCATTATTAACACTGTATCGCCGATAATATTTTTTGTTTTATTATGTTTCACTACTTCAAAGATAAAAATGAGCCTGACTTTAACAACAGAAGAAAGAAATTTGCCCATTTCACTCTGTGTATCTCTGAATCCATTGGAAACTAGGAAGCGAGAAAGAGAAACAGAAAAGGAAAGAGAGAGAGAGAGAGAGAGAGAGAGAGAGAGAGAGAGAGAGAGAGAGAGACTGAGGGAGAGAGAGAGAGAGAGAGAGAGAGAGAGAGAGAGAGAGAGAGAGAGAGAGAGAGAGAGAGAGAGAGAGAGAGAGAGAGAGAGAGAAGCACAGCACTATGGCATCAGCTTCCCCTGAGTATAATTTGCCTCCTTAGATTAGAGGTAAAGGCAGTCTGAATCGAATAGCGAATAGTGTGGCTCTGTCCTGCCCCCACCCCCGGTAATCCTGCGTTAACACCAAAAAATCGCTCGTCCAGAATTTTCCTTGAGCACACACCAATATAGTGCACCAAAAATACACTGTACTTTATAATTATCGATGTGTGCTTACATAACATACCTACAGTCTTGATTATCACACAAAGACTATAAATATGCCCTAGAAATATAGTAAAAGAATACGTTCGTCATTACGTCATAGGCAAAGCACACAATCATACAGGCATCTCAAATCAATGTTCTAGCTTGAATACATCTAGTTACATTGGTGATGATGACAAGGTATGATGATAAAAGCAATAAATCTGTTCAACAATTCCTTTCTTATTTTCAGCTCAATGAAAATAGTTTCTGTCTAAACCTAAGGTTTGTTGAATACTTTTTCACTGTGGCAGGGCAAGTCACCTTGATCTGACTAAAAATAATTTAAGAAAGTTATTTTGATTTCCATAGGTTTCTTTTTTCAAATGTTCCATAATCAATCATTATGGTCTCCACCTTGAAATGACTTTATAAAACATAATGATTTGTCGAGTTCCTTGACTGGAAGAATTATTTTAAACTTTGTACTGAAGTGCTCTTCTCCCTTAAAAAAGAAGTTCTAAGAAAGTCTTTATCTTCGAGTGCGCGTTTCTTTATGCTACTCTTCTCTTCTATGTCAATTAGTACATCGTACAACACGTATTTTCCCCGTAGCCTCAGTTTCCACTGCGTTTAATTCACGATGAACGGGATAGTTCTGCCTAAAGCACCTCTGTCCGTTCACTGTTGGAGGGAAGTCAAATAGCAGCGTCCAGTTTTCTTCTCACCTCCAGACCTGTGGGTAAGGACAGTTTTAGACTTTCCGCCAAATAAACCATTGATTTCTAACTAACCCCTTTCAGTTGTTGCATGCAGGAAACAGGGGTATCTGCGGAGAAGTTCGGTTGCCGCACTTATAATTGAGGCCCTGACGTGCCGTCAGACCCGGGAAGATGAGTTGTGGGACAGGAATGCTGTGGCTCGTCCAGTGGTTGTGCAGCCTCCTCAGGAGGGGGGGGGGGGTGTTCTGTGAAGAAGAATTAGCCCGCGTCTGTGTTCCCTCCTTTCTATTAAAACCAGCCAAAATTGTTTTAGGGTTTAATAACTATCAAGTTGACAACTTTCTACGTCGTCTCCTATTTTTTTTTTATTTGTAAAGAAATCTAACCCTGTCTTTCTCACAGCTAGTTTAGGTAATGCCACGTTCTCTCAATCCGAGCGAGAATTCTGCTCGTCTCTTAGACACCTCCAGTACTGTAAAACTTCTCTACTGTCACCTCTTTTAGACCGTCGCGCACAATTGTCTCTTTCTTTGCAGCAATTGGGGCTGACTGACCACTAGACATTAATTGCCAATATCAGAGAAGAGGAGACAAAACAGAAGGAAACGAAGTGTAAGGCCAGAGGCAGACAGTGATAAGCTATACAGATTCAATAAGCGAGACCACTCTAGTGATGTGCTCAAAATAAATAAAACATGACTATAACGGGAATCAGGGGTAGGCCGATCACCACACTCCCAATGACTCTCAATAACGATCTCAAGATACTGCAAAATCGGAGCATCTCTCTCACATCACAAAAAGACCTGGAAACAATAAGAAAGATTGCAGAAAGAAGACAAGAATGGACTACCTTCACCGCAGACATAAAGAGGGCTGCCGAAGCTGCCAGGTCGGACGACACTCCTAGCGGAAGGCCTTAATAATAATAATAATAATAACGGGAATTTTAGTTTCAGGAGAAAAATCCTGCTGTAAGCAAGTTCCCGCTTCAGGAATGCAAAGAGATCTATCCCCACCCCCCTCAAGAAAAAAAAAAAAGAAAAAGTTAATGTACGAACTACTACTTGTAAGTGTAAACACAGCCTGACAAAGAAAAAACAACTGATAGGCACCCGCAAAATCTTTTTATAGCTATCACGTGGTTTTAAGAAATCATGGAGACTGTGCTATTATTGTCCAAACAATGTGTCTATAGCAGTACCATCTGTCTAGAAGGCCTGTTCACAAGGTTACGTAACATTATTCAGATGGGCCATCATCTGGCTAGCTATCAGCCACCTGCGCGAGGTTTGAACAGTTGATTATAGCATGCTTAGCAGTACACACTGTGTTTTCACTGGACTCTCCTGCCATTTTGTTATTGGATTACATTCATTCTTTCTTGGATTATATTTCTTATCTTATTCTCTGCTATTCGCCCTTGGATTGCACCTTGTTCTAACAGATGCTTTCAATGTGGAACATTCCAAGAATGCTTTCTTGTGATTTGGTGTAGATTTTCCTCTAAATGTGTGCACACTGATAGAGTATGACCCGTGCCACCAAACATCATACAATGTAATATATATATATATATATATTTAGAGAGAGAGAGAGAGAGAGAGAGAGAGAGAGAGAGAGAGAGAGAGAGAGAGATACTGATAAACAATTATACATGTTAAGTTCATCTAAATTTATGCTTTAAGTTTAATTAGCTTTTCCCTTTATGGTCTCTGCGATATCACTTTATAGAGAGAAGGTGTGCTGAAGTGGGAGCCAAAGTTTTTTAAAAGCCTTTTAACTAAAATCTCTGATACTCAAAGTGCCCTCAATACTTTAACCTTAAGTTTCATATTTCATTATATGGTGTATCTGTGTCATTATCAATTTCCTTAACTGTTTATTGTTTAGGGGAAGAAAGTGCACTGTTACAAACTGTAAGAGCGGCTATGCCAGTCAGAAGGGGAAAGAAAGTGAAACGGTTATTTTATAATTATGGTTTTCCGAAGGACCCAACTGAATGTCATAAATGGGTTTCGAGTCTCCCAAACAAAGTTGAGAAAGTGACTGAACATATTGGAGTATGTAGTCGACACTGGCTCTCTGATACTCCTCACATTCGAAGAGGAAGATAATATTTATAATCTCTATGCATCCTCCTATTAACTTTGGTGAGATACCTTCACCATCCATATCACATGCTCATCCAAAAACTCCTCGCCCTACCAAAAAAAAGCTGTCAGTGAAAACAAAGTCAGAGAAATTGACGAACTGGATACATTCATAGTAAAAAATAACTTTAACTGTGACACTGTTAAGGAAGCCCTTCAAGAAAGTTTGCTCCTCTATGGACTCAGTGCTTGTAATGCAGATAGAACAGAACAAGCACTTGCCAGCTTCAGTCGCGGTGGTTGTATGCATGAATATGTTATATACTTCCATATTAGACTTAGAGATGCAGATGCAGGAGTGACTGTAATTCAATTTGAAGACTACAACGGTTTTAAATTGGTAACACACCCAAATTTCCCCTGTAAAACTGTGAATCAATGGGATCAGCTAGAAGTTGTCCTTCATTTTTACACTGGAACAGGTTAGTACTGCCCATTATTCTGACCACCCCCCTCCCACATACACATAGACTTCTGTCTGTATCTCTTTCACTCTAAATATCACCATATCTTTTTTTGTCTTTCACATTCTGTCATTCCTTGTTTTGCTCTTGACATGTCACTCCAGTACCTTTATTTAATGTAGCCTACTGTAACACTGTGTTATCAAGTCTCGAAAAGGTGTACATGTGGATCTGAGTTTCAAAGTGTAAATATTTGAATGTAATAGAAATTATGATGAGAAGGGAGAGTGTGTGCGTGAGAGAGAGAGAGAGAGAGAGAGAGAGAGAGAGAGAGAGAGAGAGAGAGAGGCCCGGAAGGGTTAAGAGTCGGATTGAGCTAGAGAGATGAAAGAAAGAGAGAAGGCCAGATATAAAGCGCACATGGCTAGCACCTATTGCCATATCTAGCACCCCCCTTTTCCATACAAATAGACCTCTGGCTGTCTGTATCTCTTTCACCCATTCTCTCTCTCTCTCTCTCTCTCTCTCTCTCTCTCTCTCTCTCTCTCTCTCTCTCATTCATTATTTTATCTCTTGCTCTAAGATTCTACGCACCTACTATGTTTGTTTTTGTTCCTTGGTCGAATTTTACAAAATTATAATCTCTGTCTCCCCCCCCCCTCTCTCTCTCTCTCTCTCTCTCTCTCTGTCTGTCTCCCTCTTTCCCTCTCTCTTCATTTGCTTCTTCTGACTTGATACAATTAAAAACTCTCCTCATTATCTGATGTACGTGTTCTTAGTGTGTCACTCCAGTGCCGGTATTTGATGTACCGTACCACTGTATTATCAAATCTCGAAAAGGTGTACATGTGCATTTGAGTTTCTAAGTATTTGAATGTATAGCCTACATGTACTTAGAAGTTATGATGAAGAGGGAGGGAGGGAGAGAGAGAGAGAGAGAGAGAGAGAGAGAGAGAGAGAGAGAGAGAGAGAGAGAGAGACGAGGGTTAAGAGTCGGATTAAGCTAAAGATGAGAGAGAGAGAGAGACGGGAGTTATGAGTCGGATTAAGCTAAAGATGAGAGAGAGAAAGAAAGAGAGAGAGAGAGAGAGAGAGAGAGAGAGAGAGAGAGAGAGAGAGAGAGAGCACATTGCTAGCACCCCGCAGACCGGCCCATCTGAATAATATTACATAACCTATGAACAGGCCTCCTAGATAATTGGTACTGGTCTGAACGGACACAGATATACATGTGACGTCACAAAATTCGTGTTTGACTCAGATCTCACTTCCTTTCCACCAATGTTCAAAATGGAGAACGGACGTGTGTTCAAAACGTATGAAGAGTTCGAGGTAGCCCTTAAATCATTTTCAGTGGCACTCACAGTCTATTTGTGAAAAGATCGAGTGAGTCAGTGAAAGAACTAATACTGAAGTACCTAAAATATAAAATCATTCTCTTTGTGTGCAAGCACTCCCCGTCCAAACACACCAGCTCCTGAACGGGTCAGCGCCCATGCCAAAGGTAAGTCCCATCAATTGTGCTAATGAGATCTAGAGTTAAATATAGATAGGTCTTATATCCAGATCTAGACGATCTGATTTTAGATTTTAGTGGTTGGTTAAAGATAAGGGGTGAGTTATCTTAAGCCTAGATTTTTAAATCCTTCCCTGCCTCTTGGAGTAGATCTCGATCTAGATTCTAGATCTATAACAGAATGGAAAATTTGGCATGAGGGCACCAAAAGCCTTATTGAAAGGCATTGTCAGAGTACTGATCTGAAACATTTTGCAGTTCATAGGACAAATATTTTAATTTACTCTAGATCTAGATTTGCCAATCAATCATTTATTTTGAGGTTTCAGATTTTATAAGCCAAAGTTATTTTTCTTTAGATGTTGGCCACTGCCTACCATGTGACTTGATGCTATACACTAAATGAACTTTGTAGCATTCAACTCCATCTATAGATACATAACTACATACTCTTCATCACTTTCACAGGTCCCTCAAACTAGATTGTCAAGCCAAGATTCGGTTGAAGATCCAGAGGCCGAAAGACCAGTCTCCGCCCTTCCTGGCCATCACAGTGCAGTATATTTGAACTATCAAGGGCATGGCCTCACCCAAGAAGTAATTACACTTTCCTTTGTTTTTTTCTATTCTGCCTCTTATGGAAATAAATACATATTTTCATATACATGTGGACTGTGGAGAAAAGACAGGAAAGCCTGCATTGCTTGTTCGCTTGTACTGTTACAATGCAGGCAGGGCAAAATGCTAAGGATTTTTTTCTATTTAAAGTTTTGGTGCTTTCTTTCCAGTTTTTATAGGTTGGGAAGCAGTATCAATTTTGCAGAAATAAATTGAATATAGGAAAAAAAGGTGTTATTTAGCTCTGTCGTTATAGCAATGGTTTTCGCTATTCAAGGTGTTAAACATGGGTTCCACTGTACAGGAAAGAGAATTGTCCGTAAATTTAGGGAATTCTGTATACATTATACATTCATGTGATCCCCCACAAATTCTGTCCTTGGACAGACAAACTTTTGTTGAAGGTTGGACGTGCAAAAGAAATGGTAAAAATATAATTCTACGCTGAGTACGATATTTTTCCATTATTATTAATATAAATTTTTATACATTTCAATTCCAATATTGAGATTTGTATTGTACTTCAAACTATCCATGATATTGGTGTTTATTTTATCATTCATGTGTATAAAAAAATTTCTTCTCTCTATCTTTACACCCACAGCTCACCGTTATTTCCAACGAAAGATCATTCTTATTTCTTCATATGATAATAGTGAGTACAGCTAGGTGTTTCGTTTTTTTTGTCAGGATACCATATCTACTCTCTCTCTCTCTCTCTCTCTCTCTCTCTCTCTCTCTCTCTCTCTCTCTCTCTTCTAATATACAAATTTATAACTTGTCATTACAACGAGAAAAACTTGCTTCATTAAAACCAGCTTCAGCATTAGAAAAGAAAATCCTCAGTTTATAAAGCCACTTTAAAACTATTACAAAAGTATATAAATTCTCTCTCTCTCTCTCTCTCTCTCTCTCTCTCTCTCTCTCTCTCTCTCTCTCTCTCTCTCTCTCTCTCTTTTCTAATATACAAATTTATAACTTGTCATTACACCGAGAAAAACTTGCTTCATTAAAACCAGTTTCAGCATTAGAAAAGAAAATCCTCAGTTTATAAAGCCACTTTAAAACTATTACAAAAGTATATAATTCTCTCTCTCTCTCTCTCTCTCTCTCTCTCTCTCTCTCTCTCTCTCTCTCTCTCTCTCTCTCTCTCTGTATATGTATATATATATATATATCCCCTTCTTTTCTTCCCTATCCCTTCTCTGTGTAACTCGTTCCTTTCTATTCATAATTATATGTTCCTCTCAACATCTTCAGTGATAATCTGACAGAGATCTTCAACCTCTTCTTCATTTTGAGAAGATCAGCAGCCACAGACTAAGCAACTTGAGACAATGTGCTTTTGAAAGAGAATCCTTACCATCTACTGAGTTTTGAAGAGTGACGCAACACCTAGTTTTGCCCTTGATGTGTAAGTTGATCTTCTTTTCTCAAGAATTTTAAACTACTATAAATTTTATATTGCTTACAACTACGTTTATTAGATACATCTTTTTTTTTTTTTTTTTTTTTTTTTTGTAGCTAGACACAAATCCTTAGATGATTCATGGAAAATATCCGGTATATCAATGAATTAGGTGCCCTGCTCTTTAGATTAGGCAATCATGACCTTTTGCGCATCTCTATCCCTTGATGCTGTTGTGTTAGTGCATCTGTCACTCATTTTACATTTAGCCACTTTTTTCATCCATGCTACATCTTCTCTCGCTTCTTTCCCCTGTTGCCTTTTCCTTTAAAATCAACCCAGTTCTCAAAGATGTTTCAGTTTCTTTTTTCTCATCACATGGCCAAAAAATACTGCCTGTAGATTAAATATGGTATTTATGAGCATATATATGCCAGCTCCTGGTACCACACTTTAGTTTGATTTCTTTGAAGTCCATAAATAAGATTCATAGCATTCTCTTTAGGAACCACATTTCTGTTTCCTCCAGTTAATTTTGTAGTTGTTTTTTAAATTGTCCAAGCCTAACATCCATACATAAGGATGGGTTCAGTAAAACACTCCAGTGCCTTTTTTGATGCGATTTCACAGTTGTTGTGTCCATCTCTTCACATTCAAGTGCCCAAGTATTTGCATTGATTCCTGAACGAATTATCTTTGGCTACTAAAGAATTGATCTGTGCACACTCATTGTTTCGATTGACGACTATTACTTCTGTATTTTTGCTCTTTAATCCATATCCTTTCCTTCTGCTTTCTTCTTCAGTGATGTCTAATAATTGTGGCAAGTCTTCTTTATTTTCTGCAATTAATACAGCGTCATCAGCGTATCTCATGTTGCTTACTTTGTGCCCTCCTATTTTAATTCCTCGGTATCCTTCTATGCTTCTCAAATCATTTCACTGTAGAGAGAGAAAAGGTCTGGAGCAAGCACACATCCTTGTCAGACACCGCACTTTATTTTTTTTTTTTTTTAATGAGCTGATTTACCCATCAACTCACATTGTTGCTGTCTCATATCATTTCATGTTTTATTTTTAATTGGTCTTGCCCATGGACCTCTCACAGACTAGCAGAGGGAAGATACCCTCATTCCTCTTTCTCAGAGTTGGCTCTGAGCTGCCGCCCAATATAAGTCATGCTTTTTTACCTCTAATTTGAGCAAATATTATAAATTTGAGTTAATCTTAAAGCATTCTAAGATTTACACTTTTTATAAACATACATTTAATTTTTACACTGCTTGCTGTAGCCATTCTTTTTTTGCTCTTCAGTGAAGCCATTTTAATATTGAGCTATAAGAATATGATCTTCAGCTCAACACTGTATGATGTAATTGTCTAAACCTCGCCTCCATTCTCACTCTTTCTTTTCTCTCCCATTTTTGTCGTTCTGTCTTATTCTGGGCTTAGACTATGAGGATTTTCTCCTTTTCCCTTGTCCGATATCATTTTTTCCCATATTAAATCTTCATTTCTGTTTTTCACTTCATATTAAGACATTAGCTCTAAACTCTTATTAGAGCTGGCTAACCAGAGTCAAACCTTTTTTTCTTTTTCTCCCAACTCTTGAGGCTTTTATGTGAGGGATATGTGGACCCAAGGGTGCAACTAGCCGATTTTTTAAAGGAGGACCTCGGGGTAGTAACAATATTTCTAATCCAGGTTAATTCGAGGCACTTGTGGGATTGACTGACAGTGATAAAAATAGCATTATATGAAAGAATATATTTGTGAACTTCTCTTCCTATATTTTTAGTTAAAAAACTTTGTACAGTGCTATCTTTATGTAAGTCGCCATGTAGCGATGTATTTTCTGGCTTTATTTTTACTTCAAATTTCAAAGAGGGTTAGAACGAGAAAGAGAAATAGAGAGAAAGGGGGAGAGAGAGAGAGAGAGAGAGAGAGAGAGAGAGAGAGAGAGAGAGAGAGAGAGAGAGAGAGAGAGAGAGAGAGAGAGAGAGACAGCATGAGCATACAATGACAATATTAAAATTTAAGTTATTTTTGTTTTAAATATTTTTTTATATAAGCCTCTAGTTTTAAATGTTACAAAACTTATAACCATTTCTAAAGAAACTCAAGTTTCAGCATACATTGTCGATTTTAGTCGAGACGCCTATAAATATAATACAAGCCTTTTCAGTTGAATATTGCTCACCCGATCGGCTGGTTAATCAGCACACTGTTACGATGACATTTGTTAATAGCTATCTAGAGCAACTCCTTCACAGTCAAAACAACATCGTTCTCAAAACATAGAGAGGACGTGTTTTTTTACATTGTAAATGTCAAGGTGGTGGTTCTTGTGGAAACGGTCGACCTAGTTTTGGATTAACAAAAGACACAAACGTTTGTTGCCTCGTCTTTTTTCCTAGTCTTTATTTGGCTAAGGTTTCACCCCCATATTAATCTTTCTTTTTTGTGATTCCTTTTCAGAAGTAAAACGTGGGACCTTGTTTGAATCCTCAAAGCTTTCTTATCATCCAGTTACTATTTCTCTGGATAACGCATTTAAAGAGAACATGGAAACTATCTTGACTGGAGTAAAAACCTAATTAATGTTTTTGAAAAAATTTTATGTGAAGTATTAATTGTCTTTTATTGTAATGCAATGTGAGCTGAAAGTCAAACAAATTAAAGTTCATTTAACAGGCAATGCCCTTATATGTATTATCTCTTTTAATGAAAATGTCATATTCGTTTATGTTATATACATAAGTTTCACTGACGTTATTTTTAAAAGACTGGTATGTGTCTTTTTAATTATTTTAGAAAACAATGTGTATTATAATGATTTCTTTTTATATTTTTATAATTTGGATTTCTCTGAATAAACTCAGATAACACTCTTTTTTTATCTGTCTTTGTTGTTTTTGATAAATGTCTTGTTTTTAATAGGTTTTCGTATGTGTTTATGGTATTCATCAAGTAATTTCAATTCATTGCAATTTGCACAGAGTTTAAGATCCGTCATTTTTATACAAAAGAAATATTGAACTCCATTTTACAGTAATAGAAACATAAACCCTTATTGCCGAATTGATAATAATGCGTGGGTGATATGTGTTGGGAACATAACATGGAATAGCCAACTGCCACAAAGATGGTGAATCAATATTGAATAATTAAATAGGGGTGACAAAATCCTCTTTATTTCTATCTCTACAAATCAAGCATAATTAAATATTACAATAGAATAGAATTCGAAATAAAAAAAAATTCAAAACGGTAGAAAGATTTCCATTTTTTCTTTCTCTATACTAATACAATAGACATGCTGTAGAATCGAAATGATCCCTATAAATCATCAAAATAATACCATATTATCAAAATGTAATCGAATTTCAGACCCGATTAAAATTGGAATTATGCTAATTATAGAGATTACCAAATTGGAATTAACCGGCGGCCATATTAGAAATATGCTAATTAAAGAGACTTCCAAATCGGAATTAACCACGGCCATATTGGATTATACTAAATATAGAGATTGCCTAAATAGAATTAAATGGCGGCCATATTAGAATTATGCTATTTATAGAGATTACCAAAATAGTATTAACCGGCGACCATATTGGAATTATGCTAATTATAGAGATTGCCAAATTGGAATTAATCGGCGGCCATATTGGATTTATGCTTATTATAGAGATTGCCAAAATAGAATAAACTGGCGGCCATATTGGAATTATGCTAATTATAGAGATTACCAAATTGGAATTAACCGGCGGCCATATTAGAAATATGCTAATTATAGAGACTTCCAAATAAGAATTAACCGGCCGCCATACTGGAATTATGCTAATTATAGAGATTGCCAAAATAGAATAAACTGGCGGCCATATTGGAATTATGCTAATTATGGAGATTACTTCATTGGAATTAATCGGCGGCCATATTGGAAATATGCTAATTATAGAGATTGCCAAAATAGAATTCACCGGCGGCCATATTGGATTTATGCTTATTATAGAGATGGCCAAAATAGAATACACTGGCGGCAATATTGGAATTATGCTAATTATAGAGATTACCAAGATAAAATTAACCGGCGGCCATATTGAATTTATGCTAATTATAGAGATGGCCAAAATAGAAATTAACCGGCGGCCATATTGAATTTATGCTAATTATAGAGATGGCCAAAATAGAAATTAACCGGCGGCCATATTGAATTTATGCTAATTATAGAGATGGCCAAAATAGAAATTAACTGGCGGCCATATTGAATTTATGCTAATTATAGAGATGGCCAAAATAGAAATTAACCGGCGGCCATATTGAATTTATGCTAATTATAGAGATGGCCAAAATAGAAATTAACCGGCGGCCATATTGAATTTATGCTAATTATAGAGATGGCCAAAATAGAAATTAACCGGCGGCCATATTGAATTTATGCTAATTATAGAGATGGCCAAAATAGAAATTAACCGGCGGCCATATTGAATTTATGCTAATTATAGAGATGGCCAAAATAGAAATTAACCGGCGGCCATATTGAATTTATGCTAATTATAGAGATGGCCAAAATAGAAATTAACCGGCGGCCATATTGAATTTATGCTAATTATAGAGATGGCCAAAATAGAAATTAACCGGCGGCCATATTGAATTTATGCTAATTATAGAGATGGCCAAAATAGAAATTAACCGGCGGCCATATTGAATTTATGCTAATTATAGAGATGGCCAAAATAGAAATTAACCGGCGGCCATATTGAATTTATGCTAATTATAGAGATGGCCAAAATAGAAATTAACCGGCGGCCATATTGAATTTATGCTAATTATAGAGATGGCCAAAATAGAAATTAACCGGCGGCCATATTGAATTTATGCTAATTATAGAGATGGCCAAAATAGAAATTAACCGGCGGCCATATTGAATTTATGCTAATTATAGAGATGGCCAAAATAGAAATTAACCGGCGGCCATATTGAATTTATGCTAATTATAGAGATGGCCAAAATAGAAATTAACCGGCGGCCATATTGAATTTATGCTAATTATAGAGATGGCCAAAATAGAAATTAACCGGCGTCTATATTGGATTTATGCTAATTGTAGAGATGGCCAAAATAGAATCAACCGGCGGCCATATTGAATTTATGCTAATTATAGAGATTACCAAGATAAAATTAACCGGCGGCCATATTGAATTTATGCTAATTATAGAGATGGCCAAAATAGAAATTAACCGGCGGCCATATTGAATTTATGCTAATTATAGAGATGGCCAAAATAGAAATTAACCGGCGGCCATATTGAATTTATGCTAATTATAGAGATGGCCAAAATAGAAATTAACCGGCGGCCATATTGAATTTATGCTAATTATAGAGATGGCCAAAATAGAAATTAACCGGCGGCCATATTGAATTTATGCTAATTATAGAGATGGCCAAAATAGAAATTAACCGGCGGCCATATTGAATTTATGCTAATTATAGAGATGGCCAAAATAGAAATTAACCGGCGGCCATATTGAATTTATGCTAATTATAGAGATGGCCAAAATAGAAATTAACCGGCGGCCATATTGAATTTATGCTAATTATAGAGATGGCCAAAATAGAAATTAACCGGCGGCCATATTGAATTTATGCTAATTATAGAGATGGCCAAAATAGAAATTAACCGGCGGCCATATTGAATTTATGCTAATTATAGAGATGGCCAAAATAGAAATTAACCGGCGGCCATATTGAATTTATGCTAATTATAGAGATGGCCAAAATAGAAATTAACCGGCGGCCATATTGAATTTATGCTAATTATAGAGATGGCCAAAATAGAAATTAACCGGCGGCCATATTGAATTTATGCTAATTATAGAGATGGCCAAAATAGAAATTAACCGGCGGCCATATTGAATTTATGCTAATTATAGAGATGGCCAAAATAGAAATTAACCGGCGGCCATATTGAATTTATGCTAATTATAGAGATGGCCAAAATAGAAATTAACCGGCGTCTATATTGGATTTATGCTAATTGTAGAGATGGCCAAAATAGAATCAACTGGCGGCCACATTAAAATTATGCTTGTTATAGAGATTACCAAGATAAAATTAACCGGCGGCCATATTGAATTTATGCTAATTATAGAGATGGCCAAAATAGAAATTAACCGGCGGCCATATTGAATTTATGCTAATTATAGAGATGGCCAAAATAGAAATTAACCGGCGGCCATATTGAATTTATGCTAATTATAGAGATGGCCAAAATAGAAATTAACCGGCGGCCATATTGAATTTATGCTAATTATAGAGATGGCCAAAATAGAAATTAACCGGCGGCCATATTGAATTTATGCTAATTATAGAGATGGCCAAAATAGAAATTAACCGGCGGCCATATTGAATTTATGCTAATTATAGAGATGGCCAAAATAGAAATTAACCGGCGTCTATATTGGATTTATGCTAATTGTAGAGATGGCCAAAATAGAATCAACTGGCGGCCATATTGAATTTATGCTAATTATAGAGATGGCCAAAATAGAAATTAACCGGCGGCCATATTGAATTTAT
>JAWDGP010004592.1:257500-319358 GCA_033675545.1 Elysia crispata | reverse complement strand
ACATGCAATCCTGTGCGGTAATAAAGACTTTTAGTAATGATTCGATTGGTCAGTTTTATAAGAACAACAGTCATCGTCACTTTTTCTTTCCAAAAGGACGGCTGCTAATGTAAAAACAGCATTTTTGCTTCTTTTGCATACGTTTTGTACTTCTACACTGTTTTATGTCTAAGACATTGGCAAGATCCATTCATTGTCAACAAGGAAACTTACAAATATATAAGATAAGCCATTTAATTAATTTGCAACTCTTAAATTGTCTTGCATGACTCATCAGATTGTGACTTGATATAGAATAATTATAATTTTTGACAATTATTCATTGTAGACCAATAAATTTAAAAAAATTGAGGGGCCTTAAAATTTTTTTCTCTGTAATATTGTCTGTGTAGTTGCATGTTTTTAATTTCTTTTGGAGGAAACTTTTTCATCACATCAAGCCGAGCATTCCATTGTATCTGTAAGGGTCATCAGCGCCGCATTATGTTTTCGGTGGAGAGATAAACTGAAGAGAGGGCTGCTGAAAAGATTGCACCCAAATTAAGTATCTTTTTTTTTTTTTGCTTGAGATCTCGCCATTATTTAAAGAACGCCTTCATGATAACGAAAGAAGAATTCCAATGTTTCAAGATTCTAGATCTATATATTCTCCTAACTGTACCATGAGTGGCTCTGGAGGAGATATATCTGTTATTGTAGCAAAGTTTGCTTTGTTGTTGTAGCCTTACCCACATGTTCATTTGAAAAGGCAATCATGCTTGTTCCCAATAAGCGAGTATACAACACACTCGAATGAACAAATGGTATGGATGCGAATCAAACTTTGACCCCTGCACATCAACCATAGTCCATCTAATTGTCATTGGAAGATAACATTTTTTCGGTGAGTGCAAAGAAGACATTCCAGCGTATTTTGAAAAAGCAATAGATATACAGATTAATAGACAGGGGGAGGGAGAGACTGAAAGAAAGTTACAGGAAGTGAGAGAGATAGGGCAGACAGAGAGAAGGAGATAGAGGAGGCAGAGAGATAGAGTGTGATAACGGAACAGAGAAAGAGAGACAGAGAGAGAGGAGATGAAAAAAATACAAGTCATGACTGCATTATAAGTACTTGTATTTTACTTCTAAAAATTCAATTTTTATAATTAAAAAAACCCACAACACAGAAGTAGAGGCCCATGTGTATGCATTGGTTATATAAAAAAAAAAGATCTTAGCTTCATCAGATCATTGAACGCATATCTAAATAGATCATATTAGAAAAAAGTTTGTTAAGTAGTTAAGATCAAATCTTAATAATTTTAACTTTAGAAACTTCTCTGATACAAATTTTAAAATTAAATGAAAAACAAAAAAGTGTGCAAATAAAGGGTTTTAGGACAATAGTAAAACTAATCTTCTATGCATAGATGATACTTTCGTTTGAACATTAGAAAAGGCTGAATATGCAAGTTTATAGTGTAATACATGCAAGAATGTTAAAATAAAAAGAGTAAAAGGAAATGAACACAACAAGAAAAAAAGAGCTTTTTAAAAGTCTGCAATATGAAAAAGATTTTGATGAATAAATA
This sequence comes from Elysia crispata, assembly GCA_033675545.1. Lineage (NCBI taxonomy): Eukaryota > Metazoa > Mollusca > Gastropoda > Plakobranchidae > Elysia > Elysia crispata. The sequence continues at coordinate 317,784 of JAWDGP010004592.1, read as the reverse complement.
TAAAAAAGACAGAAAAAAGGAAGGATAAGAGGAGGATCTAGGGGAAGGAGAGAAATGAGGAAAATAAGAAAAAAAAAATGTAGAAAAAGAGATGGGATGAGAAGGAGAAGCAAGCTGTGTAAGAGGAAACCTACACACACAAAATATCTAGCAGAGTTGATTACCGCTTCTTAAATTGTAGAATAACATTTGCTGAATCAAAGTTTGGTATCATAAAAATACAAAATTGCAAGAAACTTGTAAATAATCATTTAACTTCCATTATTCAATGTCTTAAACATAGAACACAGGTCATTATCTGTCGATCAAAGAATATTCAAACATGAGGTAGTGGATTTCTAGTAATTTATTGCTATTACAAGAACCCTGACTTCTAAACGTGTAACGATCTCTTTAAACATTCTTTACCATCCACCGCCAGTTAAAACTCTATAGCATATGACCACAACTGACCAACTTTTGGACTTTTCCCCCATTCGGTTCAGGTAAAAGATGGTAGAAACGGTGTGGTTAGAGAAAGAGAAATTGTCACTTAACCATAGGTAGTAATCTCACTGATAAATCACAAAAAATGCTATATGATTTTGTTTTCTTCATGTTTAACATGGAAAGCAAGTTTTTTTTTAATTTTCCTCAAAGGAAATATTTTATATTTGAGAAATCATTTAGTTTATACATGGATATAAATACAATTTCATGTTAAATAAACAAGTCCCATGATTGTTTGATATACCACTCTAGCAGATTTCAACAACAGTAACAATAACAAAAATGCAAAATGCCCAGGTTAAAATAATAATACAAAAAAAACAACAATATATATATTTATTTATTTATTTATAAATATGAATATTATCGCAATTGTAATAATAATAATAATAATAATAATAATAATAATAATAATAATAATAATAATAATAATAATAATAATAAACCCCTCTCATATGCAATGGGCCCTGGGCCTGATTCAGTCGTAATTCTAAGCTTATGATGAGACATATTTTTATTTGATTTGTGGAAAAAAAAAAAGAAATATTTATTTCAAAAGTGATATAAAAGTAGAAATACTGAAAAAAAAAAGGCCAATAAGTACATGTAAAATTAGCCAAGTAGAAGTAGCAGGAGAGATATTTTTAGTTCACCTACTTGAAATTATATTGCTTGTGTTAGCATAGTTGTAGTAGTAGTAGTAGTAGTAGTAGTAGCAGTAGCAGTAGCAGTAGCAGTAGCAGCAGCAGCAGCAGCAGCAGCAGCAGCAGTAGTAGTAGTAGCAGCAGTAGTAGTAGTAGTAGTAGTAGTAGTAGTAGTAGTAGTAGTAGTAGTAGTAGTAGCAGTAGTAGTAGTAGTAGTAGCAGTAGCAGTAGCAGTAGCAGTAGCAGTAGCAGTAGAAGTAGCAGTAGCAGTAGGAGTAGTAGTAGTAGTAGTAGTGGTAGTAGTAGTGGTGGTAGTAGTAGTAGTAGTAGTAGTAGTAGTAGTAGTAGTAGTAGTAGTAGTAGCAGCAGCAGTAACAGTAGGCTGCATTTTCACTGACATGGACAACATTCATCATATCTCACTATAAATCATCATAACTATTATTTAATTTTTATCCCTACAGAAAAAAAAATTATTACACAAAACATTAAATAAAAGAGAGCTATTAGAAAGAAGAAGAGAGAAGATGAAATACATAACATTCGCAATGTCATGAAGTATATCACATATTATATACATATCTCTTTTGGTACATGGTACATGGAATTACACAAAATTTTTTTAATAACAGTTTTGCAGAAGCAAAAGCTTGTGCAATGAGCAAACAGGAGAATTGGAATGTTTCAGAGAAAACAGCAGGCTGGAGGAAAAACAACAAAAGGTTCAATAAAGCACTTCGACAAAGGTTGGTAAAGATTCGCTTTTTGAAGAAATATAGAACTTCTTACACTTAAGGTATGTAAGAGAGGAATAGCTTGGATGTTTCATGGCTTTCAATTTGCAAACAGGAGCAGGTCAAGATCTGAAGCGAAAAGGTATATAACTGGATGAGGATGCCTAACTAAAGAGCGAAAAGAATAGAAGGTTTTATCAGAAGCAGAGAATGAAAGCATGTAGTAAAATAAATTCTAAGCATGAAAAAAAATTGAGATAAAATCATGTCACATAAAAATATCACAGGAAAAAGGAGAATCTCATACACATAAATTGTGTATAAAGATATTGTAAACATTTACGAGGGTTGTAAATGTATTAGGTTTTTTTTTAATATAAAACTGTTACTATTAGAATGATTATAGTACAGAGAAAATGTTATATACATTCCAATAAAAAGAAAATTACAATTCAACATCAATAAAAGCAATCAGATATATTCATATTTCAATAGTACCTAAAAAAAACCCATAAGATTGAAAACCAGAATGAGGGGGGGGGGGATTTACTTGCAATATTGTTGATTCACAGGAATTTACAGGCAGCTTCGAATATATATATATTTATATAAAAAAAACTTGTTCCAATTTATAATCCTTTTACTGTCTTTTTACATTTGGGAACATTTGAATTTCAGGATGCCCCCCATTTTTTTTTTTGCATCATACTTATTAGATATGGTCTGTAAAAAGGTGTAACAAAATCCATTTAACTACATTTTCATACAGACAGCAATAAAGGGGAAATAAAAGGGATATACAGGAAGCAGGAGAAACAGGGGGGGAGGGAAGAGTCAAAGGGGAGAGAGAGAGAAAGAGAGAGGAAGGGAAAGAGAGAAAGAGAGAGAGACAGACAGACAGACAGACAGACAGACAGACAGCCAGAGAAAGAGAGACAGACAGAGACAGAGAGAGATTCCTGAGTTATCTCTCACAACGCCATCAATAAAAGACATGCAAGTATTTTTTTTTTTACACTATCCAGTCCAGATTGATGCAATTCATTGAAATTTATCAGAAGTGCTTGACCTGTAACTCAGTATTATTTTCTATTTAAGATATGAATATTTCTCAGCTCAGAACTTGTACTTCGATAAAAGAGAAAGAAAGGACTTTTTTCATGTTATCATTGGGTGGGTTCATGATTAATTGAATGTTTGGACAAGAACAATTTTGTGTGAAAACAAACAAATTCAGAGCGTAATGAAAATTGAAGATGATAGATGAGTTAAAAAAGAGGGAAGGAAATAAATAGATCTGCAAGAAAAATCTGATAAACTAAACCATTTGTAACGTAAGAACAAGATGGAAAGAGAAGGCAAAAATAATGAATTTCAAATGGAATAATCACGATCCATATAATAAACTTTTGCCTTGAAATGACTGCCTTCCCCAGAGACTCATGTAAAAAAAATCTAAAAAAACAAAACCCTATATAAATACAAATATTTAAGGTTCATGGTATAATATTTTTATTTTAAGTTTGAATCTCATTCACAAATCTCAGTAAAAACAAAAGACAACTTTGAGAGTGAAGTCTTATGTTGATTGTATAAGAAAAAAGCTTTTAGAAACAGAAGTTTGTAGTTAAATATTGATACAATGAAGTCTCCCAAGGTAATCTACAGATAACGTAAAGGAGTTTAATTGGGCATCATTCAACTGATTATTCAAAAGTGATAAGACTCAGCTTAGTTAGATAAGATTGCCATTTAGTTGACATTATTTCTCGCCTGGTAAAGAAAATTAAATCCCCCTATGTCTATATCACCACTAAAAGTCAGAGCTGTTGTAGATTTCTAAAAAGATTTTCTTCAGCAATCATTAATATATAATGTTAACACATCATGAATGAAACATACAAACTTTTTTATCAGAACTATTCAGTCTCAGAATCGTATTTGAAAAAATACTTTCTCCAGCACTACGCCAGGAAGCCAAGCCCCTGCAAATTCTTTAGTCTGTTTGGAGATCACAATGGGCAGAGAACATCTTTTGTCAATGAATGTTTGTCAGTTTACTAATGCAGTTTTTTTGTTTTTTTTTCGGCAAAAGTTTCTTTCTCTCACATAACTTGTCTCCAAACCCCAGCGCTTAATAGATCTCAAACTCTTATTATTAGATCTGAGTTCTATGTCTACATTGAGAATCACATCACGCTCACCAATTTTTTCTAACTAGGTGTAAATTCAGTGTAACGTACAAAAACAATGGAACCCTGGCTTAATCTTGAAAAGTTTTTAACCTAGACAGGGAGCGACTGTGTAGGCATAACTAGAACTACTCCACCCGAGGGTCCGAGAAGAAATTGATGCTCCACGTTGTCAGGACAAAGTTTTCCGTTTCAGGTTATCTGGTGTCCAAAGAGAGATCTTACATGCCTGTTTTTTTTACCACCCATGTACTGATTGATTAAGCAAAGGGTGGGCCCAGATAGATTTACCCGTCTTCATAACCCATGTCTTGCACGCGTCTGAAAAGCAAAGTTTGCATACAACGGCCCTTTAGGAGTCTTAGTGACAGTTCCACCAAGCAGGCATTGGATACATTAGACTATGCAACAAGGTGGGGTGTCTCTCCCTGGTGACTGGGGATCAAAGGCTTGGCTGCCTGTCTACAAATTGTTTCTACACAGTGAGAGGTAGGGCGTGCTTGATTTTTTTAAAGTCACAATCTATCAATTTCTTCAGAAGTGAACATTTTCTTTTTCTAATTGAGGACTGATTGTTTGCAAAATACATGTATGTGTTATTCTTCTTACTAGTTTGACATTAGGCAGAAATTTCAAGAGAATCAGAAGGGGAAAATGGAGAAGTTCCAAAAATTTGAGATTTCAAGGGATCTGTGTTTGATCTTATCATAGTCTACAGTACTTATTGGGATCTTATCGTCTGTGGTAGCTGCGTGATGAGATTTTAACAAGGGTGTGATGAATGTCAACTTTACTACAATTCAATTTTTAAAAATGCAAAACAAACTAGAGCATTCAATGCAAATCTGTACACTCTGAATAAATGTAGTCTTGCTATTAAGTAAACAAAGTATGATTTTGAAAAGCTGTGTTCAAATTCAGTACAACTGATATTAGAAAATCTTCATCAATCTTGTGGGAAGTTTCATTAATTTTGCATTCCTTCGTTACTGCAAAAACTCGTGAGTTGCCAAGCTCCATACACCTCACAGGACAGCACAAGCCTTGGACCCTGATTGTTGATGCCCTCCAACTTTGCTGCTATTTCCTGTAGATTTTCCAGAGTCAGCGCCTATTGAAGGAACAAAATTTTAATTTGTTAAAAAATAATTACAAATTATTGTGATAAATAGCAATTATTAAGGCTGCATGTCAAAGTGTTCAATTTAATTGAAAACTGTCCCCACCTATTCTATATACTATGGTAAAATAATGAAGCAAATATCAATGTGTCATGGTCACTGAGATGTATTTATTATTGAAATATCTATTTATTTTTACGTATGTACAGACTCTTGCAACCAAATCTCAATTTTACAAAGGTCATGACATCTAGATCTAGAAATCACTCTTGATAAAAAAATTCCAACTAGTAAAAATGTTTATAGGATATACAAACTCCTACAGATCTAGTATTTTCTTTAGAGAGAAAAAAAAATTGCAGAGTTCTCTTCCCTTCTCCAAAAGAGATGAAAATATTGTATTTAAGTATTCTCTCAATGTGAAAATAGTAATGAATTCAAGCATGGGATCTGATCACTCTACACTGCCCATACAATTTCTTTAGTCAGCAGTGGTTTGACTTGCTTTGACCCATGGATTAACGCTGCAAATTCACTAAAGTTTTTTTATGGCCCCCATTGAATCGTTTTGTCTAATTTCCATAATAAATCATTAAAATAATTATTTCTGAGGAAAAAAAAAAGTAATTATGAAGATGATGACGAGGATGATGATATTGTGATGATTATGAGGATGAGAGTAGTAAAGAGGATGTTGATGGTATTATCGTTCAGGTAATATCAACCCTCACCATCTCCATCCGCAAGAAACATCTCTAATTGCTGTCTCAATCTTTCCTCTTCTGCAGCCTTTTTGATGAGACCAACATTTTCGCCTTTAAAGTGGTTATCATCTGCTTGATCTACATCTTCTAAAAATATAAAAAATTAAGGACACTGGTATCAGCAAGAAATTCAAATATTTGGGGGAAAAAAAGTCCTCAGCCGTTCTTAGCATAAATGATACTAAAACTTATGCAGGGAAGGAGAATTGATTTCCTCTGGCATTGTTACTAATATAATTGCTAAACTACATTCTCTCAATGCACGAAAAATTTTGCTGTTAATTTCTCTGTTAATTTCACAAAGCAAGAAATTCATATGTAAATCTCAAGCTTTGTTGACACACTTCAAAGTATAAAATCAGTGGCACCTAGATTCAGAGTCAGAAATGCACTACCTCCCTTTTTAATTAAAGAAAAAGAAAAACCAACATCTAGATTCGTAATATAATAAAAATGTAATGCAGCATATTGAAAATGTTAGATGTCATTCAAAGTGGATGGTACAAAATAAAACTTTGTGAGTGATATCATACTCTATTGGATATTGTGCCAGACAATTTGTCACAAAAAGCTGCTTTGAGATGATTTTTACTATCAAAATGTTTTGGGTTTTGTTTTTTTCCTTTTGCCAATTTCGTCAATCTTCCCTCAATAAAAAAATTATGCTTGCACACAGGAAAAGAACAAGATATACCCTAAATTTTCAAATAATAATATCATTTTCAAAAATATACCCAATGTGTTTTATGATTGCTCCAGTTCCGGTACAACAATAAAATTGTTCACAACCTTCTCCTTTTTTTTTTTCTTCTGATTCCATTTTCATTTTTTGCCCCAAAATCTTTTTGAATTTTTAATTTTGCTCTCATGATGAAGGTTTTGTGCATTGCCCATGGTATTCAAAATCATGAGGTTTAATACATTGTAGCTGGCTAGTAGCAGCAACCTCAGGCAATAAAAAATAATATCTGGCGGTAGACAGTGTTGTTATCACCGTATGAAAAAGAGAAATCATTTAATCGACCTCTTTCTTCCATGTTACATACTTGCCTTTCTGTTTGTCTCTTCTTCTTTCCATCTTTCATCTTCATTATTTGTCTCCTCAAGCCTCCCTCATTCCTTATTTCACCATATTGTCTCCAGCTTCATATTCCCAATATCTCCCCACATCTGCTATTATCTGTGCATGTATATGTGACTTTTCCTACCTCCCTCCACGTCCTTTTCTGCCTCATTTTTCTTTCATTTATTATCCCTTCATCTCACCTGGCAATCCCGCAGCCTCTTGGTTTGGCGATTGTTGTGGGAGGGCACTAAACGCTACCTGCCCATTTTTCTTTCATTTATTATCCCTTCATCTCACCTGGCAATCCCGCAGCCTCTTGGTTTGGCGATTGTTGTGGGAGGGCACTAAACACTACCTGCCCATTTTTCTTTCATTTATTATCCCTTCATCTCACCTGGCAATCCCGCAGCCTCTTGGTTTGGCGATTGTTGTGGGAGGGCACTAAACACTACCTGCCCATTTTTCTTTCATTTATTATCCCTTCATCTCACCTGGCAATCCCGCAGCCTCTTGGTTTGGCGATTGTTGTGGGAGGGCACTAAACGCTACCTGCCCATTTTTTGCAATCGTTGGTGGTGATGAAGGTGGTGATGGAAGAGGAACTGCAGGGGAAGGTGGGGCATCATGCGATGCTGGGTGTGTCCTGGGTGGAGCTTGGCCAGCTTTCCATGACAGGTGATTGATTGATGACAAAGTAATAATATGCTGTTTGGATAAATAAATAAAAGACCATGTAACTGCTGGTATTACGTTGACATTATATTGTCAACTGATTTTTTTTTCCTCATTATCATACTTGATACCAACATAATTGTCAACATTGTTATCCACATTGCAACAAATGTAAATTTGCTTACAATTTTATGATGAAACATAATGCAAGAACTGTCCCAATTTTTAGATTATAGAAAAAATGCATAAACATAATAAAATTTGTGTGTAACTTGATATCTGGGCTATGTAAATGAACTCTGAATTCAACACATGTCATCTTAAAGGTTTCTTCTATTAATACTGGCAAGCAAATGACTGCACTTTATTTCAGATATGGCACCATTCAGTAGAGGCAGTTGTCCAATAGCATTAACGATAGTAGTTATAGCAGCAGAAGCAGCAGAAGCAGCAGTGGGAGCAGCAGTAGTATTAGTAGTAGTAGATTTAGATCTAGAGGAGGCAAACCACTGGGTTAATATAAGTAAGAATTATAAGAGCTAGAATTTTAGGTAGTGCTCAGCAGTGGTTAGGGTAAGGCTTTTAAGTGAAAATGACAAAAAACACTTGAATTGGTGGGATTAGAACCATCGATTTATAGATGTTTTGGCACCCATCGCCTTGCCCCTCAAAGAGAACATAGCTTATACCAATACACCACTGCACTCCCTAAATGATTGATGGCCATGGGTGCCAAAGCATCTATAAGTTGATGGTTCTAATCCCACTAATTCAAGCATTTTCGGTCATTTTCACTTAAAAGCCTTACCCTAACCACTGCTGAGCACTACCTAAAATTCTAGCTCTTATTATTCTTACTTATATTAACCCAGTGGTTTGCCTCCTCTAGATCTAAATTTGAATTTACTAAATATTTGCGGCATGCATATTGTTATCTTTCGTCCTAGATGTTTATGCGTCCAATGGCAAGTGTGGTGCTTTCGGATTCAATGGTTGTCTTTGGTGCAATTTGGGCTTTCCCAATCAAGATTGCAAGTCACTCTGGGAGGCTTAGTAAATACCTTCTCCTTGAAACTCTCTTTTTAGGGAGCGTAGTGGTGTATTGGTATAAGCTATGCTCTCTTTGAGTGGCAAGGCGATGGGTGCCGAAGCATCTATAAATCGATGGTTCTAATCTCACCAATTCAAGCATTTTCAGTCATTTTCACTAAAAGCCTTACCCTAACCACTGCTGAGCACTACATAAAACTCTAGCTCTTATAATTCATAGTAGTAGTAGTAGTAGTAGTAGTAGTAGTAGTAAGTAGTAAGTAGTAGTAGTAGTAGTAGTAATAGTAGTAGTAGTAGTAGTAGTAGTAGTAGTAGTAGTAGTAGCAGTAGTAGTAGTAGTAGTAGTAGTAGTAGTAGTAGTAGTAGTAGTAGTAGTAGTAGTAGTAGTAGTAGTAGTAGTAGTAGTAGTTTTAGTAGTATTAGTAGTAGTAGTAGTAGTAGTAGTAGTAGTAGTAGTAGTAGTAGTAGTAGTAGTAGTAGTAGTAGTAGTAGTAGTAGTAGTAGTAGTAGTAGTAGTAGCATTTATAGCCGTTAGAATAGTGATAGAAGTATGAGTGCAATAGTAACATGAGTAGTTATTATTTGAAATAATTGCAATGTGTAGTTAATTCTATTGTCATGGCCATATCTAAACCTCCATATAATCACATGACTCACCTCATGAACATGTACTGGTGAATTATCTATTCCTGCGATCTTGTCCTCAACCTCTGCTATATTTACAATGTTATAGGGTAGGCTGGACCCTGCTCCACTGTCAAAAAGAGAAGTGTTTGTTCTTTGTTAGGATGGCTCTGTAGACAATCTATAGTGCTTTCTAAATTTCATGACTTTTCGTATAGACATCAATGAGGTCATTGTTTCTTTACAGATATTGCCTCCTTAACATTACTGTACGGTAGGCTAAGTACAAGTTCATTGACATTGATTGTGTCTTTTCAAACCATGACATTGCACAGCTTATGCAATAGAGAGATGTGGTTCTGTTAACACACAGGTATGCTGGGTTTTTTTTTAACTAATGTTGTTAATCATCACACTATTGCTTCAATGGCTGGACCCATATTAACATTGTGCTTTGAGAGAACTTAATGAACATTAGAGGTCATACATTGATGTGATCAACAGCAAACTTAATTTCGTAATGGTGAATTAATTTCTGGAGTTTTCAAAAAAATATGTACACCTTGATGATTATTTAGGACTGTTATTCAAAAAAAAAAATTTAATATAGGTTTTTCATGTCAGCTGGAAGGTCATCAAAATCATGAAAGGAAAGCAAACAGTGAATTGCTTCTTTGCGTACATGCAAATTGTCAAGCATTAAACAAAGCATAAATCACCTTTGCCCTATCAGTGAGATAATGTCATGGGCAGCTGCAGATAATGCAAGATTCTGGGCTGCAGTGCAGCGGTATGTCCCTTGCATTCCTTTCAAGTCGACTGCGTAGCGTGGGTTTTTGTTGCTGGCAGCCCGCTCAAGACGTCTCCATAGGTTTTCATCATCCAGACTCACTCGGAATGGCAGAGCATGCAGATAGAATGGATTCACCTCCGTGTGTCCACTCTAAGAGAAGGAGATGAAAAAAAAATGTTGAAAAACTAAGATCTCAAGATTTGTGATTTAATTTACATAGATCTAGTCGCAAATAATTTGGTGTGATGGAGCCTGAAATTACTATTTTTCTACATATTCAGCCCTCTGCTGAATGCGATAGACTTCAACTAGAATGGTCCCAACTTACATTAGAAAATGCCTTAGCAGACACATTAGCTTATTACCAAAAAGAATTTTTATCAAGGATTTCACCCCCCCTGAAAAAAATCTGAAGGATATCAATCAATAGCCCCATAGATCAGGACAGCAAGTTCACCGCTTAATGTGCAGCAGTAAAGTAGATTAGCTTATCTCTTTGCCAGCATTCAGACCATTTTTAATAATTTTTTAATAGGAACAAAGAATCTACAAGATTGTCTCCACACTATATAATGTATTAATGAGGCTATTCAATAATTGGCAAAATCTATTAAATCTTCAGGGATAACTGTATTTTGTAATTTAGTTTTTAAACGAATGTGCCCTGTTTTTTTCTCTATCATGAGAATTTGAATAGTTAAGTTAAAAATATCTTTGAGATACAAATTAAATGTAGCAGTCACAAGGTGGCTTGTCGTTCACGGGGTTCAGGTTTGGTTCACAGCATAACTTCAAACTAATAACTGGGTGCGACAGAGAATGATATAATTCAGAGGTTGCACATAGACAAGTCTGGAGATTCACGCTAGACAATGCGAGAGTGTATCAGATGACAGATTTGGGTGATATAAGTCAGTCTGGCTGGAATATACCGCAATAATGCAAAATTCTATATTTGTTCCAGTTTTGAATACTTGAGGGAGATTTCTTTAATAAGAATTAGATTAATGATGTTAATGTGGGGCCGTGGAAATACTCAGGAAAACCTTAAACGGATCACGTCAGTCAATAAGGAATCATGAGGGAAGTACAAAGGAATTCATCATTAGTCAAGAGAATGTTTGCGCAGGTTACTAAAATGCAACATAACCATTGATACGAAAAAATATGAATAAGGACGTATCACACTAATCAAGCAGACAGAATTTGAAGCATTCGCAGAGACTGGGTCTCATTGTCACTTCATGAAACTCTCACTTTACAACACCTGTAGCCGAACCTGTAGGTGAGAGTAACCAGAGTTAGGAACTCTGTATGAGTACGTTTACATCTGGACTCACAACTCCTGCGATCAATTCTTTGTTGCTGCTGAAGAGCAGGAGGTCTGTGTATTTCAAAGGAAATGCAAGGCAAGTTTTGATCAGTTATCAAAATTCCTTTTAGTTAATTCTCCTGACATGCATTTGAGGAGCGTTATGGTCACTGTGATGATAATGAATTAGCTGAAAAAAGTTACCTGTACGTGACCCAGAGATAGTGATTACATGTTTAGAGCGAGTGTTAAAACACTAGAAATACAATACTAGTGGGCTGTAAACAGGGCTTGAGTAAAGAATGAATTACAGGCTACAAGACACTTGCATATGTGATAACATCATATGAGGCAGGTATGTGTTAAGTAAGCAAACAGAAGATTAGCATTAAGAAATTAGTGCACATTTGATGAAGAAAAAAACTTAGATTCTTCATGTGACAGACTTATGGGGTTATTCGTATGCATTCCAGGGAATATCCTTATTTTTCTTGCGGGAATTATCAAAGTCATTTGTATCTGAGGTCTGCAAGAGGTCATGTTTTGTATCTAGAGACAGGCTACGACCAGCCTTCTCGAAGCATCCACGGAATGTGTGTGTGCATGTGCTTAATGTTGAGATAACTGATCAAATATAATTGTTTCTTGCTCAAATTAAGCAGCTCTTGTGTTAATCTTGCATTATTGAAAGTGAGTCCTGACTACCTGTGTAGTCAGGGCTATACAATCAGTAAAGTCTTATGACTTCAAAGCACATTCAACGCACACAGGATGACCAAAAATACACAATGTAAATTTAGCACCAACTGTACTGGAAAACTGAAGATTGACTTTTTAATTGATTTAAGAAAGTCTGATGTAAGTATCCTGTCTATGACTACCAGACTATGCCAGTAATCAACCATTTGCACTGTCGAACGATTCTTCAAAATTTCGGATGTCATAGATTAAAGGCATGCTGCTTTCGGACTTGATCTAAGAGTGATGCATACTAAACAGCTTGGCGCCCGAACAAATCTCAAGCTGCCCACCTGTATAAGGTAAACCACAGTGTCATCACTGTTGCTCCTTTGTCTACAAAGCACTGAGTGCATTTCTTCCAAGAGCGGTTGCGTAGCCACCAGCTGATCCGATACGATAACCACAACCATGCGGGCTGACTCCAGTAGGGCTCGGCGCTGAGACGCACTTTCTGAAAACATTTGGCACACCAGGCCTGGGGCATGTTGGCGAAGCAGCACAGACAAAATAGCTGCGAGCTTCAGACAATCTTGTGCATAGACAAAGGCAACCTCACCTGATAAAGATAAACGAAGGTGTAAAAACGTTTAACTACGCATGCACGTCTCTCCATTTATTTTTTTTTTTTTTTCAAAATAAAAAAAAAAACAGCCTGAAAACTGCTCACTAAGGTGGCAAACCATAATTATATCATCAGACATCCCCAATGAGCAAAAACCCAAAACTTTTGCACTTTCTTCTATTACAGCTTGTAAAATTGAGTCTCTTATGAGAGAACTCAAGGTAACTGATATGAATCTTTTATTTTAGCAAAGCATTAAAATATGGATTTTCCATGGATATCATACTCTTCAAATATGTAAATTACAATAGTTGACTCAACAAAACAAAACAAAAATTAAATTGAATCAGTTACCTTCTACACTGACCCCGGCAGCGGGAGGCATTTTGGATTCCACAAGGCCTCTGTCCATTCGAAATTTGATTTTAAATTCTGCAGATCTGAGCTCTGCCATCTTGTCCTTATAAATTCTAGGAAATGGAGGCTGAAAAGGAGTAACAAAATGTAAAATAGACTTTGCATTCTACTTTTGGATTAAGATATTAATATTAGCCAATAAAAGAAAGGAGAGAAAAAACTTTATAAAGCTTACAGAGGCCTTAGTCGTCATTTCAACTGATACTCAATGTATACAAGCAATATTAAATAGGACCCTTCAAGAAACCAAAAAACTCATAACAAACATAAAAAAATATAGATACACAATTGTCATACAAGAGATCTGCCTCTTGGAAATTTAAAGAAAATATTTTTAATTAAGTTGATATCGCCTTTTTAGGGTTTTACAGCTCAACCATGCAAGAGATCTTGGTTTTCAAACTCTATTCCTGTCCATCCTGCAAGTAAACCAGTGTTCGGGAATGAATTTTTGAAAGATTAGCTTAACTTTTCTTCCTCGCTAGGAATTTAAAGTGATTAATATTGTATGGTATGGTTCTAATACAAATTTGTCAATCTAGAATTATATATAGGTGTAATCCTGATTTAAGTGCTGTTAAACCTGGTATTGCTTCTGGAAGTGGAAAAAAAGTGATATTTATTGAACATGATATTTCTTAAAGAAAAAAAATGTTAAAAACCTCAACATCATTTAGTTGCTTTTACCTCACAATTTTTTTTGTTACTTTTCAAGTAATAATGTTTGGAATAAGAGGAATCTAAGCTATGAAGTATAGAATTTATCAAACTACAAATATGAATATCCTCAATAATCTATCTTTTCATCAAAATGTATTCCTAGAGGGTCATATCTGTAATCTGAACACCCTAGCTCAAAATTGTTAAAAAAAAAAACATTTATTCATAGACATAATTATATGTAAATACATTATAACTGAATGAATTCAGCCTTGAGTATTTCTCATTGTGATGTAATGTTATTCATGCATGAGGTATAAAATGCATTACTATGATCGCTCCACAGGTACTAAGTGGAAAATCGACATCATCAGACAAGAATAATCATCATTTAGTTTTAAGACAAGTAAATGTCACAGATTACTACTATACTGACATCACCTTTACATTTGACCTTTAAATGGATTCAACTTGATGGCGTATGTAAGTTGATGCCCCTGAAGCTCATCTGAGTGAATTTCTTTTACACTTAAATATATATAAGTATAACTATATTGTATCGACAAGCCAAGCTTACTTACGATATATATAATTTTACAAAAAAATTATTTTTATTCCATGATACCTGACCACTGATAGAGCAGGGCCTTTTTATTCCATTGCTTGAAATAAAATACTTACTGTGCTAAAAAAAATGTAACCTAAAAAAAATCTCTAAAGAGCTTTTAAAGATTAACTCAAGAAAAGACAAAAAAACAAACAAAAAAAAAAAAAGAGAAAAAAAAAACAAATCACATTTACTTGATGCTTGTTACTGCTGTTAGTTGACAGCATTTCTACGAGTTTGCCTGCTAATAGCATCAGGTTTTCAGGTGTTTGACCTACGTCCACACATGGAATGGATGTTAGGGAGCGAGGAAGCATCTCAACTCGGTCAGTGTGAATTGGAATCAGAAGCATTGACTCCTGGACAGGGGGATAGAAAATACACAATAACCAGTTTAATGGGCTCTCAAGGACTTTACCTTTGCAGCTGAAATCAGCAGCTCAAAAGAGGCAATTGGCAATCAAGAATAAAAGGGTTATGAATGAGGAAAGCATCTCATTGTGAGACCGTCCATGCAACGCAACTCCCCCATGCTTTTAGTGCCTCCTAGAGTCCTACATTTAGCCACTTTGTTAGTATGTTTAACATCTTTTCTTCTGATTTCCCATGCCACGTTATATTTTGACCATTCCAGTTGTCACAAGTTGGTCCAGTTTCTCTCTTCTCATCACATGGTCAAAAAAGGTTGCTTGGTGATTACGTCATCTGTTTATGAGTAATCGTGTTGTGTCAGCTTCTTGTAACACTGATTCATTTGGTTTCTTTGCAGTCCAGGGTACCACATTTCTTTTGTAGCTGTTTTGAAATTGTCCAGGCCTCACATCCATAAATACGATGCGTTCAATACAGCACTTTAGGGCTCTTCTTCTCGTTGGGATTGAGATGTATTTTGTTAGTACCGATTTCATTCTCTAGAGGTGATTTCAGTGTGACACCTTAATGGAGTAATGTGGAACTTAACTTCTGGGGATTGCGATTAAAAAAAAAAAAAAAAGAAACTTTTGGTTTATTGATAAATCCAATTTTGAACCCAGGCATTTTATGTTTTAGAAAAAGTGACGAAATGCTAATGTGATCTTACTGTTCTTCTTCATGTACTACCCTTTCTCAGATTGTTAGAGTCGAGGGGACTTGAGCAAATTAAATCAGCTACTCTGCAACCCAAAGGCAAACCGAAGTATCTACGGATTTTGTGCTTTTGGGAAAAATGCAAAAAACATCCGATGGTTCGCATAAAAAACTTCAGATACGTTGATTTGACAAGTTAAAAATTTTAAGTGCTGATGAAGATATGTTGCTCTGCTATTCACTCAAGTTAGATAATACTTTAAATAGTCCGTTTATGCAAACAAATTAGAGAACAGATTTTTGTCAGATGTGTTGGTCTGCCATTGGAGGGAAGCACTGCTTACTACAAATAATCAACAGTACTGAAAATATACTTCAAATAAAATGATAAAGTGATATGTTATGGAGAGTGAGGTAACGAAAAAAGGGGAAAAAAAAAACAACAGTTTTGATTTCCATGAGAAAGATTTATTTGAAAAAAAAAATTCACTACATCTAAACTCAAACATTCTCCATCTACCTATGAGACTGTTATCCCCTCGTCTTTGCTGCAATGAAGCATCCTGTTTTCGTCTGATACAATTTTAACTGATTATTTCAAGTCTTCGAAACAACACTATAGATCTCTGTCTTGTACTTTGTTTTGAAACCAAGTGTCTTAAAAGTTCAGTTCTGTCTTTAAAGAGACACTTTATCGTAATATTTTGAACAATGCCATGAGCATCAAGTGCCACTCCTTTTCCAGGCCACCAATTAGAATCCAGTTTACTTCATAATTATTTTTTCTACATTTGATTCAGCAAAACTTGTGCAATATCCAAGTTATGCATTTCGTAGCTTTTGAAAAAATGAAATAAGTATATAGAAAGAGAAATGGCATTGATTCTAGTAGCAAATCTTAAACCCGATTAAGAAGTAATTATACGTCTTGAAATCTTCTCTTAATCTAGATCTCTGTTTTGATCTAAAAATAAAAAAAAGATCAAAGGATTTTCCTATCTTTCACCAAACCATCTTTCCATTCTGAGCATTTTCATACAGAAAAAATGATAGCAGAAATTTCTTTCTATGATAAATCAGGGTTTTGAAAAATGGAGGCCCCCATGAGCATTCACTAAATATGGGGAAAATCTGATCAGCGACATTGTGCGGAAAGAAAAAAACAGAACAAACAAGCAAAAAAAACAACTTAGTGTAGAAGTTTAAGTCATTAGTATTTTTTCACAGCTTGAAATACCTGAGCAAAATGTCTAGCCAGTCCAATGCTAAATTCATCATTGCAAACACTTGATTTGCAATAGCCTTCAGAAAGAAAAGCCAAAATACATGACGATTTGTTGACGGCTTCAAATAGAGCTTGTTGCCACAAGTTTCCTGAAAATTGAGTTCATAAAAAGTTAATCATCTGGGCTAAGAAGGGCATTTTCATTTTCATTTTCATTTTCGTTTCAAGTAAAAGCAGATACAGAAATGAATGTGCTGATCAGTAACATTATAAAAATTCTTAGCAGCCCTGGATTAATAAAGAAAAAAGAAAGAATTATGGCCTCTAGTGTTTTTAAGATGATTATGTTTATCATACTGTTTTGTTGATCTTATCAAGCCTTCTGTAACATCCATACAAACTAATGTTATAAAACCCCCAATAAAATCAATAAAACTATAACTGTACACTTCTGATAATTAGGTTAAATTTATACTCTTCACGGGTCTCATATTTCTAACAGAGAGAAAAGTTGCATAGATTTTCACCTTATCTAAGTATAACTTTTCTATTTGAAAATCAGTACCGTATTCAGTATAAAGGAAATCGACTTATTCTGTATTTTCCAAATCTATTTTAAGATCTTTATGAACACATATAAGAACACTTGCAATTCCCACAAAAAGTGCATAACAGGAATTCATAGCTCGCATTTATTTAAACCTACATAAGCTAAATCTGATAGGAAAAAGAAAATCCACTGAGCCGAAACCCAGTGTCAACAGGAGGAGACGATCAGCGAGCATCCGAGAGGCAGCTGAGGTTCTAAGTCGGAGCACTAGGATGTGAACTGCGTTAAAATATAACAGTATACATAACAATTATAAGTTAGGATTGTACAAAATTAGCCAACTGTTCTTATTGAACACTTTTTTTTTTTGTACCTGCTTTGAGCTCATTCTGATCAAAAAAGATATTCAGATACGGGTATTTCTCCTTCAGAATATTATACAACTTGGACGGCTCCTCTCGGTTCCTGTGTGAGTATGAGATGAGTATATCATAGCTCTTGCAACTGTCGGACAGCAGAGAATCTGCCGCGGTCTTGTTTAACTCTGCTTTTGAGTCTGCCCGCTTCAGTGTGATTTCGTTGGGTGGCAGAGTAGCTAAAGCCTGAATCAAATTTTTGCAAGCTGCCATTAAGAGGGCCTCAGCTGTTTCATTCTCCTTACGGGCTCTGGGTCAATTAAAAAAAGAAAAAAGAAAAAAAAACAAGCTTTATGTAAGAATTTTCCCTTGAAAAAGGTAATACCTTGTGTTAAATCTTTAAATCTAATCCTTATGGGGGAAAAGGGGGGTGATTTAACATCAATCTTAGTAGTTGCACAAGCAACTAACGTATTACAAACGTAGAGTATGGAATTATGAACAATCAGGGCTCAGCTAGCATTTATCTTATTTTTTTTTATTTAAAATGGTTGCTTGAGATCCCTCAGAATCAAATTCTGATAGGTATTTTATTACAGTTATCTAGGGCTAAATTTAAATTTCAATGAGGTTTGGCATCATATCAAATTCTTCATGGATCAAAACATTGATTTTGAGAACTACATAATTCAATAATCACAATATGTTATAGACAGAGGGCAAAATAAGCCATGACATCATTTACCCCCCGCCCCACCTCCCCGCTTACCCTCCTATTTTCCATGCCTCTCTTTTTGCAATTCGATCTTAAGACTGTGCATACTAAGAAGTTGAGCTATTTAGTTAACATCAGGCCTGCCACCCAAATTTTTTTCAAAAGAGGAATCAGAGCGACAAAAAAGAGGAGTCTGAGAGAAAAAAAGAGGGATATTTAAACTATAGACTAGATATCTCTAATCTAGATTAGGTCTCATCTCAATATTTCGCTGTGTAAAAAGAAAAACAACAAACTAACACTTATATTTGCGATTATTTACATTGAAATGAAAATCACCTCTCGTTACTATAATTATAGATAAAATTGGACATGTCATTTTTTTTAGGAGAAAGCTGAAGAGGCTGAAAGGAATCTCTCGTAAAGAAAGGCGATGCCTTTTGTTCCTGGCTTGGTTTGTCAAAATGAAAACTATTTGCTTCTGTACTGAAAGATTTCTCTTTTGGTTTTCAAAATCTTAAAGTTGAAAAAACTCATCGGAGTATCAATATGGGGTTTCCTTTTTTACGATAGAAATACCCAGTGTCATTATGTGGTTTTCTCTCTTAAAGCATCTTTGAAGTACAGTGGAATCCACTTAAAGTCAACACCTTTAAAAAAAAACCCATGCTTTAAGTCAACTCTGTTTGACAATTCTATTTTGTATTTCATTATATATTTGCGATGGATAAAGTCAACTCTTGCTTAAAGTGAACTATTTCTTTTTTTGGCCCTGAGAATTTGACTTTATCCAGATTCTACTCTGTAATCAGCCATTTCCTTTCTATCTATATTGTGGTTAAAAAGTGCAAAGAAAACTCTCACTTGCACATGGTGTACTGCACAAGACTCATGTAGCTTGGTATGTTGGGAACCAGCTCAAACAAAAACGGCATAACAACTTCTTCTTTCTTGAGGCGGTTGCAACACAGTGCCAGATTGAACTGTTCGACACAGTCTGGATCCTCCACATATTCTGGTGTCAGGATCACCAAAATTCTGCCACAGAGTCAAGGTCATTAAAATGAAAGAGGGGGGAAAAATTGGACAAGAGTGAAAGAAGCATAACATTAATGTTAAAGTTAAACGATTTTGAGTTACCTTGGTTTTGCTGTTCACTCCAAATGATAAGGCAGTTGAACAGAATCTGTGTCTTCATAATGTCTCTATTGGTCTTATACCATAAAAATTTGAATGACGAGCGACATGAAAATTATAAATGTGGTAAAATTATATGAAATGAATCTATGGTTTAAAAACTACCATCTTCAAACAAGCCTCATTTTATTATTAAAAAAGGATTAGTGACAGAGATGTAAATTTTACATCCATGTTTAAAAAGTAGGCAACTTGAATTCCTATGAAAAAAAAAATGAAACGTAGTTTCCAATTCAACGCATCTGCATTCAAGATAGATATAAAATTATGGAAAGAAATGAAAGAGGAGAGGAAAATAACAAAGCATGCTGTTGCACCAACAAAAATCAAAATAAACATGATGGCAACCAATACCATACATGGTTCCAGCTAACAACAGAACCGCTCTATATTTCTATTCATTTCAAGCACATGAATGTCCAATGTTCGTCATAAAAAATTAATATTCACATACTTTGCTTCCCAAGATAATAAAAATAGTCTTAAAAACTGTTGACCCTTTCTTAAGCGTTACCTGACACACCACTCTGCTGCCAAGCACATTCAAATAGAATGCTTCGCAGCGCAGGTTTCTCAACCAGAGGGCAGGAGTAAACAACACTTTAGGACGCAGAGTTCAGCTGTGGTTACAATGCAGTTTCCGATCTATTTGTATTTAATTAAATTGTGTGTCTGTAGGGAATAATCACTTTCTAACCATAGGGAATTTCAGAACTCAATAGCCTCCTGAAAAGGTTAAGCTTACTGTTCAAATGTCTAATGAAATTTACCTTCTGGAATTTTTCATGACCTCAAAGATTTCATCTTGCCAGGTCTTTTCATGATTTATTGTAAAAAATTCTGAATGTATTGCCAGGTGTTTCTTTTGCTTTTTCAATTCTTCCACAACTTTGTTAGCCTGTTTTTGATCTTTCGTGGAGTAAGATAGGCAAACATCATAGCTTTTGCTTGTCACTGCCTATAAAAGAAGAGAAAATTGACTTAGCATTAAAAAAATATACCATCATGAAATATGTTTAGGCTAAAACTTCATTCTTTTACCTAATCATCAATACTGAGAGCATTGATGTATAAGTAGTTTAAAGGTAAATGTAACTGCTTTTTTAAAATGGACTCAAACATAATGGGTAAGACATTTATTGAAAAATGAAACCTGCTTGGCAATCTTTGATTTCAGTTTATAAGCTAAGAGAAATCTCCAGTTAGGGCTATCATTGACTCAGAACAGTATCATAAAAAGGAATAATTTGACAAAAAGGGAAGATGATTAAATTTTCAGGGGCCACTTCAGAGTTTACATTGAAAATAAATAAATTGTCAACAAATGCAGATCTTTTTCCCTTCCATCTCTTTGCTTTAGCTATGCATGACCATCCCATGTTAACTCTTCTAATCATTATTTTATTTTATTTTATTTTTTTTATTTTTTTTGGCATGAATATTTTGGTATTTAAATCTAGTGGAGATTTAATCACAGGATTTATTTTTTAGCAATACCTCGACTTAATTTTTAAGAGCCATCTCAGGTTGACTGCCAAGAATATTGAATTTCAAGCTTACAATCTTAATGTGCCTAATTCTAAATCTTGCTTTATTGTTGGTTTTTGTTGGTTTTTTTTTTTATTTCTTATTCTGTGATGAAGCTGGTTATACATTTCAGTGCTTCTTCAGTGCCACATAACTTCTTCCACTGTTTTGCTTCAGATATCCACATGCCTAAGTTATTCCATAGCTATACTATTACATCTAATGTTTATGTTATTAGGTAGATCTAATCCTTTATTGAAGTAACTGGTGCTAAGCACTCAGCACATGAATAATGATCGGCTTAATCAAAGAAACACAAAAAATGGGTTCTTCGCATCAAAGAAAAGATTGGGAGCCATCTACAAAGATGCCCTTATGGGCAGCAATAATATCTTAGCTTTTCCATGTTGCATTCTTCCATGGTTACATCTAATGCATCATGGCAAAACAGAAAAAATAAAATATGAAGGATACTTTTCATTGAGAATATTCAAGGAACCAATTACTTTCCATTGTTAGTATACCCCATAATAGACTTTACCATACCTCTGGCGAAGAAGAACGAAGCTTACACAAATCCCTGTCGTGAGCATTGACATCCTAAAGGTGATTCAAGGGCAAGGTGGCAGCCTTGTACTGCAATGTAGTCTCCTTTTCAAAACTTTCAAAATCTTGACATTTTACTCGCCAACATTTCCTCTAAGTTTATGATTCTTACATTTTCCTTTTCCTGCTGGGTCCAAGCTGATTTCAATCTCTTGAAAAACTTCATGCTGAGTTCATGCTGTTCGTCCAACTTGCTTGGGTTTGAGGAGTAGAGGACCAGCTTGAGGCACTTGAGAGGGAGGCCCGCTTTGATCCAGTGACAAGCCCCGTCAACCATAGCTCTCAGCACATGAGGCACGGACTGCCGCTGTAAAGCAAAGACGGAAAAATATACCCACCATGATTTGGCTGCAACTGTCCACCATAATTGGTGATAAGATGCGTAAAGATGAAATGTTACTTTTAATTCATGCAAGCAACCGTTGATTTCATGGATTCCCACCTCGTTTCTACACTATAGATATTCATCCTATCACAAGCCAATCCTTTGTTTCCAAAAGATTTTCTCCAGGAACTTGTGAGACTTAGAGCTCTGGATATCTCCACATTGTGTTTGAGATTTTTCGATATAAAGTAATGTCAAATATTAGGTAAAAACAATAACCTCATACTGCCTCAATGACCCAGAATTTTCTACCTCAAGGGTTGCTTTGTATGAAAACACTTACCCAGTCCTTTTAATAAAGTCCATCTGGTGTGAAACTCACAATGTGATATTGCTAATGCTGTGCAACGGCTACCTTTCAGACTCCTGCTACAACCATAAATTGCCTCCCTTTTCCTACTCACCTATTCCTTTAGAAATTACATGGTTCATTGATCATCTATTTTTTAAAGTCTCCCACTTACTATTCTTTCCTTCTCTTATTATAATTATCATCATCATTTTTGTTGTCATTATTATTATTATTATTATTATTATTATTATTATTATTATTATTATTATTATTATTATTGTTGTTGTTGTTACCATGATTATTTATATATTACTCAACAAAGTCTATGACACAGGTCAGATTCACTAGGCATCTACAAATCTTTATTTATAGCACTGCCTAAGACACTAGGGCAACAGAGTGTGAGTTCATAGATCGTAGGAGTCATATCACCCATATACTTTTAAGAATCATCATGATGCGAGCCACAAACAAAATCAAACCGAAAATAGCAGAGGAACAGTGTGGCTTTCTGGAGGAAAAAGGTAGGACGAATGCTATCTACATCCTTTGAAATAATTGAACAAACTCTGAAAATGCAAAAAGAGGTATACCTGTGCTTCATAGACTACATCAAAGCAATCGACAGAGCTAACACAGATAAAGATAGATGACGATAAACATGTACTGAAAACAGACATCAGCAATGTGAGTTAATGGAGAAATCAGTTTATTTAAAAAAAAAACAAACGTGGTGTTAGACAAGGATGTGTGCTTTGCTCAGACCTTTTCTCTCTATAGTGAAATAATTATGCGAAACTCAGAAGGATACCCAGGAATAAAAAGGGATGGCACAAGATAAACACAAAAGTTACTCTGATGACACTGTATGTATGACAGAAAATAAATAAGACTTGCAATGGTTATTAGACATTGCAGAAGAAAAAAGCAGCCAGAAAAGGTTGGAATTGAACAGCAAAAAGACAGAAATAATGGTCGACAGTCAGAAAGGATGAATGTTGACAGATTAAAATCTGTAAGGAACAGGAATAAATTCAAATACTTGGATATTTTGAAATCAAACAACAACGGAACAACAGTGAAATCACATTAAGAATAGCCCATCCTGACATATGGATGCAAGGTCTGATCAATTTCAAAACAACTTCAAAGAGTCTAGAGGCAACAGGCATTTGGTTACCTCAAAAAATGCTACAAATCTCAAGGACTATAAAGAAATCAAACAAAACAGTGTTATCAGAAGCTGATGCAACAAGATCACTTAGAAATAAAAAACATAAACACCAAGCAAAAGTTTTTTTGTTATTTGATGAGAAGAGAGAAACTGGAACAGCTTGTAACACGTGGGACGATCAAAGGAAAACCACGAGAATAGATGTTGAACTGACTAACAAAGTGGCTAAATGTAGCACAAGTGACAATTGAACTAAAAGGGACGAGGGATCAAGATGCGCAGAAGGTGAAGATTGCCTACGCCGAAGAGCATTTTTGTTATCATCATTTTTATCCCACTAACATTTATACGATATCAGCTAGAATTTACATGCTACCTTCATAGAGATGAATCAAATGTATGCATACAACAACTATATCTATTGAAATAAATAGATAATACTAGAAAAACACACCTGGTTTCCTGTTGTGAGTAGAGGGGTTATCACAGTACTTTCATGGTTGTTCAATATTGGCATCATAGCTCTGAACATCTCAGACAGTTGAGCAGACAGAACGTCAGTAGTTGAATTGTTTTCTAAATTCTTAAAACAATGGCTGCAGGAGAAATAAATTTTAAAAAAAAATCAATATATAGTGATGAGTTCTTCATATATTATTTTTACATTTTGTGTACAGGATCAATATAAAGGCATCTACAAAAAAACCTACAACTGAAAAGAAGAAAATTTGCAAGGTAAGTAAAAATGGAAGAAGAAAAAAAAAGAAAAGAAATAAAAAAGTCATTATTATGTAAAGACAGATTAAAGCCATGTTGTTTCAAGAAAGACAGACATGACCTTATATGTACAGGTCTGCCAGAATAAGGAAAAAAAAAAGACAGTCTTCTTTTATGCTGTTATCAGATATGTTGAGAATAATTGATAAGACTGCTTACAACTCAAAGCACACAAGTCTTTTGAAGGGCAGGCCTTGGGGTAGAGGTTCAGAAATCCAGCAAGAGAACATTTTTCTCATGTCTGCCTCTTTGTTCTTGGCAAGTTCCCTCACACTGATCCCAAGATTTCTTTGCAAACTTCCAATCAACGTGCCAGGCACTGGGGAGTAGTCACCTGTCAAATTCGGTTAAATCAATAAGTTCACATAAAAAAAAAAGAAAATTTTTTGGAACAGTCATTTGCTAAAAATGTATGGAGAGAGAAACAAGAGACACGGGATTATATTTATAGTACAGAAATAAAGCTATACATATATTTCCTTACAGATGACAATAGATGCTAAAAGCTTACCATAAAAAGCTGAGGTGAAGATCATGTCCACTTGATCCTCCAAAGGGAGTTGTGTGATGTCCCCAACCCACAGCTGCACTTCTCGCTCACCCATGGGGGTGGACAGTTTGATTCTGTCCTTCCTTTGCAGTGCCATAATTGGGCTTACAGCTATTTAAGTTCTATTTCTTCAGAGGCTATATTTCATAATTCATCTTGAATTGGCCCGTACTTTGTGGCAGTCTGAAAAAAAAAAAACAGATAATAAAATTATCTAGCTCTTGAATGTTTGAGATGAAATAACTCACTAATGTTTTTTTCTTCATGAAATTTAAAACCATTGAGTCTCCACCGAAAGCTAATCAGTGGATTTGAGGTAAATGGGAAGAAAACCCATCAAATGATGGTTTTGATGTCTCAGAAGCTTAAAACTTGAATCTAGATAAAGCAAAATTGGATATTCTTTCCTTTTCCAAAAATCAAGATAACCGATAACATACAGGAAGATTACAATATTATATTGCGCATTTTTTTACAGTTGAGAAGCTAAGAAAAAAATGCATCATTTCAAGTATTAAAATCTCTGAATGATAATAATACCCGGCCTATGGATTTTTTTTCACTTCTTTTTCCCAACCATCTTATTGATAGCACATTAGTTAAGGAAACTAACTACAACCCTGAAGGGGGAAATACAGATAAACCTAAAAAAATTGGGTTGCTTGTAAACATGGGAATAACATTCCAAAACTTGTTGGCTGACTTCTGGACAACTCACCCAGCTATGGAGACGCCCATTCTATATCCGCATTATGCCTCATAAAAAGTTTGAGCTCATGAAGAGGATGCTTCACACAAATCATAGCTTAGTTCAAATACCCAGAGGTCAAGATGGCTTTGATCCGAGGATGAAATTTGTCCTTAATATCATGAACCCGTCTAAAAATTCTTATTCAAACATAACCTTGTGCCACCAGCCTACAAGTCCATTGGACATCTGAACAATTTCAAGTCAATTATTCATATTCTTTATGAAAAGGATCTCTCTCTCTCTCAAATGCCCTGTCTGGAACAGACATTGGCGATCACGATTCTTCACCTGTTCCTATCTTCAGTCATCCGCAGTAAGGCTATGTTGTCTTTGTTGTTTCCTGTCACAAAAGAGCTCAAGCTATCAAGAAATGTAATCCTTTGTCTACCTCTGCTTCTTGTACCTTCTATCTTGCCTGTAAGAGATAAAAATTCCAGTCCCTTATGGCGACATATGTGTCCTAAAAATTTCAGTTGCCTTTTCCTTATTGTGTTTATGAGGGATCTCTCTTGGTTCGTTTCTACTAATATCGATTCATTTGTCCTCTTTTCTTTCCATGATATTCTTAACATTCTCCTGTAGAACCACATTTCCGCTGCCTCGCGAGTTGATTCAACAGGATCTATTCTAACAAATACAAATTAATGTTTCCTATAGATATTATCTGTGTTAGGTTGCTAATTTTCCTTTCTTTGTACTCAACTCAACAAAAGAAAAAAATTTCAAATAATTTGGGTCATTCATTAATATTTTTGTTTAATGTATGTTAGATTTGTGGGTATATTGATTTATTATTCCCATGTTTAAAATAAAAATAAGGCTTGCAGCCCTAGGTAAGAAAACAGAAGATCATGAAAAATTGGTTACCTTAAGGGGGAGCATAGAAGTCAATAAAGATGGTAGTGTATCTAGATTCAGGTATTATTCTCATTCATCCGCAGAAATGAAGAATAGCTCTCTGTTCATATTCATTGTGAAGATCATTTTTACTTTAATAAAATTTCAAATTTACTTTTTTTTTTTTAATTTATCATTTTCTTATGTAGCACCAACCATGTGGAATCGGCTCACCAGATATATCAGAGAGTCTGATTCCATAGAGACCTTTAAAAGGCAGCTTAAACACCATTTATTCACCACAATGTATTCCCGGCAGTAGATGATGTTTTACTTGTATCATATTCTTAAGCAAATGTATGTTATGCATGTTATTTTTTTATAATATGTATGTTATTCTCTATGCTATGTACGTCATTCTATATATGTTATGTATGTATGTTCAGACCTTCTAGCCTGCTTCTGTCTTATTCTTTTTCTTGTAAAGCGCAAAGAGCATTTTAATCATTTGGATATGCATGCGCTATATAAATGCACTTTATTATTATTATTATTATTATTATTATTATTATTATTATTATTATTATTATTATTATTATGTGATTTTTGTCAGCTTCATTGAATCTAATGTATTTCTTTTTCACCTATGGGCATATTTTATGTTGGCTTAAATCCTTTCATCCAGGTTTTGAAAAAGCAAAGACTTTTGCAGCTTGCTTCCACTTCCAACTTCAGCTATGCAGGATGCACAAAAATCAAAATCCAAGTGGATCTTATACTACCAATGAATCATTTGCAACGCATAATAATAATATGCTGAGAAATTTCATAAATACAAAAATATTTCTGCTACTTATACCTTCAGCAAAGCTATGCTGATTGCTCTACAATCTTAGTCCAATGAATGACAACTACACTTAAGTATAATATATTATGCTGTATAGGGATTTAAAAGGATACACCAGTTTTCACTGATCAATTCTTTGTAGACCCAACATTAATGCAATTGGTTTGATTAGGTCTAGATATCAAGAAATCTAGTCTACAGATCTATCTAGAGATCTAGATCAGATGTAGACTCTAGTGGGCCCGTCTAACTAGTGCAAGAATCTGGACATTACAAGAAAATAATTTAAATAAGAGGAGAGATCTTAGTCATGATCTGTTTGTTGACCTAAATAACGAAAAAAATAAATGGACAAACTTACGACCATATGTAGATCTAAATGTAGATTTATAAATACAGATCTATTGAGAGTTCACTGGTTGGGCGGTGTTGCTTACTAGATTCTCGCTAGATATACTGTTTAGATTGGCAACCATACTTAAACATCCACTTTTGACAATCTTCATGGGAGTTAACTCTCGATCATTGTCATACAACTTGAGGCTAGCCGGACTTCGCACTTTGAAAACTTTCTTCTGGCTGTGAGGCACAATAAAAAATACAAATAAATAAATAACAATACAGTCATTTAATAATAATAATAATAATAATAATAATAATAATAATAATAATAATAATAATAATAATAATAATAATAATAATAATAATAATTACAACAACAACAACAACAACAACAACAATAATAATAATAATAATAATAATAATAATAATAATAATAATAATAATAATAATAATAATAATAATAATTATTATTATTATTATTATTATTATTATTATTATTATTATCATTACAACAACAACAATAATAATAATAATAATAATAATAATAATAATAATAATAATAATAATAATAATAATAATAATAATAATAATAATAATAATAATAATAATAATAATAATAAAAATGATTAGGCTTCCAGGCTCCCAATTGTTTGCCTTCATCGGATATCAAAACAAGATTAGAAAATTATTCTGTTACGCATTTATGTACAAATGGACCTTGAAAAGATATTCAAAAGTAGGCCTTTACATGACGGTCTCATTTCACTTCAAAGCCCAGTGCTCTTCAGGGCGAAATACATGTTAAAAAAAAAAAATCCATGTTGCAGTAATACTGGATTATGAAATAAGGCACTAGGAAAGTGTGTTATATATCATATAAATATATAATATATATTATATATAAAGACTCTCTTGCAAATTATAAAGGGTAAGTTGATAACGAATAAATGGTATCATTGGAGTTATTGGTCTAACTCACGTTAAGCTTTAAATTTGTATTTTTCATAGGGAATTTGATATGCTGAACACGAATATGAAGGTTATATTCGTCGCAAATAAATAACTTTCAAGACGTAAGCTTTTTGTGTTACTCAAATGCTATTAAACCACAAGTTTCGAATAAAATATATATTATATTTATACATCGTGAAGTTGGAGGTCATTGCTCGCCACTTATCTTTGTCCATAGCTCTCTCTCTCTCTCTCTCTCTCTCTCTCTCTCTCTCTCTCTCTCTCTCTCTCTCTCTCTCTCTCTCTCTCTCTCTCTGTGTGTGTGTGTGTGTGTGTGCGCACTTGTTGATGGAGCACACCACATGCTTTGCGATGCTATCCAACTAGCTCGTGTTCTGCTATCACCACCTAGTTTAACGTCACATTTTCCTTATACTCATAACAGTTCTAAAATCGGAATACAATAGACAAAAAATCTTTAAAGTTACTACTCTAAACTCTCTTCGAGTAAACACAAGATTAGCAAATGATTACAAGAGATTTACATACAAAATAATAAGAGAAGCCTAAGTTACTAAACCAGTGAGGCATAGGGCCTACTGATCTGTTCAGTTTGAGAAGAATAGAGACGATAAGGGGAGTCTACTCTCACCCACTGGAGACGTGTTGGTCTGTTGGTTATACCAATGTTTTGGTTTGTTTCGATAGGCCTACGGTACTAAATCTAGATGTATAATTTTTTTTTAAATTACACTACATAAAAATATAAAGAAAGTTACATAGTTGATGAATCTCTTCATTTCTCAGGCTTCATTCGACGGAACTATCCAATTAGCGGAGATTTTAAAGAGCGCTGTTTTAGTCCTTAGACTTAGTTTAAAAGACTCTCTTGCACATTAATTATAAAGGGTAAGTTGATAACGAATAAATGGTATCATTGCAGTTATTGGTCCCACTCACGTTAAGCTTTAATTTGTATTTTTCATAGGGAATTTGATATGCTGAACACGAATATGAAGGTTATATTCGTCGCAAATAAATAATTTTCAAGACGTAAGCTTTTTGTGTTGTCCTATTAAACCACAAGTTTCGAATTCGTCGAGAAACATTCAATTGTGAAGCCCAACTCGATAATTGCAAATTTATCTAATAAGTTAGAAAAGCAGAATGAAACCTCCTAGATCTAAGTAACATTTAAAATTTCTTAAAATAAATACAACAAATATCAATTTTCTTTCGCTGGTAAGGCTGGATAAGTTTAAATTTACAAGTATTAATCTGGAAGAACTAGATCTAGATCTAGATTCTACTAGTATATAATAATTATATACTTGAAAAACTGTTTTAAGTATTTCATCTGTAGGAAAAGAACTTTCCCCCAATCTCTTACTTTTTGTCATTTAATGAACATGAAATTAAATGCCTTTAATCCTAGATAGTTTCAAAATATAAACATCAAGAGATTTGGGCCATGCCAACGTCAGTCTGGGAAGTTAGCCATGACTGGTGGTCACGTGTGAAACTAAAGATGAAGAGGGCTGTGGTTTTTGTGGATGCTGGAATGGCTGAAATGTTACACTGGAGTGGAGGGATGGCACTGTTACTCCAAGCGGGAGCTCTCGATATAAGAGATTTTTCATCCTTTGAGGTAAGCAATCACATCATTAACAAACATTGATGAGGTCATTGATTACATTTTATATATGACTTTGTTCTCAAGAAATACCAAAGGACCAAGCAAATAACAAACGTCTTGTATACCGAGACGGTGGCAATTTCACCAGAAAAATAAAGTCTAGTTGGGCTATGGGATCCAGTTATGATTTCTGATTATTATTTATACTTATAGATTTTTTCTGTTGCTGTCTTTCACCTTGCCCTTTCCCCTGGATAATTTTTTAATTTTTCTTGTATTCTAAATTACAAAAAGAATTATGTTGTAGAAGATCTACCACAACATCTTGAAATTGTTTTCTGTTAGCCTAAAGAGGTATTACTATATCATTAAGTCGTGATTTCTTTGGCAGAGTTAGGCTTTAATTTTTTTATTTACTTTCTTCTCTAGAGCGGCAAGGAAGGGCAACAAAAAGCAGTGTTTCTTGTGAGTTCAGCCTTGACAGGTGTCACTGAGTCCATTGTCAGAGATATCGTGACGGGGAGCAGCTTCCAGTACGTTGTTTTGTTTACAACAGTCAGCCCACTCCTGCACCCAGCAGATGCTGGTGGTGGTGACGACTGGGAAGGCGTTTGGGAAGATAGGCTGCTTCATTGGATGGGAAATATGGTGGGCATGAGTTTCTTTTTAAATTTTCCTTTTTCTTTTTCACCGTGCCATGCAATTCACTTAAAAGTTTCTGGAGGAAACGCATAGGTGGCTTTCCAATAATTATTGAGCTCAAGTGTGCTCTTTATGTGTGTGTGTTATTCTCCTGTCCATCTTGTACCTATATAAACTATGACGCTCAGAGTCTTAAGAGGCATAAAGCAGTTAAAAGTACTTTTATAATTTTGAACCAGTTTTTTTTTTGTTTTTTTCCCTCTCCTGAATGAATGGAGCTACAAAAAAAATTTTAACATAGATGTCCACAGAATTGCCATCATAGGATGAAAATTAGAAAAGTTTTTTTATATTTTCATAGTCATGAAATCATGTTGCTGCCTCATTAAGTGCTTTTATGTGATCTTATTTTATTTTTCACCTGATACAGAACTACACTGCAGAAGCTGGTCACATGCCGGCATTTGGTGTTGAGGTGTGTCCTCACTTTTTCATTACCCCTGTCTTCTCAAGAATGTATCCTCTTTTGCCCTGTGATGTGAAGCAGGTGGCCTATCAATACAAAAATGGTTCTCACCCCTCACATGTAAGAGAATTTCAAATTTCCATTACTTTTTTACAAATAAGATACATGATTTAAAGAGCAGTTTTTTTTTTTTGTTTTGTTGTTGTTGTTGTTTTTGGCAACAGAAATACTTTTGCAATCATTTTATTGATTAAATGCTTTTATTGTCGTAATTACTTTTGCTATGAATTTGAGAAAGAGTAAAAAGTTTTTAAAAGAATTCCATTCAAGTATAAAAATTTAACAACAGGCATATGGGAATGCAAGTCATTGCAACCACACAATTTCCATCTTTTCCAACTCTAATGCATTGCTTGTCTCAATTTACTATGTAAGTTTGTTGGGAAAGGAAGAGGTTCAAGCAAGGTCAAGCTAAAAATAGGTGTTAGTTTTATCATATTGATACGATTTTGATGGATTATGCAAACCATGTAAACATTTATTAATTTATGATATAATAATGAGAGGGGAGGGGGGCTAGAGGTCTACAGAAGCTGTATGTTAACCCAGTTTTAGGAAGATTGAAAGGGTAATTGACATGACCATAGAAAATTACTGAATCGGAGGTTATCTAACATATATTTTACTCTGAGCTTAAGCTGTGGAGACTATATTGTGTAAAGTACCTTTCTTAATGATGCAGTCTAAAGCACAAGGATTTGTAGATGCTAAATCAGAAGTAATAAACATTAAGCTATCTGCACTACCAAAGATAAATTTATTGACAGTAGAGGAGAGTTTTGTGATAAGGGGAAAGAAGTTATTTTTTTACTGTTTTTCTAGTTTGTCTGATTTCAGTTTTTACCTATCAAATTTTCGTCCAAGGACTAGGCAAATAGAATTAAACAAATAATTATGTATAGTTTTAAATTGATGCAAGGAAGTGTAATTTGAAGTTTAAATCGTCATCAAAGTAATTTAAAGTGTAAATAAATGTGCATTGTTACATAAGATGACAATGGGATATTTGTATTGTTACATAAGATGACCACTGGATAGATGCATTGTTACATAAGATGACGATTGGATCGATGCATTTTTATATGAGATAGCAATTGAATAGATGCATTGTTTCTTAAAATTGCAATCAGATAGATGCTTTGTTACATAAGATGGCAATTGGATAGATATGTTGTTACATAAGGTGACATTTGGATAGATGCATAGCTACACAAGATGTCAGTTGTTGGATCTTTCAAAGTTGAAACATTCTTTCTTTAATATTAACCTTATCTTCCTTTTCAAATCAGGAAGCAGATCCCATGGAACAACTGTCTGATCTAGAAGTGTCTTATTTACCCCAAAGACTTCAGGCAGAGATTAGGGTGAGAGATAATAATCTCTACTTTTTTGTAAATGAGCTGCAAGTATTTTCATAAAATACATATCACCTCTGCAACCATAGTAAAAGTTAGAACTTTGAAAGTTCCTTTTTTTTCTGCCTTTTTTTTCCATTTCTTTGAAATATGATTGCTGAATCTATCTACTAATAGGGAATGTGATTTCACAAAGAGTTATGGTACCTAGTTGGAAGTCATGAGCTCTACTCTAAGCTGTTGTTAGCGTATCAAGCGATAGCATCTTCAAGAAAGCACATTGGTGTGATATTTGAAGTTCAAAAAAAGGAAACATAATTGAATGTTTACATGAGGAAATGTTTGCAATAAAATTGTTTAGTTTTGCTTAGTTCTTCAAAATGATTTTGGTTGTTGAACAGAACTCACAACTTCCAACAAAGGGACATAACTTTTTGTGAAATCACATTCCCTATGGAAGTTCATA
The DNA here is from genome assembly GCA_033675545.1 of Elysia crispata. Classification (NCBI taxonomy): domain Eukaryota; kingdom Metazoa; phylum Mollusca; class Gastropoda; family Plakobranchidae; genus Elysia; species Elysia crispata. Next base: position 284,561 of record JAWDGP010004592.1, on the reverse strand, counting down.
GACCAAATGAAAGTGCTTTCTGTCACTCATCCTACTTCTAGTCATTTGTTAGTCCATCGAACACCTTTTCATGCAACAGAAATATGATTCCTTGCAAAGAAATTCAACAAAACAGTTTTACGAGAAGATGAGAAGATGACACAACAAGATCATTCATACGTAAATGCCAGGCAACCTTTTTTGGCCATGTGATGAGGAGGGAGAAACATCTTATGACAATATCTTGGGAAATATAGTTTAATATTAATATTTTTAATAATTTTGTTTTGCATTTAAAAAATGGTGATTGAAGCAGTCAGAGACTTTTAGTGTTTTCACATTTTTTTTGCTTTTGTAATTGATTTGTGAGGTTGTGTGCTGTGCTGTTTTAAACACTCAGCGTATAAGAAACATTAACAATCGGTCTTTTTTTTTCTCCTTCCCTCCTATATCCAGGAGTTGTCCAGTGGCTTGCATGCATTACTTCAGGGCTTGGATGTCAAAGAGGATATCTACTCTATGGGGCACACAGCTCGTCTTGTAGCCACAGAATTGGATGCCTACCCACCTGGGCGTGCTCGCAGAAAGGTATACTTTTTCCTTTTGATTTGCTGGATTGTAAAACTGCTGCACTTCTGTTATTAGCTCTTTATCAATAACTTTTTAAGCATTTTCCCGTTGATTGTTCAAAGGTTAGGTTTAAATTCAGTGTTGTATTGATCTCATAATGGCCTACATAGTTTTTGTCTATAAAGCCTTAGCAGTCAGAGATACATTGTTTAAAAGTACGATTTGTGTCTTCGTATGCGGCTGACATCAGAGCATCACTTTGTCAAAGGCATTATTCCTTGATAGCATGGAGGATATCACTTTTCTGCATGGTACTAGGTTTAGCAAAATTATATTGATCTTAGATTCTAATTAATTTATCTATTGATGGGAACTTCGTTTTAAGCTTGCATGTATCTCTGCATCAAGTAAATGGATGTATTAAAAAAAAAATCGCTCTATTTTACAATAGAAATATGATGACCATATGCACTTTTCAGGTTCAGGTTATCCTTTTTTTTTTCAAATTATAAATAAATAGCATGCTGTAATGTCTGAGCTGTCTCTGAAAATTTCTGGATTAGTGTGGTTGGAGAAGAGCTTTTTATAATTTTACAAATGACCAATCTTGATATTGCTTTGGCCAGGGCCATTAAAATCAAATTAACCCAATGAAGCACCTGCTCTGTCTCGTTTCCTTCATTCCAGGCTACTCAGTCCAGAGCATCGCTGGTTTTGCTTGATCGAACATTAGACCTGACTCCGGTATTAAGTCACCAGGCAGACACACTGTTTGACCAGCTTGCCAACACGCTGAAGCCATTACCAGGTCACTGCAGTGATCGGCTGGTGGATATGTCAGCTCTAACATATATAAACAAGTTAGTGAGTTTTCTATGACTAAATTCATTACATTGCATGAAGTTCAAATAAGTAAAGCACAATTTCCCTGGAATTTTTTTTTTAATAAGATTGTTTGGCTTCAAACACCAAATTAATATCAAAGCCTTGGACTCAATACCAGAAGACATTTTGCTCCAAGCCTGGCAGAGGTGAAGTTTTGTATATGACCTTGAGAAGAGAACACTTTTTGAAATTTACAATGCCCATTTATGTATTTGTTTTTTGCACTTTGAGGCAATTCTGAAATAATGCCCCCCCCCTGACCTCGTTTTTTTTTCCGTTCTGCATCTATTCCTATTCTTTTGCATTTTATCACACTTCTATTTTTATGGCCTTATGTAATAAACTGCCCTTTCCCTCTTCTAATTCTTCATCATAGATGCAAATGGCTTTCTAAAGCAGTCTCCTTTTTTTTCTCCAGAGACTCACCCTCTGTTGCAGTTCTCCCTGGTGGTCTGGCCCCCACAAAAGGAGGTTGCAAACCCACACATTTGACACCTGCAGTCTTCAAAAAGCAGAAAGTGAGTTATACATACATTGCTTGTAGTTGTAGTTATAAAGTTCTTTACAGGATTGCGCATGTTTTTAATATATTTTGACCGATTTGTTTTATTAGATTCTCAAAAAGTATGAATAAAACTTGATTTACGAATTTAAGTATGATTGTATTCTGTAAAAATGCGTGTTCCCATGAATAGCTTTACCTTTCAAGATCTATAATTTTAGTTGAGATCAACATTCTGATGTTGTTTTAGCTTAGCTATGATTTTGAATTTGCTAGGAATTTGTTAAAAAGTAATGTAGGATAAAAAGTATGAAAGAGTTTTGCTTTATCATAATGCACCTTTAATGTTTTTAAAGAAATTAAATAAAAGAAAAATACCCAACGAAACAATGGAAAACGAAAGGTTTAGAACTGCAGAAAGTAATGGAGAATAAAAAGTATGAAACAGTTTTGCATTACCATATTCATAATGCATCTTTCATGTTTTGAAGAAGTTATGTTAATGTAAATTACTCAACAAAACAATGGGAAAAGAGAGTTTGGATCTGCGCAAGACAATGTTTTCAAGAACAGGAAACCACTTTGCTCAACTGAGATATTACTTAGTGGGCCAGCCTGCTGGATCAGGATAGAATGTGTTAAATTTCCTATTTTGACACTATTTTTTCTTTTTAATTGCTAAATACTAAGGTTTTTCATCAAGGAATATTTCATTTTAAAAATCGAAATGTGGAATCGTATTATCATGGAAAAAAATGTTTTGAGCGGCAGTTGAGCTCCAATTTTAGATGAAAATGAATTACAGAAGAAATGCTCAAAAAGGCATTTATATAAGTTGTATATATAATACAAGGACATCTTCCAGTTAACCTGAGAGTGGATGTAAAGGAATCAATATTTAATTGTTGGATATTTTTAATATTTTTTTATGTTGTAGATGTAGTAGCCACTCTCAGTGTTTTAAAATGTTTCCTGAAATGCAATGGGAATTCATATGTTTTCATTAATCATCACTTAAACTTAAAGCAATTTTTTCCCCAAAATTGCAGGAAGCAGTGATGGAAATAAATAGAAAACTGGTAGAGACTGCTGCAGCAGAGAAGCTCCCACTAAAACTAGGTGGATCTAGACCTGGAAGAGTTTCAGCTGATCTGCTGGACAGCACCTTGGCTTTGTTCAAGTTAGTTTAACATTCTTTCATTGTCTCCTAAAAAAAACTAAAAATATTGTTTGGTTGTTGGCAAAATTTCAACTGACCCAGATACATGTAGTATCTTTACTATTTAAAAGAAATGTATTGACATTTATAACATGACAGAATATACTGTTGTTATTATTTAAATCTTGTTTTTATTTAAATATGTAATTCAATATCGAGGTTTGATTTTCGATTCCATAAGGGTCAGATTTTGCTAGAACTTTTTAGCCTTAAGAGCAAAATTGAAAAAAAAAAAAAGATAAAATCTCTGTTGAATATATTATTTAAAATAGATTTCTTAAAATAAATAAATAAAAAAACCAACATTTAATAACTATGCAGACTGACAAAATTGTCTTTTTAGGAAAATATATCAACCTTGAAATTGAAAGCACTTGATTCATTTTTATTGATCACAACATATTTCTTGATATGCTCTGTTGTCTCTTTGGGTGTTTTCAGGGGAAAGTACTCTGTCATCAAGAAACATTTAGACTTGCTTCAGATTGCAGTGGCAACTACTCAGAGTTTAAGAAATTCCCGACAAACAGACGCTGTTACTGCTGCAGAGAAAAACCTCGTTCAAGCACTAGCAGATGGCATGAGTGGTGATGGTACTGTCAGTGCGATGGGATTACTCTCTCGACTGGCGCACAGGGAGATGAAATTGTCACCCAAAGACAGGTTATTTGTTAAAAAATTTGTGCCAGCTTTTCTTTTCTTTTTCCATCTCCTCTTTTTACTCCTTCTCCTCATTTTTCTTCTTCTTCATCTTCTTCTATTTCTTCTTCTTTTCCTCCTCCTCCTCCTCAGATGAAACTGCTTGGAATTTAAAAAGATTAATAAAAAAGAATTTCAGCACATTTGCTAAGCAATTTGCAAAACTTGCATGTTATGGGAAAATTCCACATAAGTGCTGACTGTACCACAAATCTAAACCATCATAAAACTTGAAAGTCATAGCAGGGGTATGTCAACCCTTAATTATTGGAGACAGACTCAAATTGCAAGTTTTTTTTTCCATTTGTATACTTTCGTCACTGTAAACTTAACAGTATTTGTTGGATTTTTTTTCTGTCTTTTAATTTTGTTTGTTTGAATAGGGAGATAAATCTGGATGACTTGCTGTGTTTGTTATCATTCACCTTTTCACTCTCTGGAGGAGATTTTGGCGATGCAGAAGAGGCCAATGAGCTGAGGGTATGTATGGATCTGCATTCCTTTCCCTTTTATCTTGTTACTCTTCTCTGTCCTTTCTTCTCCGGGCCTCTAATTCTCTCTTTCATTGCATAAATCATTAAGTGCACCTTTTTTTAATTCTTTATCTTAAAGGGAATTCTTTCAATAAATGGACAGCCTTCTTTTGACCTTTTCCGAAAGGTCGCATTTAATTTGTGCTAAAATTGCAATGTTGGGATGCTTCCTAATTTTTTATTAGCTAAATTTTTTGGTACTTGTAAGAACTTTATATGAATCCTGTGTTAATCGGACTACTTTAGGCATTGAATCTTGGCTGGGACACGTGTGACATTAACTCCTTAAGAAAGTTCTTAAAATTTATTTCCTTACTTCATTGAGGTTTACAGTGAGAATCCAATAGTATGATGTGAGAAATCTTGCTTGCTTGTACTCTAGATTACGGGTAATTTCAACAGCTTCTCCTAAATGAGTTTGGGAAAGTATGCTGTATGGTGATGGCAGAAACGGACTCTTTGTGAAACATTTTGAGCTTCTAGGTGTGTTCAGCCTTGTCTAAACGAGCTTTTTTTTTTTCCATTGTGGTACTGGCCACGCAATGATGCACTCATCGGGGATGAAGCAAAGAATCAATGTAAGGCCCCATCTTTTTGGCTGTGGTTGTGTCTCATAGGTCCTACTTTGCTGCGAAAAAGTTTAACTTGAAAAGTTCAATCAGTATTATCAATAAAACACGTCCATTCAGAATGGTATTAAACAAAACTGTCATTTTGAAGTAAGATGATTAACTACATTTGCAAAATGACCTTGGCATTATGATCCAAACTGTGTATAGGCTGTTCTGTGGTAACACACATTTGAACAAAAACAAGAAAAAAAAAAAAAACGGGATAAAATCCATGAAAAATATCATCGACCAGTTACATCATTATATTTCAGTGGGATTATGGTCAGTGCAAGTTCTTGAGTTGTTCTCACAACACATGACACTCATGCAGAGCGAGATTGCCATTAGTAATTAGATCTTTAAATGCACTTAACTTGCTCTCGCTGCTTGGGGGAGGATTTATTATGGATCATTTAGGACCAAGAAATGAACATTGCAAATGGGAAAATTGACATCATGTCTTTATGTTATATAGTGGTCAACAATATTAACAATTTCTGCATGCTACACTGGTGTTTTCGAACGGAGGGCATTGCTGTTGTTTATTCTCCTGTGTTCTCTTCTGGCACAACTGTGTCGGACTCTGTTGCTCGCCCGACTAAATATTCTACAGTAGTTGTTTTTTTGTTGTCTCAGCACTTGAAGTTTTGTAGCAGATTGGTTTTTTTTGTTGTCTCGGCACGTGAAGTTTTGTAGCAGATTGTTTTTTGTTGTTTTTGTTTTATTATGGAGACATGGTGAAAAGGTTTCCTTTCTTTTGTGTAGGCTTTCTTTAGAGGATAAAACTCTTTCTCTTCCTCACCCTCCACCTTCTTGGTCTTCTTCTTCTTCTTCTCCTTCTTCTTGGTCTTCTTCTTCTTCTTCTTCTTCTTCTTCTTCTTCTTCTTCTTCTTCTTCTTCTTCTTCTTCTTCTTCTTCTTCTTCTTCTTCTTCTTCTTCTTCTTCTTGGTCTTCTTCTTCTTTATCTTCTTCTTGGTCTTCTTCTTCTTTATCTTCTTCTTCTTGGTCTTTTTCTTCTTGATCTTCTTCTTCTTGGTCTTCTTCTTCTTCTCCTCCTCCTCCTCCTCTTCCTCCTCCCACTTTTTCTTGATTATTATTATTATTATTATTATTATTATTATTATTATTATTATTATTATTATTATTATTATTATTATTATTATTATTAAGTGTGTATCTTTTGAAAATCATAATATAGATGTTGGTGTTGCTAATTATGCCTTTGTGCCTTATGGACTTATCATCTTTGCCAGCACTAAAAAGCTTGAGGTCATCTTCCATTCTATGAGGCAAATATTGTTATGACAGGTCCACATAATGGTCACTCACAAAAATAATGATTTTTGCTGTAATTTTACTGCAATTTCCTGTTTATTCCTCTTTTTGAACTTTTACAGCAAAAAATAGTAGAATGGATATTACAAGACAATGCTGACTTACCTCCCATCTTTAAACAAATTAGTAAGTGATCGCGATTTAGTTTGTTTTATAATTGTATAGTGTACTTACGATTAAGAATAGTTTTCTTATGTTCTTTTGTTTCCAGACCCTATTTCTGGTTTAAACTCTTCGAACTTTTTACCTTTTTACTTACACTATGATCATCAAACTTATTCTCATAACAATTGTACTAGAGAATAATTGCAATTTTTTGTTTTAGCGATAGTAAGGTATCTTGGAAGACTTTTGCTCAAAGACATGACATATATAGTGACATTTTTCCTTAAAACTTAATATCTAGAAATAAAAACCAAAGACAGTAAAAGATCTTAAATTGCTTCAGACTACGTCTTCATGTTTAAAATATTGTAGCAGAAATGAAAGTAGACATTCACTTCTACTTCAGAAAGTAAAAAGAATTAATGACCAAAGACTGTGAACACAATAATAGGAATAATAAACAAGGAATGGTCATTACTAGTTCTAGCTATATTCCAGCAGTGTAAGATGGCCAGCTGTTATGAGATACTCTCAAATTCTAGCTATATTCCAGCTGTTATGAGATACCCTCAAATTCTAGCTATATTCCAGCAGTGTAAGATGGCCAGCTGTTATGAGATACCCTCAAATTCTAGCTATATTCCAGCAGTGTAAGATGGCCAGCTGTTATGAGATACCCTCAAATTCTAGCTATATTCCAGCAGAGTAAGATAACTAACTGTTATGAGATACCCTCAAATTCTAGCTATATTCCAGCAGTGTAAGATCACCATCTGTTATGAGATACCCTCAAATTCTAGCTATATTCCAGCAGTGTAAGATGGCCAGCTGTTATGAGATACCCTCAAATTCTAGCTATATTCCAGCTGTTATGAGATACCCTCAAATTCTAGTAAATTCCAGCAGTGTAAGATCGTCAGCTGTTATGAGATACCCTCAAATTCTAGCTATATTTCAGCAGTAAAGATCACCATCTGTTATGAGATACCCTCAAATTCTAGCTATATTTCAGCAGTAAAGATCACCATCTGTTATGAGATACCCTCAAATTCTAGCTATATTCCAGCACTGTAAGATCGCTAGCTGTTATGAGATACCCTCAAATCAAGGTTTAATCAAAAAGACCTTATCAACCGTTTGATTTCTTTTTTTTGTTTGTCACCTTTAAAAAAGTCTCATACTATATAAGTATATACTACACACTGTGCGTAGGTTTGTTTTCTCATAGCAGGTAAAACAGCTATTATGTTTTGGAGTTAAAGAGTATTGAAAAAAAATACTTCAGTGTTGTATGACTTTTTTTTTTCTCTTAGTTGGTGATACAGTGTCGGAGACCATCCTCCGAGATCAGATAGACAGCTTGTGGGAAAGACTTGAGGCAATAGGATCTACCAGGGAGGACTTATCCCAGTTTAGGTGGTTCTCTAACCCCACCCACCCCTCTTCTTTTTCTCCATAGTTGTTTTTTTTTGCTCTTGTTATGTCTTTTCACAATGATTTTCCCCAGCCAGATCTAAAAATAGTTATCAATGAAAACACATTCCTACCTTTTTCAAGTTTTCTTAATTTATTGCATCTCCCATCCTCCTTCTTCTACCTGTCTGTCTGTCTGTCTGTCTCTCTCTCTCTCTCTCTCTCTCTCTCTCTCTCTCTCTCTCTCTCTCTCTCTCTCTCTCTCTCTCTCTCTCTCTCTCTCTCTCTCTCTCTCTCTCTCTCCCTCTCTCTCTCTCTCTCTCTCTCTCTATCTCTATCTCTCTCTCTCTCTCTCTCTCTCTCTCTCTCTCTCTCTCTCTCTCTCTCTCTCTCTCTCTCTCTCTCTCTCTCTCTCTCTCTCTCTCTCTCTCTCTCTCTCTCTCTCTCTCAGTAGTAAAATGCATAGTAATGACGTGCACTTTTAAGGAATTATGATTGGTTCAGAACTATATGAGTAGTCTGAGAAATGTGTCATGTGTGTCTCTCCTTAGCTCCATCCTTGAACCTGGCGATGATATCAGCCCAGCCCATGCAAGGCCTTTGCTAGTCCAGGTGATGGAGTCTATCTTGGACCCTGCTCGACCTGAACTGGTCGACGTCGAATGCAAGTCCGGTGGTCTAGGCAATTTACTCAAGTCTGGCTTTGGGTAGGTCATTCTTTGCCCTGCATTCTTGCCACCTCTTTGTAGTTTCTTAGTCTCTCTGTCTCTATCTCTTTTTGCCTCTATCCTTACCTCTCTCTCTCTCTTTCTCTTCATGCACTGAATCTCAATTTTTCCTAACTATTTGCCCTTGCTTTTTGTTTTTTGTTTTTTTCTTGTCTTTTTTTTTTTTATCTTAAACTATTAAAAAAGAAAGAAAAGAATCATGTTAAAGTGTCCCTGAAAAAACTTTCATATTTTCTTCATCCTTTCAATCCATCCATGAACCTTGGTCTTTACATGTAACCAGTCTGTTTTCTCACTTTCAAGCTTCTTTAAAGGATCTGGCAAGCCTCGTCCGGGTGATGCTCCCCTTCTTATCCTATTTGTCATCGGTGGACTGACCTCTGGAGAGGTTAAGCAAGTGAAAGACATGGTGGACAAAGCAGCCCCACAGTTTGAGGTGAGAAAGTAGTATTTCTTATGAGTGCCTAGACAAACATCAGGTTGGATGCCGAATCAAGCACAGGAATCTGATTTGCCCCATTAATTTTTCATCATGTACGAGGACTAAAACCACAAACAATCAGCTTGCACTTATAATTGTCAATGATTTTTCGCTTCTCATGTTTTAGTGGTTTTTCTGCCTTTAGGTGTTTCCCGTTTTCTTCCTCTAAATTCCTCTTATCAGCAGAGTCATGGACTGGCAATTTGTAGTCTGGGGGCTGGAAAGGGGGTTGAGAAACATTACATTTTTGGTTGCCTCTGACACTGAAAGTAAGCAATTGTATATCAAATGTACAACTTTGTTGGGGTTTTTTTGGTCCCTAGAGGCCCAATGGCTTAGGGAAAGTTCAGGGTAAAAAATAAACAAATAATTAAATACTGATTACAATACTCCTCGGCCTCAACGAACTTGTTTGATCATTTTTAAAAGTTTGTTGAATGCTAACTTTGTTGGAGCCATGTCATAAGTCAGAAGGGAAGTAACGAACTATAGTCAAATTATCTTATGATTTTCTCCCTTGTTTTTTATCAACTACTTGTAAGCTTATACAGCTACTCTTTACCCTTCCCACCCACTGCCACAGTTACTGCCACTTTGGCCCTTTGGTCAGAATGTCAATGCTTTGCTCTACCCTACCCCTATTACATGGCATAATGTGGCCTAGATACTGGTTGCCCTTACACTAAAAGTATTTCTTGGCAGCCTACAGCCGACCCTTTGATTGAATTTCAACTATATTTCTATGTAGAAAAAAATTCTATTGTGGGTTTTTCCAACACCTGTGGTTCGTTGAACTGGAGTATGGGTCTGAGATAAGCTTGTTGGATGCAAAATGTTTTAAGAGAGTCAAAGATGAGATAAAAAAAAAAAAACAGGGATTTTTGTCTGTTCTTGAATACAAGATGTTCTTTGAATCTGAGTTTGTTAAATTCTAGGCTTACTGTATCATGCTTGCCTCATGCATGAACTTCCAAAAGGGGCTTGATTGATTCACTGTACAAAATAAAAATATACTGAAATTGGCACAGTTGAGGAAGGGGTTTACTCAACCAATGAGAAATCTATTTCCTACTGTTTGATGATTCAGTCCCTGTCTAGGCTTAAAATTAAATCCTCACACTTTTGTTGTTCACTAAATTCTCTGTTGAGGCTTATTATACTTAGGATTTATGTGTTTCTGACTTTCCAGTGTGTATTTCTCTGTGATCCAATATGCCATCATCTTTTTTGTTTTCCCTGTTTCTCCATCTATTTGAAGAAAAAATGCAAAAATAAATGTTCCTTAAAATTTATCTTTTCAGTAAAAGGATATCAAGTCCATTTGTTGTAAACTATAGTAAGTGTAGGTCTATACTGCGCCACCTCATGCCTAGTCCAGAAGCTAACATGCCATAACAGCAGTACAGGTTTTTTTTCGCTACCTGTGGATAATCATGAAAGCAGAATGGAGGTTAAAGGCACAGGAAATTTTAGCTTAAATTTCATGAAAAGTGATGGTAGAAAAGCTAGATCACAACATTGTTTTAGGGAAGAAAAAACATAAGTTCAAGTTCGTGACTGTTTTAGGGAAGAAAAACTTCATTTCACGTAGGTGACTGTTTTAGGGAGGAAAAGACATAAGTTCAAGTTCGTGACTGTTTTAGGGAGAAAAACATAAAATTAAGTTTGTGACTGTTTTAGAGAATAAAAAAGTCAGCTCAGGTTGGTGACTCTTTTTGGGAAGTAAAACATAACTTTAAGTTTGTGACTGTTTTACGGAAGAAAATTCTCAAGTTCAAGTTGGTGACTGTTTTAGTGAAGAAAAACTTCAGTTCAAGTTGGTGACTGTTTTAGAAAACCTTAAGTGACAATTTTATATTTTACATTCAAGTAGTTTATACTTTGTCTGTCCTCAAAGCAGCAAGCTTGTGGAGCATAGGACGATAAGACTTATTAACCATTTGGAATGTGCAGCAGGTATATCGCCCCTCTGTCACTGGGCATAAGCCTACAACTCATGTCCAAAGTGCATTTTTTATCAATCCTACATGTTAGGCACATCCACCAAGCAGCCATGAGATTAAGCAAACTTATGATAAAAGCCTGGGAAGGTCTTGAGATGGGATCTATTTTTCTTTTTCCCTCATTGCACATTTGAATATTTAACTTTATTTGTAGCAAATGTGTGAAACAGATATTGCCCCTTCTTGTAATATTTTTTCATAATCTTTACAACATGAAATGTGATATTGTACCTTGATTAACTTCCATTGAAATCATACATATATACATTGAGTTGACTTTTTGAATAAATGAACATGGCGCTGTAACTTGTGTTCTCCATTTGTTCCATTTATCGTGGAAACTGATCCTATGCCAGTTTCATCTGTCTCTTGCATTGACCATGTCATATTTCAAGATGAAAATTGTATTGAAGATGAGGACATTATATTTAATATTACATTTTTTTTATCTTCTTTCCCCCCGCCACCTCCACCATTTTTCTCCACCCCATTAGGTCCTGCTGGGCAGCACCCGACTGCCAAGTATAACATCTACTCTGGAATCCCTGTTTGTACAAGACAACGTCAATATAACTTGTTTGTGATATAATTGAAGATGTGGGTCAGATTTTCATGCAGAAAATATTGCAAAATAAAGAAGGCTTGCAACAATAATGAGACATTTTTGAAGAAGAAAGCAGAAAGAAAGGTTTGGAATTGAACAGCAAAAAGACAGAAGTTATGGTCGTCAACTGAAACAATAAATGTCCACGGATTAACATCTTTATCAGTGCAATTAAACTCAAGTAAAGGGATCAATTCAAATACTTGGGTACTTTAATACTTAGCAACAACTTTGATATTATGTCAAGATTAGCACAAGCAAAAAAAAAAAAAGTTTCCAGAGAACGAAATCGGTAGTAACAAATATATATCTATATGCACATCTCCAATCACAGAAGAAGAAGAGCCCTGGAGTGGTATATTGAACCCATCCTAATGTATGGATGCAATACTTGGACAAGTTCAAAACAGCTACAAAAGAAACTGGAGGGAACAGAAAAATGTAGTTCCTATGGAGAATACTACAACTCCCATGTATTGCAAACAAATCAGATCAAACTGCGTTACAAGAAGCTAACACAACAAGATCACTTTTAGAATAAGGAAACATCAAGCAACCTTTTTTGGCCATCTGATGAGAGGAGAGAAATTAAATCATCTTATGAAACTGGAATGATCGAAGAAAAACACATCAGGGGAAAAATCGAGAAAATATATTAGATGGGCTAACAGTAGGGCGAGTGACAGATGCACTTAAAATGAAGAGGGATCGAGGTGTGTGGAAGCTCATGATCAATTACGCTAAAGAGCAGGGAACCTTATTAATTGATCGATTGATGCATCGAATGATCAGGAAATACATTTGTACACTTTCTGTAATATCAATTAACATGTTTTTTTCATGTGGATATGAAGGCCTCAGTATATATAACTTATAGACCTTATTGCATGGTGTTTAAAGTTTGAGTTCAAATAATTGTTGAGTATTTTGATAGCGAGGTTGAAAGGTATGATCAAAGAAGCTAGAAGAAGAAAGTTTTACAGTTCTTTTGATCTAAGGAAACTATGAAAAGCATGATACTACTAAACATGAACTTGATTTACTGAACAATAATCATAGTTAAATATAATAAAAATCAAGAACAGAATTAGACATTATGAACAAAATATTTATTAATAGATTTAATAAAGGTTTAAAGTAAACAAGACTCACTTTTACATAATATTTGAGAAAGCCATATTAATTAATTATTTGCAAGGTATAAAGAAAAGGAAAATTCTGTTTTTTGCTGAAAACAAGGTAATTTTTAAAAAAATGATTTTTAACTTCTTTTGTGATCCAAATATTGTTATTGTGGTGCTTGATGGAAAAGATGGCTTTGTAAGTAAGTTATATCATTCCTTAAATTCTTATGTTTTGTGTAATTTGTGATTGAGACCCTTTTCTCTTCTAATATCTTCTATTTTGAGTAGGACTTACTGTAGTTTTTGCCAGAGTGAGTATCAGTTTCTTTTGGAATGATAACCTGAAACTGTGAAAATGAATGATAACCTGAAACTGTGAAAGTAGAATGATAACCTGAAACTGTGAAACTGAAAGTGGAATGATAACCTGAAACTGTGAAAGTGGAATGATAACTTGAAACTGTGAAACTGAAAGTGGAATGATAACTTGAAACTGTGAAAGTGGAATGATAACTTGAAACTGTGAAAGTGGAATGATAACTTGAAACTGTGAAACTGAAAGTGGAATGATAACCTGAAACTGTGAAACTGAAAGTGGAATGATAACTTGAAACTGTGAAACTGAAAGTGGAATGATAACCTGAAACTGTGAAAGTGGAATGATAACCTGAAACTGTGAAACTGAAAGTGGAATGATAACCTGAAACTGTGAAACTGAAAGTGGAATGATAACTTGAATCTGTGAAACTGAAAGTGGAATGATAACCTGAAACTGTGAAACTGAAAGTGGAATGATAACTTGAAACTGTGAAACTGAAAGTGGAATGATAACCTGAAACAGTGAAACTGAAAGTGGAATGATAACTTGAAACTGTGAAACTGAAAGTAGAATGATAACCTGAAACTGTGAAACTGAAAGTGGAATGATAACCTGGAACTGTGAAACTGAAAGTAGAATGATAACCTGAAACTGTGAAACTGAAAGTGGAATGATAATCTGAAACTGTGAAAGGTAGAGAAATTTTATTTGTAAAATTGAATGGTTGAAATTTTTGTTACTCCTGTGCTGAAAGGGAAATTATTTGAATGTCGAGCTTTAATTATTATGTATTCACCAGCAAAGGCCTGAAATTATGAAAGAGCAGAGAGTCTGATTGTGTCATAGAATTTGCATGTTTTCATGAAGCTCTGTGATAAATTAAGGATGGATATGTTTATAGTCTGCATTGTTGACTGGAGAGACAAGATTTAGAATGTTAGTGTATAATTGGCAATAAATTTGACTACCGGTACTAAAAATCATTTGTAAGTTTTGTCTCATTTATCCAAGTTCTATCAAGGTAATCAATTATTTTTACGATTTTATTTTACAGATTTCCAGATCTCCTTTGAAAGAATTTTATTTGACTTTGTTGCTTTTCTTCATGCATGTAATATGAGTCTACTTTGACCAATTTGTCTAATTAAACCATGGGTTTTGAAACCCTAATTCAAACTACACAAATATTCGATAAAAGTGACGGCCTTAATTTGCATCTTTTAAATTTATATATATATATATATATATATATAATCTGATTTCAGCAGCAGGCAGCCAACTTACCATTTCACACCAGTGTGTAAGGACATAATTATATATTTATGTGAATAAACCATTTTGCAAAGATTTAACATAGCATGGATTTGAACCCCTTATCTGAGAGCCGAGTGTCTTGGAAGTTACACCTTGCATTCAACCGTTTCTAGACTTTCTATGGTCAGGTCCAGGTAGGGTATTCTCTTACATTAATGCACCGTTTCTAGACTTTCTATGGTCAGGTCCAGGTAGGGTATTCTCTTACATTAATGCACCGTTTCTAGACTTTCTATGGTCAGGTCCAGGTAGGGTATTCTCTTACATTAATGCACCGTTTCTAGACTTTCTATGGTCAGGTCCAGGTAGGGTTTTCTCTTACATTAATGCACCGTTTCTAGACTTTCTATGGTCAGGTCCAGGTAGGGTTTTCTCTTACATTAATGCACCGTTTCTAGACTTTCTATGGTCAGGTCCAGGTAGGGTTTCCTCTTACATTGATGCACCGTTTCTAGACTTTCTATGGTCAGGTCCAGGTAGGGTTTCCTCTTACATTGATGCACCGTTTCTAGACTTTCTATGGTCAGGTCCAGGTAGGGTTTCCTCTTACATTAATGCACCGTTTCTAGACTTTCTATGGTCAGGTCCAGGTAGGGTTTTCTCTTACATTAATGCACCGTTTCTAGACTTTCTATGGTCAGGTCCAGGTAGGGTTTTCTCTTACATTAATGCACCGTTTCTAGACTTTCTATGGTCAGGTCCAGGTAGGGTTTTCTCTTACATTAATGCACCGTTTCTATACTTTCTATGGTCAGGTCCAGGTAGGGTTTTCTCTTACATTAATGCACCGTTTCTAGACTTTCTATGGTCAGGTCAGGTAGGGTTTTCTCTTACATTAATGCACCGTTTCTAGACTTTCTATGGTCAGGTCCAGGTAGGGTTTTCTCTTACATTAATGCACCGTTTCTAGACTTTCTATGGTCAGGTCCAGGTAGGGTTTTCTCTTACATTAATGCACCGTTTCTAGACTTTCTATGGTCAGGTCCAGGTAGGGTTTCCTCTTACATTAATGCACCGTTTCTAGACTTTCTATGGTCAGGTCCAGGTAGGGTTTTCTCTTACATTAATGCACCGTTTCTAGACTTTCTATGGTCAGGTCCAGGTAGGGTTTTCTCTTACATCGACGATCCTCTTTATTCTGCTTTGAAAAACTTGCATAAGTTCCACCATTACAATATGATGCCAAGAAGCTTTATCATGGATTATAATCTATGTAGCAAGTTACATTCTTCCGATCTTGCAAAAGATAGCCCCATTGTGGAAGATTTGTTAAAACTTTCAAGTCACCAATACATCGATGATCCTCTTTATTCTGCTTTGAAAAACTTGCATCAGTTCCACCATTACAATATGATGTCAAGAGGCTGTGTCGTAGATTCTAATCTATCTAGTTAATTTTCTGACCTTAGGGAAGATAGCTTTCTTCTTCCCACCCCTCCCCCCCCCCCCCTCGCGTTTTCGGAAGATCTATCAAAACTTTCAAGTCGCGAATATCATTCGGCGCCCTGCAAACGCATTTGATTCGAGAGAAAGTTAAACCTAAATACATGTACATGTAATTTAGAACTAGATCAACAACCGTAAATCAGTGCTTTTCTTCGGTTAGTTGTCTCGACAGAGCTCCCATGTCACGACTTGACGTCTAGCGCCTCCATATTTGTTGACTTGGTTTGGTGTGATTGTTTGATATAACCCGTTCACAACATAATGATCCCAGGCCTTTTTGAAAGTTTTTCGTAACAAACATAAGCACCTGTCTGGAAGGACGGAGGTGAAAAGAGGAGGACCTAAACTCACCTATCAGCATTGTGGTGCTCGAACTCGCGAAGACTATTCCTGTGGACCAGATATCAGAGCGAACACTCTAACTACACAGCCACTGGCGTTCCTCCTTGGGTTGAGTTGAATATCAGCACATTTGCCCTGACATGGTTTGACCGTCTTTTACTAGTTTTAGCCATGTTTATTATACGTAAGCAAATATTTGCTGTAATCTCAGTGACTCTAATTTAAACACCCTTGGCACAGAGAGAGAGAGAGAGAGAGAGGGGGGGGGAGCGAGAAAGAGAGAGAGAGAGAGAGAGAGAGAGAATGAATTCTTGTGGCGAACATTAATTCTGCACTCTGCGTACCTTGACAAAGTTGGCACAAGACAAAAACGCATTAATACAGCAGAGGATCACTCGCTGATCTAATGGTGATGAAGATGATTCTGTACCGCATGCCACTGGTGTCATTCTGTGACATCACCACTGGTGTCATTTTGTGTTATCACCACTGGTGTTATTCTGTGTTGTTATCACCACTGGTGTCATTCTGCGTCATCACTGGTGTCATTCTGTGTTGTTATCACCACTGGTGTCATTCTGCGTCATCACTGGTGTCATTCTGCGTCATCACTGGTGTCATTCTGTGTCATCACCACTGGTGTCATTCTGCGTCATCACCACTGGTGTCATTCTGTGTCATCACCACTGGTGTCATTCTGTGTTGTTATCACCACTGGTGTCATTCTGTGTTATCAATCCTTGCAATTAGTTGCAGAGTAGTATTCCAATTAATTTCCCTGTACTTGTTAAGGTTGTTGGGCTGCCGCATAAACCCCCTAAAAACCATCGTTCTTAATTAGACACAGCGATTCAACAGCAGAGGCCTGAATAAAGTGAATTGTTGAAACAGCAGAGTCTGAGACAGGTAGACCTAATACAATGACAACAACAGTTGTGTAAGATTGGAGAGAAATTATTAAATGGGAAAAGATGAAGAAAATACTGCTTGTCACTCTGATCGATACGTCACTAGGTTCAATGATCGATCATTTGTAAAATTCAATAATATAAGCGGAACCAATGTTTTTCACTAGCGAATACCAGGGTTTCCTGTCGATTCTAGAGTTTTACAAGCCCAGTCCACCATGAGCAGTGGTTCCAGGTCTTCCTTCTCTATGTTAAGTGTTCTATCTATCTTCGTTATCGATATATGTTATTCTTGAAACTAATCACACTAACTTAGCTTATAGTATACCGCATTTCATCACAGCAAAAAGGTTTTTGGGTCGTTCTCTTACACCTTTTTTTTTTTAAGTGGGACCCAGTAACTAAATCCTGGATATTTAGAATTATTGTAGACACCCTGTGATACAGAAAACGAAAAGGCCTCAAGCTCAAGAATACTCAGCCTTGTGAAGATTGGCCTTTTTTTTTTTTTTTCCATTTTCACTTAAAGCCTGATCCTAACTAATCTGAGCACTGCATAAAACTAGCTTCTATGAACAGGCCAAGCCAAAGTAGTTACACCTCTCCAGTTTGTTTAACGATTCTCTGGCTGATCAGTGACGGCACACTGTAGATTGTATACACCCATCAATTTGGCACTATTAAAGAGGAGGTAACCTTATTTCTCTCCATTTGTCATGGTCTTGAAGAGTTATCAACTAATTCACAATACAATCAAGCATTCAAAATGCCCAAATAAAATCTCTAAGGAAATTAATCCTGATAACTTTTCAGTGAAGGAAATCGACTTTCCTAATCTGTTTTTAGATCCCTTTAAACACTTATTAGAAAGCTGCGAATTTTATTTTTAATGAAGTGCATAAAAGTGCACCGCCTTGCGGGAATTTTAGCGGCGCAATTATTTAAATCTACATGATAATGAATGTTGTTTTTTTTTAAGCTGTAAATAAATTTGGATTTTACAACATTAATTAACTATTCTTATTCGATTGCTTTGTCCTTGTAAACAAAGAGATCTAATTAAATGGGTGATCATATTACTATTGCACTCGATAAGAAATCCCTAAATACATGTTACTCGAACATACAATAATGATTGATAAAATGTTATTTAAATAAAAGGATTTTTTTTTTTTTTTTGGCCGCTGGCTGATTCTGCAACTTCCTAATATATCAGCTAGTAGAATCAAAGCTCGTTTAACAGACAAAGGCCAAACTGTTAAACAAAGTATTGTTCTCTTTCTTTGTTTTGGTTTATTAATTTATGTCGTGGATGCGGTTTTTCTTTTTCTGCGTGCAAAGTGGGTAGGGAGTTTTGTCGAAGGTTCGCGTCGAAGTGAAAGGCAGATAAATGGATACATCAGCTATGCTGGTTGATACATTTGTATCCAGGAAGGCTCTACAATTCCCGAACATCAAAAGGAAATAATGATACAATTATAACATCAGTTGAAAGAGGAAATAAAGATATCTAATAATTATCATCTCCAAATGCACCCAATCCACTAGGCCAAAAAAAAAAAAAAATTAAAGAAGGCCTATACTTTACGGGATAACCGGAAGCCCGCAGAATGAGCTCAATAGTATTCTGTTTTACTTTACGACTTCGAAATGTTTCAAAGACTCTCTTTCAGAAAGCATTGTGTTTACCAGACACCGCGATTCCTTGGGCTGATTGTAAACCGCCGGGTTGGAGTCTTAATCAAGATCTATGCGCACTTCTATTGCGCAGACAACGCCGTCACCCAGTGCGTGGAGACCAAAGGGGGGCCACGCATGTGTGATTGTGCTCTTTGCCTTCTGTGGGAATTCCCCGAACGAGATTTTTATCCAGCCATCCATTTCTAATGGACAGTAACATCTGAAGAGCTGGCGCGAGTGAGCTTACCTCTGCTCAGAACGATGCTTCGCGGTGCTTGCGATTGCGAGGTTTCAATACTTGCTGCTTGCGGGAAATGACTTCAACCAACCGTGTGTTTTCTAGTCTTTGACAGCTTTCTGCGTCACTGATTTGGCGCGCGTGAGGAGGCGGAGTCACTTCCGTCATATCTTTTTTCAGCCTACCGGAAAAGGGGAAGAATGATAATTTTTGTGTTTGCGTACATATTGTTTCCGGCTGCCAAGATTCACCGCCTGCGACTTAATTAATCGCTCATTATGGCTGCGCGCGATGCATCTTCAAATCGAAACCAAGCAGAAAATTGCCATTGACAAAAAAAACCGTTACAACGTCGAATGGGAAAAAAATTATCTTGATCAAGTGGACACATTCACCTTACTTGTGAAGTATAAACGCGAGTCGTGTCACAAAACACTTCTAACATAGCAAGTTCTTCAAAAGAGCATCATAATGAAGCTGAGGTAATTGAAAATTACCCAGAATATAAAAGAGCTCCTTACTCTGAGCAAAGGACAAGTACAATTTTTTTTTAATGCTGTCCGTATTTTTAGACTGACTCTCTATAATATATTAGTTTTATATATAGAAACATGAACGCATTTAGTTTACGTATAATAATATAAGCATACATGTAATTTTTTTTAATAAAATTATACACCTGCATTTTTATGGTATGTATTTATGTCTTTTTTATGTTAATGGGTATGTCGATTTTTAATTCCCCGAAGAGGGATGAGTGATGAATAAAATTAATCTTATCTTATCTTAAAGGTTCTGCTAACTTCATACTTTCATAGGAAGCTTACTTTTCGGAGAACTATCCAAAGCGCAAAACTAATAGCGCTTCCATAGTCCTCATTTCTGTGGGTTTAACTCTGTCTATCTTTATATCTACTATCCTAGCGAACACAAAACTACAATTATTTTTCCCCGAGGATACTTCTGACCATTGGTATTTGGATCTATCAAGATTGGTCAAAGTGTCTATTGAATTTGCAATTGATGATCTATGATCGCATACATTCAAGCCTTAACAGAAGAAATATAAAATTTACCTGTTCAGCTCCGTAGGGGTGTTTTCAGCATTCTTCCTTCTCTCAGTCTGTCTGTCTGTCGGTCCCTGTCTCTCCCCCCCCCCCCTCTCTCTCTCTCTCTCTCTCTCTCTCTCTCTCTCTCTCTCTCTCTCTCTCTCTCTCTCTCTCTCTCTCTCTCTCTCTCTCTCTCTCTCTCTCTCTCTCTCTCTCTCTCTCTCTCTCTCTCTCTCTCTCTCTCTCTCTCTCTCTCTCTCTCTCTCTCTCTCTCTCTCTCTCTCTCTCTCTCTCTCTCTCTGTCTCTCTCTCTCTCTCTATCTCTCACTCTCTCTCTCTCTCTCTCTCTCTCTCACTCTCTCTCTCTCTCTCTCTCTCTCTCTCTCTCTCTCTCTCTCTCTCTCTCTCTCTCTCTCTCTCTCTCCGTCTCTCTTCCTTTCTATTTCATTTTTCCTTCCTCTTTAACTTGATTGAATGTAGAAGAATAAAGTTTCGCTAGCAGTTTCAGCAATTTCAGTAGCAATCAAGACTGAATTCTTAAAATCCTGCTTTAAACACGCACGTATTCTTGAGGATCTAGAAGCAAAGGAGAGAATGCGATTTAAATAAATGAAAAATGACCGTGTTTAAGCTATTCAAGGTATTACGTGATGGGACTAGAAAGTTAGAAACCGCCTCTCCTTAGCTTCGTTACTGACAAATTATGTATTTTAAGCCCTTAAATAACATAGAGAATGTACATATATATATATATATATATATATATATATATATATATATATATCAGAAGAATTTAAATGCCTCAAGGTTTTGAACACTTTAAAGCTGTGCTCGATATAAATTTGTAAATGCTGTGAAGTGAAGTCTACAACGTAGACGTCTTCCCCACTTGTTATTTGGACGGTATTTATTCAGGCTTGTAATTTTATAATTGAGGGCATAGTTAATAAAGTATCGACCGATAAAATAATATCGACGGATCGGTCTGGATGGATTTAGATCGTGTCAGACAGGGCTCTCACAATCAACAATATTGTAAGGGACTGTAGCGGCGTATTGGTATAGGCTATATTCCCCTAATGTGGCAAGGCGTTGGGTGCCGAAAATCGATGGTTCTAATCCCACAATAGCAAGCATTTTTTTTTTTTTTTTTTTGTCATCATTTTCATTTTAAACCATATCCTAACCAGTGCTGAGCTAAAATTACCAATAACTCTATAAATCCTATAACTCTTACTTGTTGGAGATTCAAGTCAGCGTTACTAGAGTCTGGAGTCACACAAGTTCTGACTGTCTTGGTTCTGACTCGCATGTTCCATACCATATAAACAGCCACTTGGTGCCGCGACTAAAAAGCACGATATTAATTATCATAATAACGCATTCTCATGATATTCAGTTGTGTAAATTAAACCCTTAACTCTCTTTCTCTCTGTCTGTCTGACTGTCAGTTTGCCTGTCTGTCTGTCTGTCTGTCTGTCTGTCTGTCTGTCTGTCTGTCTCTCTCCCTCTGTCTCTCTCTGTCTCTCTATCTATCTATCTACCTATCTATTTATCTCTCTCTCTTTCTCAGTCTCTCTCTTCTCTGTCTGTCACTTCTCTGTCTCTCTCTTCTCTGTCTCTATCTCTGTCTTTCTGTCCCTCTCTTGTCTGTCTTTGTCTCTCCCCCCCCTTTCTCTCTCTCTCTCTCTCTCTCTCTCTCTCTCTCTCTCTCTCTCTCTCTCTCTCTCTCTCTCTCTCTCTCTCTCTCTCTCTCTCTCTCTCCCTCTCTATTTCATTTTTCAGTCCTGTTTATCATGAATTTAGAAGAATAAAGCTTCGCGAGCGCTTTCAGCAATGTTAATCGCGATCTCAAATTGTCATTGATTTCTGTACAGTGAGATGCATAGAAATATCTTTTGTTGGTTTATTAATGTAACTTCATGCACAGTTAACTGTAAATAATGAGATCTTTGCGCCCTAAAGGTAGATTTATGCTGGCATCTGCTTTATCTAAGTTTTATTTTTTTATAATTATGGCAGTTTTGTGGCCGGCTTTCTTTCTTTCTTTTTCTTTTCTTTTCTTTTTTTTTTTTTTTTAATTAAAAAAAAATTCTGCGTTAAAATATGCGCCCAATAAGATAGCTATCAGAAAGCTTATTCAAATTTCTCTCTTTCTGTTTACAATAGTCCAGCAATTGTCTCTCTGACACACACACATACACACACACACACTAATTCCTAGTGCTAACTGAAATCTCCTTCCATTTCAATTAACTGTGTTAATGAATGGGGAGGCGGCGATTCATTTGATTGAGTCCGGCGCTGGGCCAAGCGAAAATCAGGAACAAATTGTAATTCCGCCATTCTAAGACCACTTCCCTGTCACTCTGTGTATGTGTGTGTGTGTGTTTCGAAGTGCCCGTGTGTCAGTCCGATCAGCCGCTAATAGTTCATGGCGAGCCCAACTCTAGCTGCTACGTACTTCCGCTTCTCCTTCAATTTTGGGAGGGTAGCCAGCCGACGCGGACTTGGTTCACCCCTCTCGCTCTGCGAGACCAACTCATTTTTGTGCTCTCTGAATAGCTTTGTGATAGGAGATGGGACCAGATCCAGAGCAAAACGCGGCGATGAGATTTGGTCGCGGATCGAGGAGACTTCCAGCATTCTCCGGCACGCGATCAAGTGCAAATATCTGGCGGCGGATGGAGATATGCCTCCCACTTATTTCTTGAGTTGTGCCCCTTTTCCCTATTGTTTACGCACTCGGGGTCACGCGGCAAAAAAGATACAAGAGGCAGCGATTCTGAGGCATAGGAATCTAACGAAAAGCCCACATTGGTTGTCGCTTAAACCTCTTGGCGTCTGACAACCCAAATTACAGCAGCGGCCTCTTCGAGCTACTCCCCGCCCCGCCTACTACCCTTTCACCCCTGCCGGCGGCCATTGTTGAGGAGCCACTTCCTGTCAGTCTCACATGCGCCGGCAAGAGGTGGCGAAGGGTGCGAACACAACGCAGTGGAAGGCCAATCAAAATCGCATTCAAACCTTCGATCCTGAAGAGGTTTACCTCTACAAATTGGTCGGTCTGCTTGTTTTCGTTTCTCTTCGCGTTTCTCTTTTTCTCCTTTTTATCGTTTGCATCAGCTGATAGAGAGACCACCGTTTTGACTTTGAAAACCGCAGTTCCCTGTCCGACAGCGCAAGGGCCAAGCACTGTTGACACAAGAGCTGTAAACAGAAACGAGATTCAATGTCCAGCATTGGGATGGCGGCTGTTTCTGAGAGATGGGGCGCCCGATAAAAGGCTGTGTCTTGTCACTCGATCGAGACAATGATTTAATCAAACAAGATACT
Organism: Elysia crispata; assembly: GCA_033675545.1. Taxonomy (NCBI): domain Eukaryota; kingdom Metazoa; phylum Mollusca; class Gastropoda; family Plakobranchidae; genus Elysia; species Elysia crispata. The sequence continues at coordinate 261,138 of JAWDGP010004592.1, read as the reverse complement.
TAAACAGCCCAAAATTGTCTCTGATATAAAAATGTTTTAAGGTCATTGTGCGAAGACAGGGCAAGATATCTCGAAAAATAATAGTAATTTATGTCTACAAGGCATTTCATTTTAAAGAAACCGAATAAGAATGGTTCGGGCTGAATTCAAATGAATTTGAGTTCATAAGGCGTAACATGACTGTCTATAGTTAACAACCCACTCGGCTTCTTGAATGTTTGATTTGAAGCAAAATGAAATGTCTTGTGTGGTTTGTTTTGATTTTTCTTCGTGGATAGAGTGGTTAAATATGTTTTTTTTTCAGATTGTCTTCCACATTTTTACAAAGCTCCGAATCGAAGTGAGTTTCTGACATTTTTGCTGAATTTAAATTTCTTATCGTCAATATTATGGAAGCATGAACCGTCTTTTCTGGTGCCGATATCAAAGACTTTGATGTTAGTCGATTTTATATAATATATATTTATGTATGTATTTGTATATGTATGTATGTGTGTATGTATGTATGTATGTATGTATGAATGTATGTATGTATGTATGTATGTATGTATGTATGTATGTATGTATGTATGTATGTATGTATGTATGTATGTATGTATGTATGTATGTATGTATAATATTCTCTTTGCAGGTTTTTTCATTTATTTCTTAATGTAATATATTTTTTTACTGGATGGTTTCAAGATGGTGTTAGCTTTGGCTGTCGTACGTGAAGAGATAAGCCAAGCAATTCAGTGGATAGATTTTTTTTTTATTGAAAATCTTTCACGTTAGAAGGAAAACTATAGAAGCTAGATCACAACTCTTGAAACACTACATACAGCTTAGGTTTCAGCATCAAATAAGATGAAGGGGTATCCCAAGATGTCTGAGAAATGTAAAAAAAAATATAAAACAGTCACCAACTTGAACTCAAGGACAATGAACTAAGTAAAAAGTAAAATTACTGATAAGCCAATGAAGGGCAAATGTCTTCTACGTTAAAGTTCAAATTGTTTACTCTTAGTTTATTGTCATTGAGTAAAATTACTGATAAGCCAATGAAGGGCAAATGTCTTCTACGTTAAAGTTCAAATTGTTTACTCTTAGTTTATTGTCATTGAGTAAAATTACTGATAAGCCAATGAAGGGCAAATGTCTTCTACGTTAAATACAAATTGTTTACTCTTAGTCCATTGTCATTGAGTTCAAGTCGGACTGTTTAAATTTTTTTTTTTTTTACATTCCTCATTAGATGGATATTAGAACTATTTAGGCATCAAGTTTGAGCCATAAGGAACACTGAATTAAATCAATTGTGAAGTTTTTGAAAGTAAGAAAAAAAAAACTCTTACCATCTGCTTGTTAGAGAACAAACTTCTTCATAGTTGAAAAAGACAGTCGTGTTTCCCTTAAGTACTCACACTGATATAATATATATATATTTTTTTTTAATTGGAGTTCGTTTAACACCAAATGAGGCGAAGGCTATTCAAGGAAAACCCTTTCCATTGAATAAATTTGATAAGAATGAAATGCTTTAAAAAAAAAAAAAAACCGAAATTCATCCTTTTTTTTTTTTTTTCAAATTGTTTGCTGGACAATGTTCCTCTTTTGAGTGCCATAATAATCTTGGTTTGCTTTTTTTATGAAGATCGTGAGGTGAAGTTTTGTACGCTGAAAAAGATGGAAAATATTGTGCAGCATAAATTCTTGAAAACTTTTTTCTTTTAAAATGGTTAATTAAATAAGTATTGTTCTATTGCAAAAGGAGCCATACAACATCAAATTAATTTAGAAAAGAAGCGAAAGTTCCACCAATGTTTTTTTTTTTCCTCTTCGTAGTTGCGATATCCTCCCCTTTCTCAACTTTTCCCTCTGGAACAAATCCCAGAACATACATAAAATAAAAAACAAACAAACAAAAAACACCAACAAAAAAAAAAAACAAAAAAAACAACGAAAACCAAATCAAAACCAAAACAAAACAAACTAAAAAGAAATAGAACAGGTAAAGCTAAAACACTATTTATCATAAAGAGTCCATTATATTAAATAATTCCAAAGGGCTTCCAATGTTATTATCATAACTGGAGGTGGGCACCATCAGATTTTTTCTCAGGGCCAGTTTTAGCTAAATAAAGAAAACAAAAACCCCTCGCTAGTTTTCGTGATTTGAGGGGAGTAATTTACCCTTACTTGATTATTCAATGTGGTGGGTTCCTGTTCTAAGCCCACCCCTATGTTAGAACTCTGACATCATTAGGTTCCCAGCAATCACTCATCATAATCGGAGACCAGAAAAACAACTTCAGGCCCTTTTGGTTCCTTTTATCATAGCAAAATCTCTTAGAACTAGACTGTTATTGTTATTATTATTCATTTCTTTGGCCCGTCTGTCAGTATCTTTTTCCAGTTTGGGTCTTTCTGTGTTTATCAAAAAAAAAAAAAAAAAAATAAAAATACTCTCGCGACCTCTTCGATTGGAAATAATTTACCTGAGGGACCGACAGGCGTTTTCGAGAGCTGAAGAGTTCTTCAGGGAGAAAGTAGTTCATTAGTCGGAAATGATGATACTTTGTAGCGTACGCTCCGCCCTCAGTTTTGCTTGGATGAGAATGAGACGAGTGCAGACGAACTTTCACTGGATATTACCAGAGAGTGTGTATAGTTACTAGAGATGTTACCATGCTTTCTGTACACACAAAGCGACAGTATGAAAGAGTGACAGTGTCCAAGACTGTTATATAGATAAAAAAAAAATAAAGCATTTTGTCAATTTTATTTTTTGTTAACACAGAAAATGTTGCAAAGTTTTAGGAAGATTCATATCTTAGATGCCAATTAGTTAAATGTTACCGGTGTTTTTTCATTGAAGTCGTTTCATATAAATTTTAAGTAAAGGAGATCAACATCTCTTTCCTTAATTGTTTAACGTCCCTAGAAGTTTCTTTCGTACTGTTTATGGTTTATCAGATTTTAATTGTAAAATTACCTTCATCTGTTTAGGCCTACATTCTGTCTTTGTTTCGACTGTTTCACTTGAATTTATTTTTTCAAATGGCAAAAAGAAAAAAAAATATTGTTAATACTAAGTCATGATATCTCTACCTTATTAAAATCGAGACGAGTTAATGGAGTCTGTCAGTTGCGGTACTAGTAACAAAACACGGTTCTAACGATTTTCACTGCTTTTTTGGGTTTTGTTTTGTTTATATGTACATAATGCATATAATAGGGTTCATTAGTGACTCGCATAACTATAGTTGCATAGGTTTTTTTTTTTTAATTTCTTGGGTATCAAAAGCGTTCTACAAAGTAAAACACATTTCTCTTCTGCGTTTTAGGCATTAAATTCGCTAAAACTGCGTTTAGACTCCAACCGTTCAAATAATTCAAATATTGTAGGGCGTGATGGGTAGAACATGGCGGTTAGCTGTCGAATGCAAAACTTTCATAAAAAATCCAGATGGGTCGCAAATGAAGAACTATATACGAGTTGAGCTAGGCTTCGGATTCAGTCTCCGGATTCGTGTTCTCTATCTAAACGGAGAACAAGAATTCATAGACAGAATTTGAGCTAGGGTGATAAGTACTGTTTTACACGACTCTGAAATGTCCACAGGTTAATTTTAACACAGATTCACAATTCCCGTACA